>VXBL01002501.1:362172-416259 GCA_013400195.1 Aramus guarauna | reverse complement strand
TTTTTTTTTTTTTGAGATATTTCCCCCTTTTTTCCCCACAAAACTCAAGTGAATCGGAAAGATAAGCACATTTTTTTTGGTCAAGTGGTCCAGTTCCACTCTAGTTTGAAAAGGCAAGGTACATTTGTTACTCATAACAGTGCAAGATCTAAGATGCATGATACCAAGGAATAATGGGGCTTTAAATCTATATGCTAACTGTGGGCACAGAAAACCCCCAGCCAAACCAGAATGGACCAGAAATTACTGATTTAGCCATAAACCAAAGCTGTATATCTAAAATTATTTATACAGTTTAATTATTTCAGTACAAAATTTTGGGGACAAGTTTTATAGCTATTAGGCTCTATTGGAAAATTAGATAATGCATAAAAGAACAAGATAATGAATGCTTCTGCATACGGGGATGAGTAAAGCTGTAATACTCAGGTAGCAATAGGGAAGATTATAATTATATTACAGATGAACATACTGTTCAGTAGTGATACAAGCTAGTTGTAATATCATCACAGAAAGGAACGTCACTACCAAAGACCTTTCCATAAAAAAAAAAACAAAAAAAACAAACCAAACCTTGATGATTATTTATTTAGCATAAAGGCACAACGTTATTTCTGGTACAACTCTATTGGACCTAATCTCTGAACTCTCTGGTGACATAATGCAAGTCTTTTGTCACATATCCTATCATGATGCAATATGTATTAGCAAATAAACTCTGATAGCCCTACACACAAACACCTACAAGCTTTGTTTACTTGGAGATTCTTTTATCAAGACTGAAAACAGCACTTCCTTGATTTGAACCGCCAGATCATCATGGAAAAGAAAAAATGAGATACTTACATCTTAAAAATGCAATCTATAAATGCAAACAAATTACATAAAGGCTCCGACAAAACTGCAAAATCCGTAGTGTTCATGATCTAGTGATATTCTTCTGTCCATGTTAATGAGAAATAAACATTTCATAGAGCTCTGTTATTATTTGAATTTATGTGTTGACATGATGGTAAAATCACTTAAGATTTGTTTATCACTCTTGATGTATGTATTTACATTCATTACAGATTTCTTTGCATTGCAGCTGATTGCATAGAGTGAAAAACAAGAATGTGAAAATATAGCAGGATGGCTAAACAGGTGTTAACACAAAGGTGCTGAAAACATAGATTATTGTTTTTTGTATTTCAAGCATCAGCATGAATTCTGTGAATTTCCCTTTTTTTTTTTTTTTAAGTTATGTGCAATGTTTTTCCTGTTTTGGCAGAAGAAAATATTCCTCACAAAGAGAAATCCTGTTTTTAAACAAGACAAAGCTGAAAACTGGTCTGTCAGATGGAGAAATGACTTCAGGTATCAAAACCCAGCTGAGTAGCAGAGTTACTAATCAGCAGAAAGTTTAGCACAATTAAATACTTTGCAATTGACTGGTACCAGTTTTCATGTGACAAGTCTGGCTTTTTGGCTCAAGGGTACTTGTACTCTTCAGCAAATGGAACAGGAAGGAGAGGATATCTCAGAGGATGAGAACAAAGTATGAAAGAAAAAAAATCAGGTGATTAGCATAATCAAATGTGAACATACCAAGTTACTTTCTGCCTGCTGAGGTGTTGACCCACAGTGTTTTCAGTTTTTCTTGTAAACATCAAACAACTGATTGTCTAGTTTTAATTTTTACGTCACACTACATTAACCTAAGCAAAGTAGAAAAATACTGTAACTAGAGCATAATTTTAGTCCATAAATATCCAGAAGGCAATGTGTGGTAGCAGCTCCCAGGAGGTTTTGATGGTGGTTTTGGTCATGAATCTGGCCATATTCTCAACTTATTATTAGAAGAGAGTAATGCAGCTGTGAGTGGGACCAGTGACGGATAACTGCATTGGTTTGATAGTCAAAGCCAGTGAAACATATGGTGCAACTGCAAACGAGTTTAAAAATTAAGCAGAGCAATGCTGTAAGGAACACATATTGCTGGGACAACAAAGCAGAAGGAGACAAAAGAGAAGGCTTGAGGTCGCAAATTAGAGCAAATTCATCCATGTAGTATTTTTTCCTACAGATTTATATGGAACTCAATAACCTATTTCCTTGGCTTTGACTTTGGACTCTCCATGGATTTTCACAACAACTTTTAACGGTACATGATGGAGTTGACAGAAGAGCGTTAGATCTGGCAGGCTATATGCTAGAAGCCAGATTTTCATCTGCATGAAGGCCACTTCACATGAAGGCTTGTAAGAAAGTGACTACATTTCTAAATCTCCACATTGATAGTCTCAAAAACAGTGCCCTGGAAGCTAATTATTAGTGAGGGATTTCAGAGTGGAAAGGATGAATATAGCATGGGATATGGTCTTTGGGCTAGTAGAATGGGTGGCATGAGAATAAATACAATACAACATAATACATATTTATCTTTCAGATTTCCTCTCTGCAAATTTGCAGACAAGTAGTCCTCTACGTACTTATTTTAGTTTTATAACGTTGTTGTCATCTCAGAACACCAGGAAGTTTTCAATCATTCAGGCAATCAAGGCACTGTACATTCTTTCCTTAAGCAAATTATATTTGTGGAAAGGTCAGAATATAAATAATTGAACTTTAAAAGAATAATTGGCTTAAAAGACTTAATGATTTGAATAGCAAATAATTTTTATTTCACTCGTTAAGTAACAGCGCTGTGCTATGGTTAAAACCCATACCACAGCTCTGTTCAGACCTGTCATTCCTACACTTTTTGGTGAGAAAAGTCGAGGTGCTGTGTTGGGACAAGAAAAATGTCATTGAGAAAGCAGGAGAAAAGGGGTCTGTCCTTCTGAATTCTGAGACGTTGGGGCAGAGTTTGTACCTTAGGACACTGTAAGGTACAAATTCAAACCTGTATCCCTGAAATCTGCCTTTCAATTTTTTTACAAGTATGTTGTTTCTAGCACTGCATTAGATTTCAGCTTGGAAAACTTTGAATAATTATACATTGTCTAAATACTTCTATCTGTTACTCAGTTTAAAGAGCAAACTAAAATCACAACAGAAGAGGTTCTAGAAAGATGTCTCTCTTTCTCCTATTTTGCTTTGTGAAAAATCATTAAAGCTGGTTGACAAAGAGAGTCACATAAATGTGCTGATATTTTTATTTCACTTTTTTATTAATGAAGAGAGTAACAGAACAATTTTAAGCACCTGCCTAACTCTCATAACCAGTTTCCCTTTCCTATATAATTTTGTAATGGCCCCATTGTTTCAAGAGAATCAGTTAAGTATCTATTTCTTAAACATGATGTGGTCTGTATTCAGAGAGGATGATATTCATGTTTGTGACGATCTTTCATAGGGGATATGGGGAGAAAGTGCAACAGGCTCCAGCAGAAACTCCACAAAACATTTGCCAGAAGCCCTGCACTCCTAGCTTTCTTGGTAAGAATTGCCTTTCTCCCTGCAATTTGGGAACCCCGTGTATAGTTGATGCCTACATTGCACAGGGTGTTTGCACATGCTGCTCTTTCTTCTCTCACCCCGACCACACAGCTGTGCTGCCGAGCGGTACCCGGGGACGAGCGGTGTCACCCTGGCTGCAGGGCAGTGATAGCCACACCGTGCCACAGTACAGCCCTGGGAGAGGAAAGGCTTGCACTACAGAGGGGTCGGAAGGGAGGGATACTTTCAACAAATTAGGATGCAGGCCAGAAGCAGAAATTGGTTTCCTACCTCTTCCAGATGTGAAAGAAAGCTCCTTGCAGCGTGGGATTGCGGGGCAGGCAGCGCTGGGGCTGGAGGAACGCCGCGAGTTAACTGGACAGCGGCAGCGAGGCAAGGAGCACCGAGGAAGAAAAAAAAAACAACTGCCAAGCCAAAAACTTGGACAAAATAAAATTTCTTCAAACAATGTTTTGAGGCATGCTGAGTGCCATGAAGGGAGAAATTAATCTAACAAACTGGTATCCTTAAATCCAGCTTCTCCCATGGCTGCTTGTTGTCAGAGCAGCTGGTGCCTGCATGCCAAAGGGGATGTTTCCTCAGCAGGAGCTGCTTAAATGTAAAAGAACTAAGCTTTCTCTGCAGTTTTAAACTCATTAGTCAGTTATCAAGGGTCTGGAATATTTGGGAGCTCAATCAATGAAGAGAAATAGATCATTTCCCACTGTTCAGGAAAGATATTAACCAGTACCTCTGAGCCAGATCCCGAATAGGTAGCAGAGCCATTGAGAGAAGGATTCTTGCCCTGATGGCATTTACTGATTTATAGGGCAGTGGGGACCGTCCACCCTTCCTTTCTGCAGAAGCTTGCCCTAGTCTGCCCAGTCTCAGACCCGCTGAGTGACACTCATACTTTTGACTCCTGCACCACACTCCCCCGCTGCAACGCCAGGCTTTTGTACGTTCACAACATCGTGGCAGAGCCCCTCTCCAGCCCCGGGGAACTGCGTACGCACACCGTCCTTCTGGCCAGTGACCGGCTTCTCCTAAGGCGCGCAGGAGCTAGGCCGTAGGGAAAGACAGGCCATGGCAGTGCACGGAGCTGGGAATAGCTGTAGTGCTCTGCCGCTCGGCCAAGAGTAGCCGTGAGGACACCTGATCAGAGAACAGGCTGTCACTTCACAGCAGATAACGTTTGACAGCTGCCTTTTGTCTGGCATCAGTTTTCTTTTCTCAATATTTTCAAAACAATCTGTATTTCCAGTGAAGACATGGAGCATTTCAGTACCTTCTGGCATAGGATTTCCCATAGATTCCCATTTCTTATTGTCTGAACAACCTGTTTGTCTGGGAGCTTTTACCAAGTTTAGAAATCCTTCCCATGTTCTTCACATCTGTGGAAAGGCCACACAGTGGGCTTACCACATTGTGAGCTACGCTGCTTTCCATCCCAGAGGATGCTTTACTGGGAGGATGGGCTGCAGCCCGTGGTGGAGCGGGGCAGTGCCTGTCTTGGCTGATGTGGGCACGCTCCTCACGCCTACCACTATTCCTGCACCAACTCTTTATGCAAGTGGGCTTCACCAACGTTGCTTCATCCTTGGCAGAAAACTGTCCCCAGAAGTATTGGCACAGATGCAAACAAATGAATTTGGGGGCTATGTTATGAGCAGACCAGGAATATCCCCCAGAGCGGCTGGCTCAGCTGGAGAGTGATGATAGCATTGAGGGGCTCTCTGAAGCCCAGGTAACGTGAGGTTTTTCCTCAGGTACTACAACTGGGGCATGCTCAGGGTGCCCAGTAGGGAGCTTGTAGGACCAGGCAACACGTATCATCCAGTAATTTGAAATGAACAACATTGTCAGGAATGCTGTTGCAGGGTAGTATAAAAATAGCCACTGGGAACCTTGCCTTGCGCTCTCTCATTGTATCTCAAGAAAAATACAACTGAAACACCAACAAAAAGTTCAAGTCTTGTTACAACAGACACCCAAAGTTTCTGAGTATATTTTAACTACCACCTAAAACTAAGTCCTGAAGCCAACTGGAGGCTACTCTGCTCCTGGCCTTCTTCCTATACAGCATCTTGTGTTAGCTGATAATTGCCTCCCTAAAACTGTTTAAATTAGTCCCAGCTGTCCTGGACTGTTGTCAAAGCTCCTGTTGTCAGGAAGTAACTGTCAGTTTTGCAGATCTAGACTTTTCCTGGATCAAAAGGAAGAAATGGAAACTGCTATTGCTCCTTTCAGTCAGATTAAGCCCATAGGAGACTGAGATATGGAAGCAGAGAAATGATTTTTCTCCACTCTGGGGAAGAAGTCTTTACAGCAACCATACGTCAGATAAATAATGGGGTTCATTTTCTCCAATTTCTGATAATTGTATGGATACCATTTTTAAACACATTTAATTTAAAACAAAACAAAACAAAACAAAACAAAACAAAACAAAACCTTCCTTGTTCTTGGGAGAATAGAAAGAAAATAGAGAGAACAAAGAAAAATACAATATTAAGAAAAACATTCTATTTAGCAATACACTTGAAGAAATATCAAGGGAGATAATTTTACCACCGTCTTGCTCTGACCACATCATGTCTCTGTTCCTGATTTCTGTAGTGCTTGACTTTACTTTTAATACCCTGTCCAATGTCTCCCTTCCTTACTTCTCACTCCACTTGCTGAACTGATCTTTGTCTAGCACAAGTGACACCAGCAACTTTGTCTAGTTTGTGACACCAACAACTTCCCCCATTTCTGACTTTTTCCAGCAAATGCGAGCATCTTTTTCTCATGCTGTCCAGTACCTGGGTGGATCTGCCTCTCTATCTCACCAGTCCTTCCACTATCACAACACACAAGTACGTGCTGATGTGGCAAAGCCACTGTGGTTTATCCTGATAACTTTTGTCTCATTGTTTGTCTTCTTCCTTTGAGGAAGACTTTCCCTTCTTCTTCAGATAAAGATGGCTTAATTTCATATCCATAGGAATAAATTGCTGGAAGAGACCATGAGCACAGAAGAGAAAAGGTCATTGATTCTTCCAATACAGGTAATAGTATCGAGGAAAATTGCAAGTGCAGGAAAAGGATAGCCTGAAGAAATGAAGGGACAATAGTGCCATAGTTTGAAAAACAGGGAGTGCAGACAGCAAACATGACACTTCTGATTCACTGCCAAGTAATTAAACATAGGTATGGCCTGTCTTTAAAAAGTTTTCTATCTTTAATGCATTTAAAGTGAAATAACACATCTAAATGACTAATCTTTGTTTCATCTTTACTATAACATCATGACGCTTCTTGTGTCATATTGGAAAAGTTGCTTCTTTAACCTGCAGCTCAGTTTCTACTCTTAACAGTGTTTATTTGTGCTAAACAGATTATACCAAAGTACTCCTGTGTTTTAATAATGATAACCATGAGGGTAACCTGAACGGATCTTGACTGGACAAGGCTTTCTCATCTACCCATGGCCCAAAGACTCCATACAAGCTAGTCTAACTTCTGATCTAACTTGAAAGTTGGCCCAGGTGACCTCTGTGGGTCTCTCCCAACCCAAATGACTCTGTGATCCTATGGCGTGCAGAAGAAATCTAGACCAGAAGCTCATGAAATAGAGATACTTAGAGCACCTTAACTTCTGCCATTGATATCTAGAACGTCATACACAGTAAAGTTGGGGTTCCCCTGAAGTGAATGGAAGTATTTTAAAAGTAACACCAAGCATGGAGACAGTATTGAAAACATGTCTATTCCTTCTCATTAGAAAGAATTTAGTGGTATTAATTGCAGCAAATGCTCAGATATCCTTTTTGTACCAGTCATTCATGACAAGTAAAAAATACAGAGATGGAGAAATGCAGCAGTGCTCAGACATGATTATGTTTTCAGGTTTCTGTTAAACAATTGTTGGCGTTTGTTTAACCAAGAAGAATCCAGTGAGTTTACAAGTTCTTGCAGAGTCTTACTGCAATGAATTAAAATCTTCTCTAACAAGTAAGGCTTCTGGGGACTACAACAGAGGGATACCTGCAAGTTTATATGTACATAAATTTAATATGTTCCTAATATCTGTATCTATCTATCTATCTATCTATGCAAACACATATATTTGCAGACCTAGAGAGAAAGCAGATATACAGGGAAAGTCAAAATACATATAAAATCCAATGTGTGTCAGTAATTACTCCACAGTACTTTCAGCAGTTGCCTTTCAAGTAATTCTGTCAAGCACTTGCTAACATCTAGTGATTGTGAATACATCAGACTGGAAGATACTCAGTATAATCATGATTGAAAGAATCTACTGAATGCTACAGCCTGTTTATAATTTAGGTCAGAAATTTCCAAGAAACCTTTAAGTGATTTCCAAACACAAATAAATAGACCAAAGCATTTATAGGCCTTTTAAAAATTCCACCTGAGTCCTTTCCTGATGTATTGATTCTAAGCATGCTGATTTTAGGTTTATCAATTTTACTGAAAACATTGTATTTACGAGAAGGATATAATCATGTGTGAGCTTTGCAGACAATTTTAGACTGATGTAGCTCTTCTAATCTGTCTGTTTTCTGCTGAGGAGACAGTGTAATTAGTTTGTCCCTCTCAACTGCTTTCACAACATCCCACAGGATACATGGGCTAATTTCTTCTGTGTTGCTATAGAAAAACTATTATCTTACAATATCTCCAGCTGAGATATTATGCCACAAATCCTTTTCAGAAGCTGTATTTCACAAGCATTCCCAGAGAGCTACAGATAAAGAGAGCCATATTTGTAGGCATTAGGAAGAAGGAAATGAAACAGCAGATACATACTACACTAGGAACTCGTGTAAAATTAGTCATCAGTACATGTCCCCCTGGAAAAAGCCTGATCGAATGTGGGTTTCCAGAAAATGAGTGTAGAAAAAGAATTAACAGGTATAATAGAATACGCTTTTCATGCAAAGATCACAAAATTCAACCTCTGCAGAGGATGAATCACTTAACAGCAACTTATGCTTTGCTTTGTCAATTTAAGAGGAGGGGAAAGACAAAATGCTACCTGTTTGAAGATTTAAAAGCACTGGAGAACAAAAAAAAGCCCACATGTAAAAGTTCCCTTTCTGAAATTTGTGATAGCTTTGTGGAAGAGTTTCTTTAGAAAAACCCATGTAATCATGGAATTCTTATCTTCATAGAAATACTATTGCAGATAAGCAACACAGTTTGGGCAGGCAGCCTGAGTTAGCCACTTTGGAGATCAGAAAATGACATGCTGGAAGGTTAGAATGGGTATGGGTTTCAGACAATGGAGAGCTGTCTGAAAAAAGGATTGTCTAAAATCTGAGAACTGTTTTCATAATGATGCAAACATTGAAACTAGGGTAACACTGAAAAAGAATTACCTCATTCCATTGTGGAGTATAAAATACACTCTAGTGGTATTTCTGGCCCCTTTTATTTATGCCTTGCACATGTTCCTGGAAGGAAATTTTTTTTCTTGAGAACTTTCATGTGAAGGGATAGCAATGTACACACTCAGGGAAAAATATATTTTTTGCATGTAGATTCCCTCTGAGAATGTTCACACAAGTACCTTCAGAACTCTTTGTGGTCCTGGGCTCATCCACAGAGATGTTTTCAGAGATGAAAACAATACTGTAGGACTGTGGTGATGGATAGCACAACATGAAGAACGGAGCAGTTACAAAGGAGAAGCACTGCAACCAATAAGTGGAGCAAAGGGTTTGCAAGCGTCTCGTAGTTTGAAACAGGTTTCCAAAGAGTCTTCATTCAATCACTTCAAATAACAAACACATTTCTAAAAATCAGGCTATAAGAGTAGTGTCATGGGTATACCTTTAGTAATGCTGCAAATAGGTTTTTTTTTTCCCTAATGATAACCATCACTTGCTCATGCAGGAATGGTAGGAGGGTCCCTCCCCTTTGATGTAGTTACTCTGCAGCAGTTTGAAGGGTTATGCACACTGCAGGGTCCCCCAGCTGACCATCTGAGAAAAACAACAGCTCACACCCTCCTCAAATCATCAAAATAAATGGCCTAAACCCAAGCTGGGTGGGCAAAGAACACATACCAGCACCACAGATCTATGACAACGTGCTTCATAGATAACGCTCGGAGCAGCCATGGCATGTGTAGGAGTTGCTGACAGGCTCCTAGGGGCTGAAATTGTGCTGCAAAGATGGGGAAGGGCGTAGGTAGGCACAGCCTGTGCGAGGGGATGCATTTGTTTGTGGCCCAAAGCCCAGGGATCCAGACTTCTGCCACCACAGCCCTGGCTGACGGCAGCGTGGGGAAGCTCCTCAGCTTCCAGCTTGCAGCCAAGAGGCAAGGCTTTCCCTCGGGAAAGTATTTAAACAAAGTGTGTCCTGGCAGATGTCCCAGAAGTGTGCCCAATGTCTGTAAAAGAGCGGGACATTCCTGAATAGGGGACTCTCTCTATGTGCGTGTGTGTGTGTTTATGTATATGTGTGTATATATTTATATTCACACACAAATACTTTACACACTTTGTATTTAATTCACTTCCTAATAGGGAGAAAATACACTGAAATAAGAAGAGTTTCTCCACTTTTCTAAGCCTAACCTTTCCTTTCCTTCATGGGCTGTAAAATCTCAGAGACTAAACTTGGTTCCAACATATTGCCCATCCCAGACATCAGGCCTGCATAATTTTGGGTAAGCACCTACTGCACTTGGTAAAAAGTTCAAAATGTGTCCTTGCAGGCTGTTCTTCATATTTTATTTTTGTTTTAATTTAATGTATTATGATACTGCAGCTGTGCAAAGCTGCCCTGAGATCTGGAACATCAGGACAATCCCTGGAGAGGTGGGTTAGCGGGCGGGAAGTAGAGATGTGGTCAAAGGTTCCGTCATTTTATCATACAGCTGCTCGTTTCAGTGCGTGGGTATCATCATCAGTTATGTGCTGTCTTGAATTTTAATTGTTTGTTTGTTTGGTCCTTGTTACTCCTCGAGGAGCATAGGGCTGCAACAACACTATGCCACCGAACCCGGTGGGATAGTGTTGTTGCAATTTCTGTAACAGATTTTGTTTTTACATGATTGGGTTGTTAGCCCAAAACAAAACCCCCAACCTGGAGGGCCAGGGTGCAACATTTTAGTCTGGCCCGACAAGGCACGCAAGCCACCACACCACGACAAGGTAAGTTGCACCAACTAGTGGTGGTCTTGAATTTTAATGGTGTCCTTCAATTTCTTGACAAGCAGGTAATATTGAAAGCAACAAGCAGAACAGAAAGTTTTTCATAAAGAAATGGTGGTTCTTCTCTGCTGTTGTGGGAGCTCATTTGTCTCCCACATTGGTGTTCGGGAGGCTTTAGTCCAGGGGCAATGCAAATGAAAGGGTGGGAGCGGGGCCTGCTGCTAGTGACATCCAGGGGGGACCTCAGCCATCTCAGCAGACCTGCTGTGGTCTGCCTGCTGGTGGCAACAGGAGCTGTGCAGGCTGGGCGATGAGGCTCTGGCCTCACGTTTATCGTAACCTGACAAAGGCACGAAGATGAGAGGTGAAAACTGAAATGTTTAGCTACTGTGGCTTTTGGTCTTCTCAGACAGACTGAATATAAAACATTGCCCCAGTAAGAAACTTCTACAATATCTAAGATAATGTTTACTAAATTACCAAAATGCTGTGAATTTAAGTTCTAAAGTATATTTCAGTTTAGCTTTCTCCTGGGTGAACTGACAGCAAGGCAAGTCTTTCTAAAATGAGACTTCTTGTGTACTAAGATTTGTAGCCTGAGGGTTAAATACTTTTTTTTTTTTTTTTTTTAAATGCAGAGCTACTGCAAAATGAACCATGCAAGAATTTAAAGGCATTCACTCTTTGTTTGATCTGCCTCAATGTGACCCAGAATAACGCAACTAGCATTATTGCATTTCCTGCATTGCTACTGAGACCCAGATCTGGATTGTGTGCTGAACTCCTCTGTTGCACTGAGATATTCCTTTCCCATTGTACACCCTACTGAGGACTGTCTTGGAGAAATACTCTGAGTAAATCCACGCACAGAATTAAGAAAGCAGATTAGCGCCTAGTAGGTTTAGCGACTGACTGGAAGCTCTTGGGGAGCATAGCTACACCATTCAGAGGTCTGTGGAGGAACTTCTAATCTAAACCAAGGAATTCAGGATACATTTATACACCCAAAGCACAATCCTTTTGGCAATTATATCTGACATGCAGAAGGTCCAGAGTTCCGCTTATTTAGGGTTAAACTAAAGGCAATGCAGCCTACATCCAAACAAAGGTGCACATGAGTGTGTATGTGTGCAAGTGAAAGGGCTCAGCTACATCAGTGAAGCTTTGCTGAAATCAAAGGAGATGTTGATTTGCTCCAGGTAAAACCTTTTTTGTGTTCTCCACTTTGAAGAAAAAAAATTTACAGAAATGTTTTCCAAATATTGTATTGTCTCACTGTGTGGTCGATAGTCAGACCAATAGTCTGGGAGATACTGGCAATATTACAAAACATATTTAAGCATTTAGTCTGTATATGTGCAGAGCCAATCTTCACTGTCTAGCTCACTGCTGTCCACCTAATGAGGGTCCAGATTTAGTCTTCTTATGCACGGTGATAACAAATTGAGAGTGTCATCATCAAGAACAGATTTTGTGCCTAAGTTTATATTGTAGGAAAATCTAAATCTAAGCTTGATCATTAATTCAGCTGAAAATCTGCCAGTGTAGAAGGGAGAGATTTTTTCTTCTTTTACGTGGAAATCCTCTAGTGAAAAGGATGCAAAGAATGTAATCACCAAAGGACAAAGAAAAGGATAAGAAAAACATTTTCATAGTAGAATAAGCTCTCATCTGAGCCTAGTGAAATAATTACAGGTCATCTCCACAATTCATAAAGAGTGGCAAAAATTCAGATTTGGGTGTCTTGGAGCTTCATAGAGATTACAAAGTTTCACAGACTGAAATCAGCCAGTAGACAATTTCAAATATTTCCAAGCTGAAAAAGCCTTAAAGAAAACTTTGCTTATTTTGTTTGTTAACAGAGATAATCAAACAGAATTTCAGGCCTTGTTGTTGTGCCAGGCTGCAGTTCACCAGCATAAAGAATTAAGCCATTCTTGCTGGAGAAAAAGTAAATTAATGAGCTCTTAATAAATAGTTTAACAGGCAGTGTCAAAAAATTGTACACACACAGTAGATGACACAACAGTGACTTATGCTGGATTCCTCTTTGAAAACCAAGTTCTAGCAAGTTCTAGGGATTGCAAAGGGATGCATACAAAATAAAACACAGTGGGCAGCCAGAGGCTGAGGCAGGGGCTCAGCTATACTCCATCTCCTTTGAATTACTAAAACAGGCCTTCTGCAGGGTGTATACCTGATGTACGGGGGTAGCTGTGCAGGTGCCTGTGCCCGTCCTGCCCTGATGGTGTGTCTCAGTGGTGCAGAGCTGAGGAAACCATGAGGGTGCTGCATCTGGATGTGTCCCAGGGTCACAATGGTGTTGGTGCTGGTGACGTTTGATCCCTGCCGTGCTCCCAGGCACTGTCTGGGTGTTGGAAGCTGCATCTGCTCGGGGCAGGTTTGGGCAGAGAAAAGGGAGTGGTGGAGGCAGATAAATGTAGCTGCAAAAGTTGCTGCTCTTTCTCCAGATCCGGTGAAGTTATTCTTCCTTGCTGTCACCTGTACGTTAAAAGAGCTCTGTGTTTCTCCTTCATGTGATAATTAAGGGAAACACTCAGATTGGATCTAGCACTCTTCACGGTGGTGCTCCCGTGGGCAATGCTGCAAGAGGCAGTCAGTTTTGTTTAACATCTTTGTAAATAATATGGAGCATTCACAGGCGGCTCTGGCTGGTGTCACAGCTTTCATTACCGTTCAGTGTTTGGTCCCTTGGCCAATTCATAATCAATTTGCTAGCACTCGTGGTCAACACACACAATACTTTCCTGCACACTGTTGACAGAAAACTAGGAACTGAAGAGAGGAAAGATGGTGATGCTTAATTCAAAGCAGGAAACCAAAGCAGTCATTATAAACAGCAACAAAACTGCCACCATGAGCTTAGCAGGGCAGCTTGTATTTGGTTTAAAGTATCTTAAAGAGTGTGACAAAGATTTATTCCAAATGCATTATCAAGGGCAAAGCAGGCATCAGTCAATGTAGATATTGCTTTTGGAAATGTGTTGGCAACACACAAGCAAGAAATTTTCTAATAAAGTACAAAGCACACACTGTGGATGCATAGGAGGTCCCAGTTTCATTTTTTCTTGCACATTTCTGTCCAAAACGATTTAAATAGACCTTTCATAGAATATTTCATGAGATAGTGTAGCAAATGCTTTGCCAAAATTGATCTAAACTCTGTGCAGGTATCTTTCTCCTCCACGTTGCATTTCTATCCAGAAAAGCAATAAAATTAGTTTTTTATGCTTTCTTTTTAAAAATGCTGATTTATACACAGCCAAATTACATCCTCTTTATTGAAGCTGCAGATGTTGCAACTTAACTGAGGACATGGCTGATGTCATTTGTATTCAGACTTTCATTAGTCAAGATGCTCATAGGTTTCTTCCTCTTCATACTTTTACACATTATTTCATTACTGATTGTAAGCGAATTAAGCAGATGGCAACTGCCAAGTTGACATTTGTTACTTACCTCGGATGACAGAACCCAAAATACACTCACACTGTAATATTTGTTGAGATATTAACTTCTGCAGTAAAGCTTACACTAAAGGCAGGACTACGGCTTATTTTTAACATGTTTACTGAATAGAACAAGAACAATCCTTTCAAGATGCTCAAAAGCTCAGGTTTTCACTAAATTTTATAACGAAGCCTCACTGTGCTGTCCAGCACCAGTAAGATATTCATTGTTGAGGATGAAAGTGTGCTGAGTGAACCTTTGTCAGGGGCATGTTGGACCCCACGCAGGTCAATGGATGGCCTACCTTTTGGGAAATAGTTCTGGGATAGGAAAGAAATTCTTGGGTATTTCAAAAACTCAAGAACGTAATTCTCAGTGTAGTTGACATTGACTTAAATGAGATTTGAGTTACGCTCCAAGTCATGGTGAAGCTGGAAAAAAGGTAAAAGTTTGAGTTTTTTAAAACTGTTTTTGCGCTGTTCCATCCTGTGTATTTTCTTGCAGCTCTCTGTAATCTTGAAAAAGCAAAGTGTTACAAAAATTTTCAAACATCATATTTTTATTCACATTTCAGAAAGCATGTTTATTTTAAGGTTTTGTTTGTATTCTTTTGCTTTTCATGAAACATAATATGAATTTCCTTTTTTTTTTCAAAGGCAAAATGGGAAAAGAAAAAATAAAAAAGAGAAAAACAATATTAAGCTAAAATGTTGACAGATATTTTTTGATTGAATATATTAAAATTGCAAAAATAATACAGTACACAACAAAAAAATTCCCAGTGAATAATAATGATCATGAAATCTACCATTTCCAGCCAGAGAGTTGTATCTGATTAGGAGAGAAGATTCTTTCTTCTCACAAAAATTTCAAAATTTTAAATGTATTTTCATCTCATCAGGCTGAAAAATAAAGAAAAAAACCCCAGAAAAATCTAATGTAAAAAACACTGGCATGTCATTTCACACCTGGCAAGTTTTCTACCTATAACATACAGAGTCATGAGATACTTGAAAGGCTACATATGAAGTTGGATGCAAAGATTTTCATTTTTCTGAAGGATAATCATGCTTTTTTATGACAAAAATAAAATTTTCTTTGGGAAAATTTCACATTTATAAGAAGAGTACTTTTCCATTGGAAAGTCATTCTCATGGCAAGTTCACAAATGACATTGCTTGCTTGCTTTCTGCCAATAAGTTTGATTTAAAGTATTACTATTACAAAGTTTCCTGCTATGCCTATTAGCTGTAACAGCTTCATATAGAGTTTGACATTTGTTTAATTTTTATTCTTCTCAGCTTCAATTAAAGGAAAAGCTGAAGAAGCCAACTGAAATAATAATAAAAAAAAAAGTCACTTTGAGAGTCACAGCTTGATTATTCCTCCTGACATTGTACAAATTAGTCTATTCTTATGTAGCACAAAAGATCTTGAATCTCGTAAGCTCACTGCAGCTCAACCATGTTGTATATATTCACTTTCCACCGGTAATTTGCATTTGTCTTTCTCATAGCAGTTGTTTTATTTTTTTGCTTTAAAGAACAACATACCAATAGACTTTTAGAGAGTCTTTATATCCAGAAAGTGTCCATGTCCAGCAGATCTGGATCTGTACTGTGGTCCTCAGCCCAGACTCTTGGTGCCTAAATGGGAGCTACATCTGCAGCAGCACTTGGCTGCTATAATACCAGCAACATTTATTTGACCGAGATAAAATCAGCAAATAAATGAGAGTGCATTTTCATGCTGAGGGCAAGCTCCCTGGCTATCACAAGCAAATGTAGATCTGGTGAATCAAAATGGCAATCTGCAGAGCTGGAATGAGATTTTTGAGCACACTGAAGGTCCTCATTTCTGATAGCCACTTCCCAGTTTCTCCCAGCTGCTTCTGCTATTGATGTGCAATTCTTCTCCCCGAGGGCGGTGGCTGTCAATAGCTCTTTGCAATCCAGAGACCCCCAGGCACGCACCATGCTGCCCACCTGCAGGGAAGAACAGCTGTGGGGCCATGGGACGTGTGACTTGCATGTAGGGATTTTCGTCTCCCAAATACTGCAGACATGCCATATGCAAAATTTCGTATAGTCAGGATTTGCACATGCAAGCAAGATTTAGGTACAAATAAATATTTAGCAGGGATTTAGCTAACTGGGTAATCTGCTAGAAGCTAAGGCTACACAGTAATAAAACCTGAATGGCACAGATATATTGCTAATAACTATACGTGCAAAAGTTAGACCATCATGTTTTTTCCAGTCATTGATATTCAGATATTCTGAACGGGATTTTCACAAAACATCCTGTGTCTGAAACAAATGGCTGGTTCATGTAAAGCTTAATGAAGGTCAGAGAGAAACAAACAAGAAATAAACTCCCTGTTTTCTTGTCACAGCCTACAAAATCACCCTCTATTTCCATTGTCTATTAGTGAATATATGGAGCTTAAAGATTTCACAGTCATGTGACATGCTATGGCGTGGAAAGACCAAACCATAAGAGCTTTTCTGAAACTATGTTTACAAAGAATTTATTTGTTGAAAGATAATCCTCGAGATTTATTTGTCTGACTGGAATATACGTAAGCTAAACCCCAAATCTTGCAGATATAAATATTTTCATTTGCACAGCAAGTGGTAATTTGTGTTAAACACAAACAAGTAACATTGTTTAGAGATTTTATAACATTATTTGAAAGTATGCATGTTTTCTATGCTTCCAGAATAAAATTAAAAATAGTATAGCTGGCCCTTTGGGATGGTAATGTATTTTATTAATACATTTTATTGAGGCCATCCTCTGTATGTGAATTAATCCATGAAAATTTTCATTAAGACATTTCATTCTCTTTCTATTAGGTATTAATGTTTTCCCATGGTTGCATCTTTATGGAAATACAGTATCAGGCAAACAGTGACTGAACAAAACAACTTAATTTGGTTTTTTAACTGCTCATTTTGAAGAAATGCAGTTGAAAGGTTCTTGTCAAAAAGAATATCATTATCTCAATGCACAGGTTTTACAACACGGCCTTACTCTCTGAAATGCATATTCAGTGATACTACTTACTTTCATAAATGTAATTATGTTTCTTACAGGACTGAAGCCCAATGCAGTTCAAATTGCAGAGTAAATCAGTTAATACTTCTGTCATGTGAGCCATTGTACCAACTGATGTAATAAAATAATGTTTTATTAGAGAAACCATTGTTTCTCTAAGTTTATATCATATGTATCTGTTCAGAAATATAGATTTTTGGAAACTTGGCTATAAATATGTGACAAAATGTGTAGTGTAATAAAATTTATTCAAAAAGCATCAAAGCTTAATAGATTCAGAAAAAATGTGTATTTTTTTTATCCTAATCAAAAAAGTGGAAATTAGAGGTAACAGTTTTATAGAAAACAACTAACTGAAGTGCTCTAAATAGCATTAATCTGAACAATTCTCCCTTTGCTCAAAAGACCATTCTAGGTATATTCATTTTTTCCTCCTGTTCCAAAGCAGCAGGGGATTTTAAATATGATTTTAAATATGACTTTTCTCAGAAAATGAACACATACTTAACATGTTTACATTTTCTTCAGTTTGATGCACAGTAATAACACAGAATTTCAGATTCTTTAAGGGCAAAGCTCATATTCTCCTTCAGTACATTTTTATTTTATTCTAAAACTTTAATTTCAAGAATGTAATCTAAGGCATCCATAAAGACAAATAATCTGGACAATGCTTTTGTAAATTCTGTGGCATATTTTAAGTCGGATAATGAACTAGGTTATCTTCATAATTAATGTTATATTACTCATATTTGTTAATGCAATACCTAAGGATAGAACCTATCTTAGGCGCTGCACACTTGCCTAGCTATACAGTGGCCTTGCCCTTAATGACTTATGGTCTACTTAGGATAGGTGCAGAAATGGGACAAGCAGATGAAACAGTGCAATTGCAGAAAACATGTTCTCCCCGTATTTTACAGCAGGGACTAACTGAGGGAGGGTAAGAAAGATGGAAACAAGTCATTCTGCAAGCAGCAGACCAAACGAGCAAGTTTCCTCCGGCTTTATGACTTTTTACAGGGACAGTTCTCCTGACCTCCTTTTGCTTAGCCGGCAGGACTAGCAAAAGCCAGCGGGGCCAGTGGGCAGGGTGGACTGGAAGGTGAGTTGGCATCTGCCCCTTTCCAAACTTTGTATCCAAGGCAGCAGGGGTGTCTCCAAGTAGTAGGTGGGCACTGGGGGGAGAGGTGGTTTTGGCATGGGTTGTTTCCCTTCAGAAACAATTCTGGCATCAGGGCGTCTGAATTAATAATCACTTCAGTGGTGTCAACATTAGCATGAAAGACATGAATCACTTCTCAGGGAAGCATTTCTATGAAGGGGTGGGCTTGAGACTGTGCCTATGCAGTTGTGCTATGGTTATCCTTCTAAATGCATTGCTAAATAGCCTTCCTAAGAGGGCAGGGCTGTGTGAGCCCTTTCACAGAGGGTGATTATTTTCCCCTCTTCAAAATATTTTTTTAACTCCCCAAGAGAACCTTTCTCCATTAGATCTCCAGCTCTTGAGCAGGATAGATGGATTCATGCATGCACGCATGCATGCCAGTAAGAAGTAGTAAGGAAGACTTTTCACACCAAGCAAAACATTTTCAGAAGTATTCAAGTGACTGTGGTACCTACAACCCTGTTGCGAAGCTCTTCACAGCAGAAACCCCACCAATGGTCTTTTTATTTCCAAAGACATTTGAAAGGATTTTATTTTCAATACAAATTTGCTTGTCCAGTGTACGAGAAAAAAATTTAGGTTTCTTGCCCAGAGAGGATTCGCACACTCTGTCTCCACCTGATTACCTGGTAATGTGGAGCAAACTGGAGGGCTGGCTCCTTCACTGTGACTGCTTCTGCAGTGTAGCTGTAACGTTCATGCCACCCAAAGGAGGGAGGTTCTCCTCCCCAGATGGATTGTATGGTGGACTGTAGAGGGATGGTGAATAGCAGCTTTTAGATAGGAGTCATTAATGGACAAAATACCTTGTAAACTTTCACTCCACATAGTTTTGCACTATGGAAGGTGTATTTTAATGAGGAGATAGTTTGTCCTCGTAAAAAAAAAAAAACATAGTGTTGACCATGGGCAGACATATTTTTTTATTAGCAGTGCTCAAATACTTATCTGCTAAAATGTATTAATAAGCCAACTTTAAGTGCCTATAAATAGAACCTACTCTAGATTTGATCATAATTAAGAACAGTCTAGAAACTAAGATCTGCAGATAGATTTCCTGGTGTTAGATCCTTCTGGCCATGTAGGATACCACTGACTTTGAAAACAGTTTATGTTTTCTATTCCAGGCCTAGGGACTTAAGGCAATTAAACTTGTTTATTCTCTTTTCTACCCTTAAAGAAGTAAGCTCAGTCTGGCATGTCAGCAACTTTCCCCCATCCCTCCCAGATATTAGGCTTTACAAAGAATAATTTATCCTGAAACTTGGGAGATTCATTAGTGCCCAAACTGGCAAACTGTAAACGTGTACATGAGAAGACAGTGCAAGTGACACAGAAAGTTTCTTAATAAGGATACTCTTGGCACAACTATGATTTAAAAGTTGAATCAAACAGAAATTAGACAGAATCCTCTTTCATGATATTGATGGTGCGAATCTACTGTGACCCTATGCGTTAGCCCTCTAGACATTTAGGGGAATATGAAATTTCATTTGATATCTTTTTGTAATAATCACCACTGGCACGGCTCTAAACATACAAAAGCACACAGAGAACACACCCAAAATGAATTTCTATAATCCAAACCAAAGGACTTCCCTTTTGAGCATTAACTTTGACATCATTACCATGCACACTAAAAATGATCAGATGTCAGGTGTAAGGACTCTGAAAGGTTTATTCTTTGAAAATAACATAATAAGGAAAAAACTGTCTCTGGTTGAAGTTTAGAAGAGAACAAGAATTCTGTTAAGTACGCTGTTAGAGGATTTGGTATAAAACTTCACCTTCATTGTCGTACCATATTTTTTTACTGTAACTATCATTGCTTTTACTATAGTGTGTTTTATAGAGCACTTTAGCATTCATTTTACAAGCTTTTTGTTAACCATTTATAATGACATTGTGGAAAAGTCCTATGTTTTTACTATTTGTTCCCTGTTTTCGGAGGTTGACAGGAAAATACTATGCCGTATTCTTCATTCCATCACCAAAATAATCCCTGATTTTTACATCATAACATTTTGCCTCCACAATAAAGCAATAATTTATTCTTTGAAAAGACTGGCAAGAAATATGTAAAACGCCATCTCGGGCATATACTTTCTCTTATGTTGCTTCCTGCTGGTCATGGGCCTTTCTGCTGGAGGCAGAAACTGCAAAGAGGGTGACAGCCAGGACCCATTTGGGATCTAGGTCCACATTTAGGCTCTCTAGACTCCACTTCCCCTGTTCTGTAGTCCTAAATTACTTACCTGCTTGATTGTTCACCCAGTAAACCCCAGAAATATGTGCAGTCATTGCATAACCATGCACAACATAGTCATGCCGGTGTGAAGGTACTGAGCTGATGCTCCAAACTTCCAGGAAAGTCAAAATAAGAAACGTCTACAGCTACCTCATCATTAGGACCACATCCAGTAAATATTTTCTAAACAGTCACTGAATGGGTCTCACATGAGGCATAAAGAATGATCTAGTCCCCATACTAAAGCCATTTGTTTTGGTAGATAAGCGAGTTAGTTACATTAAATACCTTTACTATAGCAGAGGATGATGAAAGCCAGTGCAATTGTTGACAAATATCCTGTAACAAATTCCTAGGAAGGTTTTCTCCTTGAATTTTAAAATTTTGTATTGCATGGCAAAAGGTCTATGGGCATTTCAAATTAATTCTAAGCACATCAAAATCTGAAGAGAGATTAATATCTCCTATTAGACAATTGATATGATTTGAAGGGGGGAAAAAAGTTTTCACACATTGATGTTGACTCCTAAAAGAGCTTATGTGTCTGACACCTTGTATGTGTTTTCCACATGTGGAAGTTGTTCTTATAATAAAAAAAGTGAATTATTTTAAGATCAGAACCTTCCATGCTTTAGGTCATCACAGTTAGAGCTACACCTTTAGTACTAACCTATATTAAACTTATTCAAAAGCATCCCATTCTTCAGAAAAGATGCAAAGGAGTGTTGCTTTCACAAGCTTTGTTTTAACAACATGGAGTGTAGCCACAGCTGGGAAAGAGACACAGAAGCTGCTGTATTCATGAACTGATTTTTGTCTTTATTTATCTATCCATAATAAACTTGAAATCTTTTATCTCTACCTGAAACCTGAAGTATCTACCTCAAAATCAAGACCCTATGACAAGCTGTTTAGCATCATACATTGCACTGCCCCTGGGATTCTGCAGTGCTTCTGAGCCAGATTTTTCAAGAAGGAACAGAAAAACCCTCAGGGTGTAACCACCAGGGACACTTTGTGCTCCTCTGTGCTAACAGAAGTGGTTGTTGGCTCTAGGGCTCTGGTAAGTGCAGTGAGTTTACTCCATGGTCCAGTTAGACAGCAAAGTCTGTGGATTTGATGTTGTTACCTTTATTTATGCTGAATAATACCTCTCATTGTAAAAAGATTATATAGTTGTATTGCTAAACTGAGAATAGAATAACTACTTAATAGATGGATTTCCACAGAAGCCATGGAGAGTTTAGTGCCCATCTCTTCTCTTTTAGGTTGTTTCAGAATCATAGATATTATGAATGTGGTAGATTTGGATTTCTTAATTCTAGGAAATCTTGAAGGTATGTAACATGTTATGGTTCCTTAGCACTTTATTCTCTCTTCTGCTCATCTATCTTTATCTGCAGCTGAGGTTGTGCAATGTGAAAATGTGCAAGGCTGGTCATTATAGTAGCGGTTGGCTGCTGCAATCCTGCTGTGATCATGCTGATAGCAGGAACTGGTGCCTCTGCTGACTTCTGTCAAAGTCATTGCAGCAATGATGATGGCTACAGTGGCTTGTGCTACTTGAGCATCTACCTAGGGAACCTTTGAGCTAGCATCATGGTTTCTGGAAGTTACACAGTTGTTTTGGGGGTTGTTTGTTTGTTTGTTTGTTTTTCTTTTACGACACATTTGTGATACAGAAAAAGCTGTAAGTTCTTTAGGCCAAAGACTCGCTTTGGGGTCCGTGGTTGAGCATAATATCTGGTGAAATGGATTTAGCTTGTGTATAAACTATCTTATCAGTTCAAATTATAATTTTAGACAGGGTGAAACAAAAGTCTGAATAACTGGAGGTCAGACCTACAGGGAACAAGATTTTTTCCTCAAAGGCTCAAGTTCTTGCACTGAGTGCATCCAGACTGAATTTACTGTATCTTAGTCTTGCCTTTAGAATTAATTGAGAACCAGAAATGTGAGTTGGCTAAAGGGGTTATTCTCAGTTCACTTCCAAATAGTACTTTTATAGAAAAAACTCTCACAGAATGGTTTACTAGACAGCATTTTGGTGCCAGAGGGATTAAACTGCTCTCTTTCAACAAGAAAGAAAACCTACAAAAGAAGATCTGACTATAAGGAACCAGAAATAAATATTACTTTCCCACTGGCCATTCGAGAGCTGTATTTCAACATTTACAGATGATGTTTTGCAAAAATTTGTAGACAGGCAGTCTATGGGCAAGTAGCAGTGACTTTTTAATGCAACAGAGAGGAAAATCACAAGAAGTTTGTATACAGCGTTCAATACATATGTGGAACATGTGAACTACTCACATGCTAATACAAGCATAGTTTGATTTTAAATCCTTCCCTTCCTAATAACATTGTTCAGACATGATGTGTGCCATGCTTTATCAAATCATTCTGGACTACAGTAGCTCAAAGATATTACATCACCACTGACATAATGTGATATGACCTGACAGGTCTGAGATAACCTCATGTGATTGCATGTTTTTCACAACCATCATTTTGTATAGCTGAACACTGTGTTTAAGTCATTTACGGTTAGTATTTATTTTATATGCTTCTTTAAAGATTCTTTTTTTCTAACTGGAAAATCCCATTTCAAATGTTTGCACATGCCAAGAGTAGAGAGCTTGTGAGGACAGTTGAAAGAAATGACACCGCTAGAGGCGTTTCCCACAGTAAAAAAGACGGGAAAAAACCTTTTTGGTGAGATGAAACCAGAATCAAACCCAAGTCATTCCAATGTCGCTCACCACAGCTAATCCTGACCGTGCCCCTGCACATATGCCGTAAGGTGTTGCCCCCAGAGCAGGGGGATTCCCAGCCCACCTGCTATGCGGGTGCTGCGATGGAGCTGCTCTCCAAGCAAGCACTCGCACAAGCAGCCCCAGGAGTGCAGTGCCATGTCTGAGTTCCAGGTACAACAGAGTGAAACAGCTATAATTATTTCTGACACTTCTAGTACTCACTGCTGTCACATAGAGTGCTTACAAAGTCTAACCGTGTAGTCTTTCTAGACCAATCCTTGCCTTGTCCTCTTGTAGCTTGGGAAATGCAGTAAGAGGTGTTAGCAGTGGAAATGTTTACTGTCCAAAAGGCTAAAAAGTTTTTTTATTTCCTTTTTTTTTGGGGGGTTGCAGTGTTAAAGTTTGTCACCTGCTGTTGAAATAAATGGTTTCCATTCACCTGGGCAGGGGGGGGTGGGGGCGGGAAGGGGAAGGGGAAGATTTAGCTGGCCCAAATATAGTGCCTTTCTCTGTATCTGAAATAGTGGTCTAGACTCTTTATGATGACTGAAGACAACAAAGCATTTTATGTGTTATTGATATTATCTAATTCAGCTATCATAAGTTGAGGTGATTCATATCTCAAAATTGTCTATTTTTTTCCACCAAAATTCTAGAATGTTTAGACAAGCTGCTCTGGTGTTGACCTCTGTATTTAAAAGTCTGAAGTTAGGTCAAGTGAGTCCCTGCCATGGGTTCTAAAAGACTTAAAAACTATATACACAAAACTGCAATGCATTGAATAACATAAGCATAAAGGAGAAAGTAGTTAACAGTAAGATACCTACATCTGTCAGCTCTGCAGTATGTTTGTTTCTTTTCTCTTCTGAAGATGTATACATAATTAGAGTTTGCAACCAGGAGCTATTACAAGCCAGGGTAGTGCTTTCCCAGTTCCTCCCCAAGCAAACATCTCTTATGAATTGAATGGATCTTTTGTCTGAACTGGGACTGTGGAACTATTCTCAGTGTTTATATTTTGCCATAGGGTTTTATCCTTTGCCTGTAGTCAATGACAAACTCAAAGTGATTTGCACCAGTTATTTTAAAGTAGTGCCATTCCAGTAAAAATAAAACAGACACCAGAATCTCTACATTCTGTTTTTATTTCAAATATGAATGCTAAAATAAATTGGTATTGTTATGGATTCAAATTTTCTTTGTTTTTAATTTTTCATATGATTTGTTGCATCTCCTTGGGCTTATGAGTTAAAATGTGCTGTATATTACATTATTACATTTACTTCCTATCCCAGAAATCTAATGAAAATGAAATATAGCCTGACAATGCTAGCATAGAATGAGATTTTAAAATAAAATATAATAATTTTTTCAAGCATCATCAAATAGCAATTTTGATCACAGTTGCCAAGAACTGCTCATATGCAGCTTTAACCAAGGAAAGAATGGATCATTCCACCTACAAATATGACTGACAATAGCAAGTGGACACAAACAGGCAAATTTTGCTCAGAATTACTTGGCTAACTGGTATCATTTAGTCACTATATAAAACAGATTATTTCCTTTCCAATTTATGTTTAATGAATATTGATAGGAATTTCATAAGAGTATTAAATGGCAAGTAACTGGTCTGAAAGAAGTAATGATGTAGCACAGTAATGGTATAACGATTAGCAGGTAATAATGAACAAACAGCTAAAGCAAAACCCCAGTCCTACTGAAATCAATCAGAGTTTTGCCGCTGACTTAAGCAGAGAAACAGGGGGGAGGTTGTGTCACATTTTTACATCAGGCATTAAGAGACTAACATTTTAAAAAAAGATTCCAAAGGTTGCTCTAATTAAGTTATAATTAATTGGAGTTTCAACAGAATTTGAAACAATTTATCTTAAAATCATACTTAAAATAAGGCATTTGCTATGGACCTCATACCTGCAGTAGTTTTGGCCCTAGAACTGGTTAGGGATGGAACATGAAGCTGGTTTCACTGTCCGGAAAAATGTGATCTCCACAAGGGATAATGGTCTTAAGCTGAAGGAGGGTAGATTTAGATTAGATATCAGGAAGAAGTTCTTCACTGTGAGGGTGGTGAGGCACTGGCACAGGTTGCCCAGAGATGCTGTGGATGCCCCATCCCTGGCAGTGTTCAAGGCCAGGTCGGATGGGGCTTTGGGCAACCTGGTCTGGTGGAGGGTGTCCCTGCCCATGGTAGGGGGGTTGGAACTAGATGGTCTTTAAGGTCCTTTCCAACCCAAGTCATTCTGTGATTCTGTGTTATGCTGAAAAGCCCACCAGGAGCATCTTCATGTATTTTTTTCATTATGCTTTGACTTCTAGAAGAAAAATGAGCTACTTGTGCATGTATGTTGTGAACATCCAGGCATGCTTTTATTTACATCTACCCATACTTACCAGCATGCCTTTCTAAT
The DNA here is from genome assembly GCA_013400195.1 of Aramus guarauna. NCBI lineage: Eukaryota > Metazoa > Chordata > Aves > Gruiformes > Aramidae > Aramus > Aramus guarauna. The sequence continues at coordinate 390,529 of VXBL01002501.1, read as the reverse complement.
GGTCCTAGCAGAACAGAGAGGACTGTGTTTCTGTGCTCTGGTCCGCATTTCACCACTTCTGTCTGTGCGGGTGCTGGTGAGAGCAGCCGAGTGGGTGGAGAAGGGAGGTAAGCTGGGGTGACTTACGCTCCAGCAGTGCTTCTGTTCTTTCTATTCATCCAGCACATCACCCAGCAGGTCCTGCAGAAGTCACAATCCTCATTTAGTCTTGGGGAACTGAGTGAGTGAGAACATCTCATGATGATATATTTTGTAGTAGTGAAGGACCCTTGCCTTCCCTCCATAATGCTCTGTGTTTATCAACACAGAGGTCAGCAGCACAAATGTTCTTCTAGTGCATGGTGAAAACAAATCACCATTACCTGACTTGGTTCAATTCAGAATTTATATTAAAAAAAAAATCTTAGATAAATGAAGGGTCTAGAGAACAAATCTTATGAGGAGTGGTCAAAGGAACTGGGGTTGTTTAGTCTGGAGAAAAGGAGACTGACGTGAGACTTTATCACTCTCTACAACTACCTGAAAGGAGGTTGTAGCCAGGTGGGTGTTGGTCTCTTCTCCCAAGTAACAAGTGGTAGGACAAGATTGGAAATTAGGAAAAATTTCTTCAGTGAAAGGGTTATCAATCATTGGAACCAGCTGCCCAGGGAAGTGGTTGTGTCACCGTCCCTGGAGGTATTTAAAAGATGTGTAGATGTGGTGCTTAGGGACATGGTTTAGTGGTGGACTTGGCAGTGCTAGGTTAATGGTTGGACTTGATGGTCGTAAAGGTCTTTTCCAACCTAAATGATTCTATGTTTCTAAATGTAAATGGTATACTTACCTGAACACGTAGATCCAATTACATTACATAGGGATCCAATAAACCAAGACGAGGAGTGTTTCATACATAAGCTAACTTTTGAATGCTTCGATACAAGTTAATAAAAATTAACCAGTTATGCATGTATGGGGGAAGAGAAAATATGCATGCTGCTCTGTGCTTTCTACTGGGGAGTTGTGTTCTAACTTTGTATAAGGATGACATGCACTTTGGGATAAAATTCTGTATTGGTAGATGAAATCAATATTTTATATATATTTTATAGAGAGGTCTGATTATGAGGGCAAAAGAAATACTCCAGAATTTTCATGGGAGCAAGAATACTCAGTCCTATTCTATCCAGGCAATACCTGCACATCTCTTAAATAATTAAAGTATTTAACATTACATTGTCTCTGGTGCTTGCAATACCCTGTGAGATAGGGAATTTTGTTTTGTTTTCTTTTTAAATATCTATGTTCAGATGATAAAAAAGAGCTAGAGAGACATTAAGAAGCTTGACTTTATTTATTCAGAAAGTCTGTGAAAAAGATCTAAAACTAAAATCTTGCTTGTGAACAGCCTTGTGATGTCCTCAACAACTGTGGATCTGAAAGAATGGATTTACATGGTTTCTTCTAACTTTTCACACAATATAAGGAAGATGCTATTCCAAATAGTAGGACCAATATTGTATAGCTTCCTTCATTAATCTCTTCATATTAGTTTATTTAAAACAAGCAAACAAACAAACAAAAAACCAAACAACAGGAAAAAAAAACCAAACCCCCACTTTTTTTCATATACCCTTTTGTAGTGGATGAAAGATTTCAGGTTTTACTTCTTATTTTGAACTTTACATAGTCTTGAAGGTGAGTGTTTTTGTCTTCTGAAATCCTCTAAATTAATATTTGTCACTTCTAATTATCAGGTTATATAGCAATCTTACAATTAATTGGAGAGTGGTTCATACTGTGTGGGTAACACCTGTCATGGTAAAAAGAGGTTTTAGACATCTCTGGAAATCAAAATACGCTGATACTTTCCTTATTAGACCACAGAAAGATCTGCACAACTGAGACTTCCATATGCCAGCAGGTAGTTAACCCATTGTCGTGGTTTAACTCTCCGGTAACTAAGCTCCATGCAGCTGCTGGATCACTCTTGCACCCTGCCTTCACCCTTCCCCCAGTGGAGTGGGGGAGAGAACTGCAAGAGTGAAAGTGAGAAATCTCATGGCTGAGATAAAGGCAGTTTAATAGGTAAATCAAAAGACACACACAAGCAAAGCAAGACAAGGAAATCATTCACTACTTCCCATGGGCAGGCAGGTGTTCAGCCATCCCCAGTAAAGCAGGGCTCCATCACATGTAACGGTGACTTGGGAAGACAAACGCCATCACTCCAAATATCTCCCCCTTCCTTCTTCTTCCCCCAGCTTTATATGCTAAGCATGAGGCCATATGGTATGGAATACTCCTTTGGTCAGTGGGGGTCAGTTGTCCCAGCTGTGTCCCCTCCCAACTCCTTGTGCACCCCCAGCCACTCGCTGGTGGGGTGGGGTGAGAGGCAGCAAAGGCCTTGGCTCTGTGTAAGCACTGCTGAGCAGTAACGAAAACATCCCTGTGTTATCAACACTGTTTTCAGCACAAATCCAAAACACAGCACAGTAGTAGCTACTATGAAGAAAATTAACTCTCTCCCAGCCAAAATCCATTAAGCAAGCAAAAAAAAACCCAAAGCCTCCATCAGTTCTAACACACTGATTTCCATAGCAACAGAACTGATATCATGTGTACAAAATATATATCCCAGCAAAGAAAAGAAAATGGGCCAGAGAGGCAAAGCTGCTCTAAACCAAAAGAGGTCTTAAAAGACTGGTACAGCATTAGGTTTGTATATCAAGACAGACATATAAACTTTTCACTTAGTCCTATCATACAAGTTGTATACTGTGGTGACTTAGACATTTGGGTGGTTTATGACAGTAGATAAGTACAAGCTTACATACAGTAAGTGCTCACAAAAATGTAATTGAGTCTCACAAGGTCTCACCACAGGGATGGGGTCTCATGCAGTCAGCTGACAAAGTGTAATTTTTTAAAGGCTTCATTTTGGAATTCAACCAGGGACAGAAAGAAATTACCTAAGGTGCTAAAAATGACCCATACCTATACTGGCATGTATGTAAATGTTCTGTGTATTAATGATTTAAACTACAAATAAAGCTGTAATCTTGATTCACTAGGTTAGTGTGGTCACAGTTTACACGGCAGCTGAAATACTACTTAGTTAAGAAAAAAATTAAATCTTGTTCCTTTACCATTTCTTATCTGAAGGTAGAAGCTGCGGTCTATCTGAATGAGAAAAAAGTGATGCATATGCCCCCTCCATTACACACCCTCCCCACAAGTGAATGTGGTAAATACAATTATTTCTTAGAGGTTTACTTATTTCTTTCACTTGGTCTTTCTGAACTGATCAGATTCACTACCTGATAACAAGTGTCCTTAGCACTCAGTTCTGTTTGTCATAAATTGAGAATCATAGTAAAGTTCGTGTATCATGGTCACTTCTCTTAAATCAATGGAGCTCCACTGTATATTGATTTGTCCTCATAATTAAAAAATGAGGTGCAATTAAAAGAAGCCCCATAACTGAAGTCCAACTTTTATGTAAATAACTTTGTAGATAAGACTGGGTGAATATAGTGTTGGTGGTGTCCCCAGATAACAAGACTCCAGGGTTTTCCATGAATAATACTCAAGCAAGTTTTTAAGGGCAAAATGACATTGCAAGTTTAATATTCATGCCAAAGATGAGACGAATAACTATACTCTTATTGATTACTTACATGACCACAGAATTACTTATCATTAGGGTTCTGAAACTGAAGATGGACATAAATTCAAATGACTGGGGAAATTGTGTCTCAGGACGGGAAAAAAGGTTACAAGTTAAAAAGAAACAAAAAAAGGGTCATTATTTGTTCTCAAGGGATTGATTAAGTGTGTCAAAGGCAGTCAGCCAGCAATCTCTCAGTCTCTTCACTTCAGTGGGAGGTAATGAAATTTAATTAGTGAGAAGAGACAGCTTTCACACTAAGGAGAGGAGTGGAGAGAAAACAGGAACATCAATGTGCACAGAGAATAATGCTACAGTACATAACAATCCCTATTAAAACTGAATTAATAGGCAAAGCTGTTTGGCCTCTGCTCTTTGTTGCAGGGCTTTTTCATTTTAAATAAAAACCTGAAAAATGAACTAAAGCTATATTTTTGTTATTAATGGTACGAGGCTTAGTTCTGCTAGGGCTGAAGGCACAAGTACAATTCTGCTCCTTCACAGTTATATGAATCTTTCCAAGCTCAGATTAACGTGTTCACAGATTTTTTTGTTCCCTATTAGAAGCAGTAGTTGGTTTGGGGTTTCTCCTCCCCTCTCTGTTGATTTTTTAGGGGGTTTTTTGGTGGTTTTTTTTTGTTTGTTTGGTTGGTTTTTTTTTTTGGCTTGATGTTTTATGGACTTATGTGCCCTGAAGTTCAAATAAATTGGGGTTTAGATTAACCCAGTTTTTATGTGCTTGGATTTCACTGAGAACCGCAGGCAAGGTTTGGTAAAATGTGCATTGCTAACGTGTCTACAAATGTTCACAGGGCTGGACTGCAGCAGAAGAGCTATAAGCCCATTCCTAGGGTCTCAAATTCCTTGCAATATTTGCTTCATTCAGGAGTGAAATTCTCATTAAAAGAAAAGAGTTCCTGGAATTGCTGTTTGCATGCAAGAGCTTGGAAATGTGACTGAAACATTCCTGAAGGGGTAATGCGTGCCAGCTGTCCAGTGAGTCTGAAATACGTCCCTGAGTGACATCCGAAGCTGCCCCAGAGGAGAGGGGTCCTTCCAGTCCAGCTCGGCCAAGGACGTTCAGCCAGCTCAGCCAGGAAGGGACGGGCCGGAGGTCATAAAGATGTGGGTAGGTATCATCTGCTGGTTGAACATCAGTCAGGTTGGACCCCATCTCAGTGCTCTCTCCAGGATACAGAGCAGCCCACTCCTGAGCACGGAGGGCAAGGTGAATGAATGAAGCCTATGGTTCATTAACAGCATGTGCCTTCTGGAAAAAAATAAATTTGAAGTGTCATCTGTGCACTGATGTTCTTGCCTTTCCTCATCTTCAGGTAATCTACAAAGATCCATGATAGTTCTCTATCTTCTGGAAATACAGACATTTTATAGATTTGTGTTTATGCTGTCGTAGAAGCAATATCAATTTGTTCCAAACGTCACAGTGTGTTAAGCAACCATTAGGGTTCGGGGCTTTTTTTAATGCATAGAGTGGAAATAACCACCTTTTATTTCCTTCCTCTGCTCCAGGGGGAAGTATCCTCCAGGGATTTAATTGTCCAATTCTCCTTGAAACTCCTGGCTGAGCCACCTTCCCCAGGAGAAGGCACGGCAGGTCTTTGTGGCACTGCTGTTCCAGAGACAGCATTGCCCACTTCCCAACACCCTGGGCAGTGCAGAGGCAGCTCTGGTGCCAGGCATCCCACAGCCCAAGGACTCCCGATCTCCTTGGGATCCTCAGGCAGAGCCAGGAGCCTGATTCAGCAAGACCATTGAAATTCTCATTAAAAAGAAAGGAGTTCCTGGGACTACCGTTTGAATGCAGGATCTTGGAAATGTGATCGAAACATTCCTGAAAGGGTGTCATCCTTGCTATGGCTTGGGATCCTGCGAGCTTTTCTAACCTTGAGCTTGTTTTGTTCTTATATTTTACTGCAGAATAGTAATTCCAGTCTTGGAACAGAGCTATTTCAGAAAACAAGACTTTTCTTACCTTTTTTTTTTTTTTTTTTAAACTTAATGACAGGTATTTTTTAAAAAAAAAACAAAACCAAAACACCAAAAAAACAATGATTATTAATTTCATATGGTGACAATTTTACCCTTCAAGACATTTTGAGCCATGACTTCCATGTCATGTGTATGTTTCCAGGGTACTGAGAGGAAAAAACAAATAGAAGACCAAAATGCCAAATCTCATGCTTACAGTTAAGTATGTACTTAAGGCCCTTTTCCTCTCTCATACTAGATGACATTTTATAACTTGCACTTGATACTCATGTTTTTAAATAGGGTTTTGAACCATTCTAAAGAAATCTATTATGGGAACATTACCATATAAAACCTAAGGGAAAAAACTTAATTCAGGAAAACTACAGGGAGCGTAAAGTCTACTTACTACCTTTTTCATGAAACCATCTTTCTGATCATGTGTAAGATAAAGAAATCTAAGGTTTGAGGAAACACTATTTTCCTTCTATGAACAAGTTTAAATGAAGCAGGAACAGTGTTTTTGATGATGAGGCTGTGAGTATCTGCCTATGTCCACACAAAATCAAAAAGCTTCTAGCTATCCATTGAAAAAAAATTTCTGTCCATTAACAAAATACAGGCAGACAAACTCCAGTTTGTCTCTTGTTAAAAGCAGGCTTCATTTTGAGTGTATTTGAGGATCAAACCTCAAAACTCCGTCAACCATTTCAGATAACTACAAAGAAGATCCTATTACAATTTCGCACTGTTCGTTACTCCTGTGTATCCTAAGTCTTGCAAAAACACCGTCTTTAGTTTTGTTGTTAGTGCACAATGACACTCAGAAAATATCATTCTCCTCTGTCTAGGGAGTGCTTAGATCTGTCAGCTTCTCTCAGTATGTATCTAAAATTTCTTACTTTTTATTAAATTGACTCATGTTGGCCTAATGAGGATCCTATTGAAATCCCACATCTGATTACTGGCATGCAGAAGAATTATTCAAAGCAACCCAGCTATTGATCATCTCTACTAATTTCTCCTGAGAAACCATATTAAAAAAGGCAAGTGAAAGGGAATAAAGAATAAAAGGGTAGAAGATTCAAGCCCATCAAAAATTCAGAGTAAAGACTAAGGGCTATCAGAGCTGCAAGGAATATGTGAGATAAGCTAAACTGATGAAAAGTGTAATTTGGATTCCACCAGATTTTCACACCTACCCCCAAGTACTACGTTATATACTTCTGCCTTTGGTTTAATGAACCTTGCTCCAAGTGGGAGCAAGACTTGAGTAGAAGCCATGAGTCTAGAAAGTCAAGCATAGTGTTAGAGAAAGGTATCTTATGCTCTCCTTGACTTAAAAGATAAACTTCAAGTTGCAATACTAACAAAACCAGTTTCAGAAATATGTGACATGGTAGACAAGGAACCAAGGGGGAAAATGTAAGTTAATTGTTCATCAAAGAAAGAAGCTTCAACTTAAAAAATCTTTAATTTAATGTTATACAGCTTTTTCTTGAAATAAACCTGATCTATTTCCCTGAAGATACTCCAGAATGCTTCAGTTCTGATATCTCGGGAATGGATGAATTGACTTGCAAACCATGATTATAAATGTAAGACAGAATACATCATCTGGCATGGTTCCATCATCCTGAAAGGTAGTTGTAGGTGAAAGAGGTAGGAAACCTTTTTATTGAAAAGAAATAATTAATGACAATTGTTTTTCAGTATTGTACTTCCCCCCAAGGTCTAGAGGCTCAGATATGCCACGCATGAATGAAATTAGCCCACTTCTTACCACAGCCTTTTCACAGGTGCTTTCTACAGGGGAACCAGTTTTGATGAAAAAGCCCTTAGACGTCTCACCCAGCAGCTTCCTATGCTGTAAGGTTGAATATATTTTCACACTGCATAACACTCCATCAAATACATCAGAAAGCATCAGCACTCAAGAACATGCCAAGATAAGATGCTCCAATGAACACTGTTCTCCCTTTGAAGAGAGCATGTGAGAATAGGTAGCATAGTACTGGTGCTGGTTATGTTGCTCTATGTGCAGCTGAGAAGGACTCAGATATTCCAGTGAGGGATGTGACATAAGAACTTACACAAAAATAGAACATTATGAGAACTGTAGAAATCTCTCAAGTAGAATTATATTAAAATGTAGCTAGAAATATAGTAAACCTTCCTTCAGTTTCCACAGTGAGAGAAGATTTATCAGAATGAATCTAAATCACTGATTTGAAAAAGAAGTTTATGTGAATGTTTGTATGAACCATGGTTTACGATATGACCCATGATTTAAAATATCACCAACAATATTATTAGGAGAACTCATACACCATAATACAGCCAATTTGGATGTAGGTCTATAAAAGATTCATACTAACTTAGTCAGGATAGTAGAAACCTATCAGAAACATTTCATTGTTAATGAAGAAAAGCTTCCTCTCTTATGTTTTTGGGTTTGTTTTTTTAGTTGATTTTCTGTTTGTTTGTTTGTTCATTTTTTAATTTTCTCGTGGCAGATTTTATGCCATTATAAGAAAAGTTTGAATAAAATATAATCTACTCTCAGATGCTGCCTCTCTAATGTACTTTTTAAACTTTAGGCATACAAATAGTCATGTTGAAATGTTGCCTATGCATTTTCACAGTGTTCACGCCAGAGTGTTTCTAATTTTGTTTCTATACATTTTAATCTAAAGCTACAGTGTCAGAGACTTCTCATTTACATATTTTCCCATCCATTTACAGGGTTTTCAGCAAAACTGCAGAGCAGCATACTCAATAACAGAGAGTGTCTGTGCACTTTAATACTCCAGGTTATATATATCTTCAGCTGATGTATATGAGCAGAGCTCCACTGATTTCAATTGCATTACGGTCACACTGACTGATAAGCCTTTTCAAGAAACTACACTGTGGCAATAAGTCCAGGGCAGCTGACACTTTGCAGGAAGGAGTACAAAATATGTTCTAGAAGAAATGAAATGATAATGTGGTGGGGTTTTTTGTGTTTTCTTTCAGGACTGAGTCTACTTGGAATTTTGTAGACTTCTTCCTGCAGAGTTGAGGTGCTGGTTGTACTTGGACAACAGGTGTTCGCTTAGTTGCTGAGCCTCACAGCACTGGAGTAACAAGGTGAAATTTAGTTTAATCTTCTTACTGAGTTGTGGTGAAGCTGATATTCACTTAAGGATCTTTGCTGAAAGATACTGTCTTTCAGTAGAAGATAAGGTGAAAGCAGAAGGTAAGCAGAGCATGCAGAAGACATCCAATTCACAAATGTCTCAAAATTCTAGTCATCTTTAGAGATCTGGCTTTATGTGAAAATACAGGTCTGTGTTAGAAGTTCAGCAACAAGGCCAATTTGTTCAGGAAATAAATAACAAGATTCTGCAGGGTAAGGTGTGGATATGGAGGGTTTGAGAGAACTACGCAGTATAGAAGAGCTATGGACAATGAGGTACATCCTGCTTTCTGAATATTTTTTGAGTTGCAAAAGGCTGAAGAAGAAGCAAAAAACAGTGAGATGACATTTTATTTTGTCATGATTGACTGCTAAAAGTTGACATACTCAGTAATGTCATAGACATTTAAGGCCAGAAATGACTTTTAGGTCTCCTAGTCTCACTCCACAAATGACCAAGGCCATTGAAGTTCACTGCAATGGATATTCACTTGGATATACCAGTATTAAATCCAGTAGCTAAATCAGATTTTCTTAGGAGCTTACCTCCTAGATTGCCTTTTGCATTGCAGCAGTTATCAGTGAGATTATCATAGAAGTGTAGAATCATTTAGGTTGGAAAAGACCTTTAATATCATTAAGTCCGGCCATTAATGAAAAGACAGTGATTAGTACAGTAAACCTATTGGCTGCTTCCACACTGCCAAGGGTGCAACTCCATTTGGGGTGACTAGAAAACTCATGGAGGAACAGTGAGGATTTTAGAGTGAAGGAAGAGGATCTATCTGTCCTGTTCTTGTATTTCCGCTGACACAGGCTGGAGCAGTGGGATTTGAAGTGAATATTGAAGGGAAAAAAGTGAGAACTAGCAATTTCAGATCAATTATGCAGACTTGATGGTCTTTCCTTTGCAAAGGATATCTATGTATATCTTATGCTTGCAAGCAGCAGATCTGAAAATATAGGAGCAAAAAAGATTTATGTTAATTTTATAGCATTGAGGGAACTGAGTTTTCTCCATAGACTCTCTGCTATAAGAACCTGTAGTGCCTGGAGTGTTCACAGAATGAAAAGCTTGACAGATTCCCCCTGCACTGTCAGGAAATAGATAACCATTATTACACTGTAAATATTAACAAGGTAAGATTTCTAGCAGAGACAACTTAGGAAAATGGCCATCAGGCCTTAAATTGAAACATTGCTGCTTTGCTTCTATCTGTAATTTTCTCCTGCTCATCTCACATGTGGATCACTTTAGTGATACACGTTACACTAAGTATCCTACAAAAGGCCAGAAAGACTTAGCATTTCACAGTGGATTTTTTGTTTCTCACAGATACCTGGGATAAGGAGATCTAAGATAGTCAGTAAAACTCTACAAAAGTGGTTTTTATAGGTTGGGGATATTATGTTCTACATAAACATAATAATTAGAATAATAAATTCAGCAATTCTAGTAATTATTTATGAGTAGAAATAGGCAATGCATTCTAGTTAAAGTAGTAATTTATTTTAAGCAACCAAGAAAGTCAGCAATTTCCAAGTTACTAAGACTTAGATGATGTGGTGAAGAAGGGCAAATGGGTCAGAACCTGTTGGAACAACTAATGAAGGAAAGGTGAAAAAGTTTCCTGTCGCTGTCTTATTATGTTACAACTAGGAAGACTTGTCTGATTAAAAAAAAAAAAAAAAAAAAAAAAAAAACAAAAATCTTTTATGTNNNAAAAAAAAAAAAGCCATACTCTTTAATGTGTTCTGTGTACATTGTGTTGATTAACGCTTTTACTTGGTTCACATCTACTTTTTCTTACTTCCAGTCTGTGTGTATCTGAAATATCAAGCTTGTTCTATCCTTGTACCTACTTGTCTGTGCATTTTCATAATTTGGTCAAATGAATGAAATCTGGAGAGGGACTGGTTACAAGGCCAGGTAGTGATAGGACAAGGGGCAATGGCGTTAAGCTAGAAGAAAGTAGATTTAGATTAGATACGAGGAAGAAATTCTTCACTGTGAGGGTGGTGAGGCACTGGAACAGGTTGCCCAGAGAGGTTGTGGATGCCCCATCCCTGGAAGTGTTCAAGGCCAGGTTGGATGGGGCTGTGGGCAACCTGGTCTGGTGGAGGGTGTCCCTGCCCATGGCAGGGGGGTTGGAACTAGATGGGCTTTGAGGTCCCTTCCAACCCAAACCATTCTGTGATTCTATGATTATATTAATAAGATTCATTTGCTGTCCATCTTTTTGTTTCTTTCCTCTTCACTTCATGGTCTATGATTACTTCTGGGTTTAAAATGCAGTAGCATGCAATTTGCATAACAAAGGGCTCAATCTAAATAATAATACATTTCAGACTATCAATCAGCTATTGTTCACTGCAGCTTTGTATCCCTTTTAAAGAGACAACATAAAAAAAGAGTATTGATAGCAAATAAAACCAGCTCACCAATCTTGATTTTACCTGTGTCTGTTAAATAGAATAAAATAAAAATAAGTTAAGACTAGAGAATAGGAAAAATGATCGAGCTAGAATATAATGTCTTTGGATATTAAGCTATATTGTTTAGGTAGGTAGAGCATTTGCTGATGTTCAGCAGTAGTGGCAGATTTTAGGCACCGGTTCCAGTAATTTTTATTTTTCATCCATATATTTCTTTTGTATTCATATTTGGGATGTTTGCTTTTCAGATATATTGGAATTTCTCTATAGGTCCCAGACAGTCATTTCCCATTTGCATCCGTAATTTAGGGAAGTAAGAAGTTCAATATCAGAAATTAGATGAATATTGGAAATGCATGTGGTTACGTCTCAGTAAAATTCCTTAGCAGTCTGTTTCCCCAAACCCTGGAGGACTGATACGGAGAACTAAATATTCAGTTAATTGAGAAATATGAATTTACTGATGATCTGAAATATTAAATTAATGGATAAATATGATATTGCTGTGAAACATATTAAAAACATCAATTTTTAGAGCTAAAACTCTTCTGAAGGATGGCACGTGTGATGACCATTGTTGACTGTGGTGTGCAAAAAACTTACTATCTTGTTATGCTTCTATCTGGTGCATCTACCTGTTATTTCCCATACGGTAAATTATTTTGAACAGGGATCTTTACTTTATTGTGGTTTTTTTTTACATGATGAAGCTTCGTAGCCTGAAACATCAATCTTTAAATTCTACAGTAACACAAACAGTAATAGTAATGCCATAGGAACTATTATTCTCCTAGATATAGTAAATAGAACAATGTGTCTCCTTGAATAAGAAATAACAGAGGAATCTCAAAACACAATTTATGGACATTGAGTGCTTTTTTAAACCTCATTATGGTAATTTTTGCCATTTATTTTTTTAATTATGGGTATTTCTACACTGCTTGTGTAGAGCATCGCTTTTACTAGAAGTTCATAAAGACAGGAACAGATGTCGTTTGGTTTCTTGTGGAGCTCTTAAAGATTAGCAAACATACTCCCACTGAGTAATTGCAGCTTACATATGTGATCACCTGGACAATGGACATATGGTTCACTTTTTGACATAGGTAGTATATGCCAAAATTAATTTGATAGCTCAGCAGTCACAGAATCTTTAGGCTAGACTGCATGCTCTTAACTGACATTAGGACATGATCTCTTAAAACAAAATCTTTAAAAATAATTTGCAGTGCCACCTGAGCTATCCAAAGAATAAAGCTGCAAACATAAATAGATAAAGAGAACAAATATCAGAGCTATGAAAACCACACAGCCAGGAACAAGTCCATGAAAATCAATACAAGCTGCAATTTATATTTAAGATTTTAATATTTTGAGTAAGTCCTTGAAAGCTATCATTATATACGCAAGCTAGGAAAAGCTATGAGAGCAAAAAATCTCAGAAATATTCAGTAACAGTTTATTTATCAAAGAGAGGAACTTTTGGTTATATTCAGGGAACACTGATAAAATACTCTTTTTTTTTCTCAACTCATGCAAAAGATCAATTAAATTAATGCTTGCGAAGTGCTTTGAAGGTGAAAGCAACTGCTACATGATGCTACCATGCTAATGATGCAGCCAGTGAATTCTCTCGCACAGGACTTCTTCAGCACAGAAAAAAATAGGTGAGAAGAAAGAGGGCAACTCCCTTCGCCTGAGCGTCGGGAGGTAAGGCAGGGATCCACAACCAGATGCGCTATTAGGGGTTCTCGTGCCGCCTGTGACAAGTGCCACAGGGGTCTGACTTCGCCAGCCCCGGGACCCTGCGTACATCCGTGGGCTGCTGTAGAGGATTACAGCTGCAGAGACACGGCCACCAACACTACCCCAGAGCATGCTGTAGCTGCAGTGTCGAACTGCAGCCCTGAAGTAAATTTGACCGGACGTTTAGCCCAGCTCACAGTCCAGGTTTGGGACCTAGCCACGTTCAAAATGTCAAACGCTTGAAACTGTCCCTTGTAACATGGTGGGGACGAAGGCACGCCAGCCCACCTGCTGAAGTGGCAGGGGGAGGCAAGCCTCGTCCAAAGAGCGAATGCCAGCGGTGCTGCTGACCTGCCTCCTGCCAGCCGCTGCCCCTCCGCGGACACCGGCCCCTGCCTCTGGCTCACCGGCTCAAAGCGCAGGGGAGAAGCCTGGGTCTCATGAGCAATACAAAAATAGCATTAGAGCATTTTCCGTTGCACAACACTATGTGCTATAGGCATGCTTTCTATTTGGGAATCTGTCTCTTTGGTGTCTTAATGTCACCTGCAAGACATTAAATTTCTCCTTTTTTAATAATGACTAGGCTGTTTCCTACATGTAAAAAAAAGTTATATATTGCGAAAGGAAGTCTTCTTGTATCTGAGGGAGATACTTTTAATACATCTGCTTTCTACTCCTAGAATATCCCAAAAATAGTCCCCAATCTTGACTAAAAATGCTAATCTAAAAAATACTGGCCTATCATGCACACATGTCTAATAATGCATGAATTCCTAGAAGGTGCCTAACTCCTCTTCTCCTCTAATCCCCAGACAGAATGAGAGACACTGAAAGGTGGATTGATGGTTGGAATATTACCTATAAAGCAGGAAAATGATTGCTGTTAGCTTACTTTTTCTAATAGACTGCGGATACCTAAAATTCAAAACCAAAAAGCATGTCAACATGGTTTTGTGGCTTTTATTTCTATAGACAGGAAAGGTCTTCTATAAAGGGGGAGGAGGAACAGATCCTGGAACTGTGGATCTACGTGTAATGTGCCCCATAGCTCTATGAAAAAAATGACTAAGAATGTTTGGGATAATGAAAAGTTATGATCGTATTTTCTCTTTCCATTAAAAGCCTTGAAAAACCAGTGTGAAGATAAGAGGGTCCCTGTCATGCAGGTATTTAATAGGTCACTTACAGTAGTAAACTCATCTAGGGTTTCAATTTAATGACTGGGGAGAGTGGGGTTTCTGTTCCTGCTTTTATTACCGTCAGCAGCTGCAGTATCGTCATCGCTTTCAGAGGCAAGTATAATCTTACCTGAATTAGTAATCTTTAGAAGAACTGGGAAAAAATGATAGGAGCTTCGCTGGTACCTCTCAGGGGGTCCATTGGGTCTGCTGAGAAGCTGTCACCTGACTCATAAAACTGAACCATCTGTAAACTGAAATGACTGTGTACAGAGTCATGAGCAATGCCATTTATTTTTTGTGTCACAAATACTATATAATTAGAACAAGATTTTCATCATCTAGAGAACATTGCTCTGACTAATGGGCTGACTCTGCTATAATGCTGTGTTTAATCAGTCTGTCTAAAATTGACATCACATCTTAAGTCATTTTTCTTGAACTACCAGTGATAGGATTGTATATGCAAATAATTAAAATTTCAACAAATAAAAATAAAATAGATCTTCCCATTATGTTGAAAGAATGACTCACTTGACATTATGAGTCTAATGGATACCCAAAAACCAGGTTTAATATGATATTATTATTTCTGGGATAACAGCAGAAAGTGGAGATAATTTTTAAACAGGATACTTTAAGGCTCTTGTCTACTCCTTAGAGAACTAATTTCATTACAACTAAAGTTAAAATAGTTGATACATTTTCCTGTGTGTTAGGATAGTGCAATAAAATGGAATGTGTAGGAGTTAATCCTTCCAAATAAAGCAGAGAGAAATGCCTGTTAAAGAAGGTTTTCTTTGGTATTTTTTTCTGGAATTTGTTTTTGGAAATATTTTTAGTAACAAAATAAGATTTATTTTTTTTTCCCTGAATACTTCTGTAATAATGTATTCCAGGCACTGTATATGAATGATATTCCTCATTTTATGTGTAGGAATTGGTTAACTAACACACAATATAAGCACAACAGTTTTACCTATTTAAATAGCTCTTTTATAAAATAAACTTCCTGCCTAGAGGGGACTTATTAATAAAATAGGATACCTGGGAAGTACTGATTTTATTTAATGGAAACACACAGTTTCCATTAAATTCCAGAATGCAAACAGCTTTTCGATATTTATTCAAATTATGCCAAGGCATATGGTGGCTAAATCTTCCCAGATGTACTTTATTATTGGTTCCTAATATAAGATTCTCTATTAGGAAGACATGTGGGAATGTGTTGATTCATTCTGCACAGGACAGAAGGGAATTTATGAATTAAATGAACATACACTTCAGTTTGGATCAGTCTGTCGTGAAGAAGCTGCTTCTTCTAGTCAGGGGTTCAAACTGGAAATGTGTGACACAGTAAGAGAATGCTCTGATACAAGGCACAAGACATCCAAAATCTGTAATTTATGTTCTTCACCTCACAGTTTGATTTTTGGTCTTTTTTAAAAAAAAACAGTAAGTTTGCTGATTGATAATAAAATTGTGAGCACATACGCTCAGGATGTGAAGATGCTTGTAGGGATCAAACCTACCTCTCCAGGTCTTCTGAGTCCCCCAGCTATGGCACTGCAAGGTGGGAGAACGCTCTCCTTCCATGTTGTGTCTGGGCCAAGAAAGAAAAACTTCACAAAACCAAGGGGAGAGCAAGGAAGATGAAGAGCAGTTGTAGACAACACACAGAAGCAGGTGGAAATCTTGGATTCTTCCCCCTGTGCCTAGGAAAATTTGTATTTTTAGCATAAATATTATGTACTAAAACATCATTTTTAATTGAACAATTGATACAACTTTTAATTGTGATTATCAAAAAGACCTCAGTACTGCTTTGGTTTAATCCCTTTCTAGATCATGTCTGAGCCAGGGAAAAGTCTCCACTGGTACCCTGGGAAACAGAGGTGTACTGTGTGCTTGCAACTCTGCCAGCATTATTTGCAAGTAACTGTTGTTTTTGACTAGTTTCAATTCCCTTGACTGAGACACCGTAGGAAAAGGAAAACAAATTTCAGTAGTCAGGGAGAAAATTAGCAAAGGTTGCTGTTATTTTCGAAGCAGGCCATATAATACTTGTTTGCTCTAGCACAAGGTGTATCAGGCACCTGTTTGAAAAGGGGTCTCTCTGTGACCTAAGGTGAGAAAAAAGGCATTTCAGGGAAGTGCTGAGTTTGCTGTGAGCCTGCAACGCTCCACCTCTTGAGAGCATTAGTACTGTTGATGTAGTCATATTCCCCCCATCCATCCACACAAATCCTTCCCCCACCCTGATCCCGTTCATTCTCTCTTTGGATTCCCTGCTCATTATTTGGACCTGAGCAAAGCTCCTGACAGAATTCTTCTTTTCTCCCATCATCAGGATGGATCAGGGCAAGCTTGCTCTCTCCAAAAGCTCTGTGCTGGTTAGCCACTAGATTCTGCTGCTGGAAGAGGTGATGGGGTGGCTCCAGGAGGAACCCTCCAAGGGAGCGACTTGGACTGCAAGGAGAAGAGGGAGGATCCCGGGAGGGACAGTGCCAGAGTGCACTATGGGTGCTAGTTTGGATGAAGACTTCAGGTAGACATAGAAACTTTTCTTTTTAATAAAAACATGGTGTTTGGGAGCCTTTAAAAGAACTGGAGCCTTCACTGGAGGAGAAGGAGTCACAGGCACACAGTGACTCTGGCAGGGCAAATCTATGAATGGTGAAACATGGGGACAAAGAAAGTAGTCTGACACTCACATATCTTTAAATGGATGAACCAAATCTCTTTAAGGACATCTGTTTGGGCTATTCATTTCCCACGGAATGTAAATTTTCTGCGTGGGAATCTGGTAAATCTGCAAAACTACAGGCCACAGAAAATAGTCTTTCTACTATTTTAAATTTCAATATCCTGGCTCACCTATCCTTTCTGGATTTGTAAGTGTGTCTGTACATGGAACATTGCTAGTCCTGACTGCCTAAGCCTGTGTAGATGTTACATAGCAAATGATAAAGGTTAGACCAGAAGAAAAATAAATCAGTGACCATGCTTTCATATAACATGAGTAAAGAATTCTACCAGATACTGTACAATAAAATCTTAATTTTTTTTTTGTTTTATTTTCCTGCAAAGAATGATTCATGGCATGTTTTCTTGTGTAACAGAAGGATTCCAATTTAAGCTGCCATAGATATTGAGACTAACCCATCCATGCTGCATTCCCTTCTGCACTGTGGCAGTACGTTTATCTTATCAGATCATTCTTGTTACGAGTAAAGTGAATTTACTCAGCAAGTCCAATATAAAATGCCAGAGTTGTGCTTGTTCAATCATAATTGAAGAGCACTGAAAGAGCACATTAATTGTTCTTTCGATGCCCATTTTCAGTCTAATTGCCATGAACCTTTCTGCCAGGGTTATCTTTCCACTTCTCTAATGATATTAGTTGTCCTGTGCAGGGTCCCTTCAAACCGATTGTGACTTTATTACTAAGGCAACCAGTTGTGTACTGCAAGCAGCAGTCATTTTTATTCATCTTTTCACAGCCAGACTGACAAAGCAGTGCTTTTAAATAGCATTTTTCTTTCATCTTTAAAAACTGAGTCCTGGGAGAGCAGTACCAATTTACACCGGTAGAAGATTTGGATCAAAGTACCTGAATACCTGACAGAGAGCATGCTGAAAAGAAGCAACAACCTGGGCAACTCAGCAAGGACTGATTCATGTGATGAAGGAATCCCCAAAGTCTGAAAATACTGCTGAGGTCCAGTTCTTTAATTAGCACCTTGCACTCAGACTCCCCTACTGCTCACGGCTGAGGAGAAGAGAACTGGAACTAGATCTCTTTGTTGCTTTCTGGGGAAGCAGTGGCTTGAGTATCTTCCCTCTCTGTCGCTTACCGCTCCTCTAAGGCATGCAGAGCAGGATTTTTCAACCTGCCAGTTGAAGCCACTGCAAAATGATAAATTGTGTTCTCTGTGTTCAAGTAGAGAATTCACTGTACTTTGGTATTATCCTTTTCTTAGAGATCCTGGGGTTGGTAATCTCGCCAGAGCCCTGGGAGACTTGAATGGACTTTGTCATATTGTTGTGGCTGGATGTGATACTGCTTACATCAAAGAACCGGTATGCGTAAAAGAGCTGCATTAAGGATGTTTGGGCTGCCTTTGTTAGAACCGCTTCTCATTTTTGAGAATTTGCCTTTGCAACCCCAAATTTTTGTCCCCTTGATTTGTATTTATGCATGATGTGCCTGATTCAAACCAACTATATATTACTCCATTGTTGCTTTTCTAATAAAGAAAACTATATCTTTATGTTCAGGAGGAGTTTGCTCTTCTGAGTGTGCCCTCCCCAGGGCTGTGGGTTTCAGCAGACACTGCACACTGCAAGGCTTGTCTGGGCCATGGGGAGCTGAATCCCCCACAGTCCAAGGCAGGTACACTCAGGTCCCGACCAGATTTGGTCAGGAACGTGCAGCTTCTACTGCTCTGCCCAAGGTGGGACATTTTTCATCTGCAGGGGCTCCCAGCTGGGAACAGTGAGTCCAGAAGAGGTGGTTGCTGCTGAGACCATATTCCTGGTTCACCTGCCCTCCCTCCTCACCTCCCCACCTTGAACACTGTGTGCATCAGTGTGCATACACCTACTCATGCATGTATGAGCACACAGGTGTGCGTATGAGACCTATATACATACCGCTTGTAGGCTCAACATGCTTCTCCTTAAACCCAGCAAGAGCACCGAAAAACTGCCCTGACTCCTTCCCAGGCACTGCCATGGCAGGTACCATGGGCTTGTTGCACTGTCCTCTCTCAGGGACTCCATGGGGATGCACCCACCTGGTCCTGCCTACCCCCCTTGCCTACAAAGCAGCCTCCTGCCCCACACCTGCGATCCTGAGGCATTTTCCCAGTTTAACGTCCCTGTGGCAGTCCCAGGGCAGACTCAGGCCAGGCCACCCTGGCTCCCCACTCTGTTTGGGATTTCCCCCATCTGCTGTCCGGATGGCTATACTGATGAACTCCAAGATACCTCTAACTCTGATGGAATTGGCGCAAGAACTAAAATCTCTTGGCTTGAGCACAATGAGAATTTTTAATTCAAAAGCAAGACTTGAGATTTGTCCATTCTGGATCCACCTTACAAAATTTAGAAGAATAATCATGCCTGACGCTCCTTCTCCAAAATACAGCAATGCTTTAGCTACAGCAAAATAGTTACAAACAGAGTCTGTTTGCATATGCGCATGGTGTTTTGTTTGTTTGTTTTTCCAGTCTGGACAAAATATAACTTCAATAAAATAGTTACAAGGGTTTGGTTTGAGTTTTCTGTTGTTCCTTTGAGTTTGGGTTTGGTTTGGTTTTTTTTTTCCTTTTTTTTCAGTGTGGACAGAATGATGTATTTTTTCCTTAAATGTATTCTTGGAAACAGACACTTTATTTTGGCTGAAACATTTAAAAAAGAAAACAAAAACAAAACACAGCCTGAGGCAGATACCAGGCATGGAAAGTTCAGCCTAAATCTGTAATAGTTATGAAGTTATGAGCAACGGAAAACAGAGTCATAGGATGGAAAGTGTTGAGCAGCTCCTCTAAGAGGTGCCATTGCCTGCGTCTGCAATGCTCAAAACGGGGAGCCCAGGACTGAAGGCAGTGCCGCAAAGCGTTCCTCAAACAAAGGTGATGTAGACATTCCGAAAAAGGAAAATCAAGCAAATGGCTAAAAGGACCTGTTCTTACTTGCAGCTAAAGGACTCAGTTAAATCAGTCTATATTTTCCCCACAGTTATCAGACACCGGCCGGACTTTTGAAGACGGAGGTTGAGGGTGTAAGGGGATGTAGTGCTGGCACGGCTGCTGGAGTAGCCTTGCTCTCGTCCGGGCTCTCACAAGCCAAAGGCCACTGAAATTCAATCTTCCCTCCTCATCTGTAAACGCAAATAGGCATAAACGCCTTGCTTCCTTCTGTTCCTGAGCTAACCTCCGAAACAGAGAGACCAAACAGCGCAACAGCCAGCGCTGGGTACGAAGCAGGGAGTGAAGGTGAGAGCAGCAGAGCCAGGTGCCGAAAAGGGAGGCTCTGCCCTGTGCTCCCCAGCCCAGCGGGGCTTCGTAGGGTGAGCAGCGCACCAGGGCCCTGGGGGGTGCTCCTGCAGCTCCAAAGGCTGCCTTAGGCACGGAGTACGAGCAAGCCATTTGAAATATATTGAGATTTGGTGCTGAAAATTAGCTTTGAATCTTATCCCTTTCAAATTAAGCTTTACATGTTGAGAAAGAAATCTTTTTAAGCTTTAGTATTTTAGCTTGTCAAATTACTGAAGAGGATTCAAGCTCATTTTTTCTTTTACTTTTAATGTGCAAGAAATGTTGCCTATCTAGAAGGACTGTTTTGGTCTGATGTTTTGAAGATTTTTAAAAGTAGGTTTTATGTGGAAAAAGATATATTAAAATATTAACAGAAACTCTAATTATTTTCAGTGACACTCTAGGATCACTTTTACATTATCCTGCTCTTAACAAATTGCCAGCATTGAATGAAAATTTGATCCCCCTTTTCTAATGGTAGAAAAACTTCATCCTTTTCAATTTTTTCTGTCTTCACCTTGGACAAAATAACTTTAAAAGGATCCAGTAAACCTGTTCTTTAAATTGAGAGGAAGTAAAAACAAGCAATCTCATAAAAATTTGAAGTGAGAGAAATTCCCCTCAGTAAGTTACTATTTTCAAACTGTCAAAATTAATTCAATAAAAAAGAAGAAAAACATATTTTTGCATATTTTTCAATTTTGAGAATGCTACTGGTTAATTTTATTGAAGTAAGAAATCTCTAATCAAGGTTTCTTTTGGGAAAATCTTTTTCCAGTGACTGCTAGTGTTACAGCATTGGAGTAGTTTTAAATGACTTTCTCACTGAAAGTCCAGTTGCAAACATTACTACAGCAACACTGTGAATGTGCCACAACCAGCATAACTTTTAACAACTGGTAACCACAGAATAGCTATTTTTAAGAAGAAATTTTAAAAGAAATTTTGCGTCCAAAATAATTCTGGCTATATTCAGGCATTGAAGGTTACCTGAAACAAAGAAGTTAGTCGAAGCCTTAGCCAAGGATGCAAAATTATATGTCCACAATATCTCTGTTTTTATTTGGTGCTATAAAAGCCTAGTACAAAGCTTGTTCAAATAAATGAAAATCTTTCAGTCCTAATAGAATTTTATTCATGCCTTCATTTTTTTATTTCTATGAGGAGAAACATGTAGTTTACCCTATTCCTATTTATTCTGTTGAATCTATGTCTTTTTATATCATGATAGATTTAATCCTATATTATTAAATACTTATTTTGGCCCTTTTGCTTTCCTTTTAGAGACATATTATCTATGCTGTTCTTTTGATTCCTGTGGTCACTGCTGATCTAAAGCAAAGTACAAATTAATTATTTTCATTTTGAACAATCGTGACTCTATTTATTCACTGGAGCTAGATACCTGTAATTTCCAGGTAGTTTCTTTAACATAACTAGCCTTCAACTCTCCTTCCTAAGAAGACTTGCAATGAACAGCAGGTTTTTACATTTTCCTGGGACAGTTGTGGTGGGTAGTGTATTGCCCCATCAGCCCATGTCAAAAAGCCCTTCCCAGGAAGTTTTCTGTTATGAATTTGTCTCGGGAAAAATTGAAGTATTCAGTGTGGCAATTTTATTGACTTTCTGTTAATCCTACTCATCCTCCCCAAAAATGAAATTATATACTTGGAAGATGTGCTGATTTTTTGCATTGCTTGTTGCTGGTCCCTACAACTACTACTCCACGGAGTAGATCGTGAGTTAAAGAGACCTTAAGGATGCTCCTGAGAGAGCCTTCCCCGAGGTACAAGTGTGTCTGCTGGTCCAGATAGCAGTCTCCAGCTCAGTGTCTTTTGATTAGAAAGTCAGTTTGAGATGTAATTTGTCAGGTGGACAACATCTGTACAGATATTAAAGGCAGGGTGATGAAACTTTAGAATCCTTTTATACTGCACTTGGTAAGAAACATCAATTAATATATCAAAGGCTCACAGGAAGCAGGATCACAAAAGCTGTGGAGAGGAAAAAAAGATAGTATAGTTACGGGTGAATCTTGACTACCATATTGGCACGGTGGGACTGGTCTGTGCAGTAAGTTCTCCAATACTTTATCAGAGTTGCTTTCACTTCTTCTAGGATGCTATTTCTCAGTCTAATGAATCTGCATTGCTAAGATAATTTCCACAAAGTCTAGTCTAAAATAATACTCTGTCTGATATCATTTTGCAGCTTTCTATATATAGTATTTTGAACAATTCTTATCTTTCCTTTGCTTTTACACCAGTTTTGCATTTGTCAGCTATTACAAAGTTATTTAAGCAAGATCTGCCTATCTTATGTCTTAATTTTCACCTTTATTTGTGATAGGGCAAACCTTTACATTCATATTATCATTCTGGTAGTCATTAAATAACTTGTGCATTAGGAAAAATAAGAAGAATACAATAGAGATAAAAACTTGCTTTACCGTGGACAATGCCTTCTAAAGTGCTAAAATTTTTAAAGTCTCATTGTGTTGCTTTTTGAAAATCAGAGTCCATATTTAGAAGCCAAAATAACAGCTACTGGCTATTTCTGGAAATATAATCTACTATTTTTTAATGAGTAGACTTGTAAACGATATAGCAGTAGTGTTGTTACTTAAGGTGTTATGGGTTGTTATTTAACGCTCATGCCAAGGGAAAAGAGCTAGTCTTGCAAATATCTAATTTCTTATGATTGTTGTGGCAGATTCATCCACTTTAGCTCTTCCATTTAATCTTTCTCATCTCTACATACTTTTCCTTGTCCAAGAGAAAGAAAAAAATACTGTCTTAATTCATGCCTGTATCTGCTTTCACTACACTAATTCTAAGCTCTATTTTTTAAAAAATAATGACAGAACAGCAACACAAAATATTGATTTTGTTGACTGAACTATGTAGAAGGGTGGCCTTGAGAGCATGAACTTTGCTTGAGCTATAATAGGTGCAGTAGTGTATAAAATTTAAACTTTTCTCTGTGGATGAGTATCAACAGTGGTTTGCTCTTTTCATAAATGATCAAGTAGAATGCTGGATATACAGAAAACCTTTAAAAAGTACCCTTTGCCCCTCCCAGAATATCCATCCAGTACATACACAGTGATGACAGTTTTCCACTTGCCCTTATTGTTATAGTGTTGCTGATGCTTAGAGAAGACCTGTCTGACTGCATTCACCCAGTTGTCCTTAAGTTGCAAGCCATTAGGTCATGAAGACATCTCTTTGGCAATCTAATTTTTTGAGCTTTTCCAGCTGACTTATCCTTCCAAAAAACAGTGCATCAAATTAGAAGAGATTGGGGGGAAAATCACCTGGGAAATTTTCATTTTGAAGGGCCAACTTGTCAAAAACCATGCCAAACTGTATTGGTTTTGATGAATCTTCCGATCAAGCAAGGTTTGAGGTCTTGACTCTTTTCTGTTGAGCCATCTTCCTTGGGCAGGCAGCTTTTGTCTGTAGT
The DNA here is from genome assembly GCA_013400195.1 of Aramus guarauna. Taxonomy (NCBI): domain Eukaryota; kingdom Metazoa; phylum Chordata; class Aves; order Gruiformes; family Aramidae; genus Aramus; species Aramus guarauna. The sequence continues at coordinate 366,841 of VXBL01002501.1, read as the reverse complement.
TCTGGGACTGCAACAGCCATGGAGTTGTGAGGCAGCCCGGTTTTGCTGGTGTCTTGTGTTTGAGGTCCACAAGGCTGCCAGGACCACCCTACGGGAACAAGCTGCTGGGAGCCGGCGAGCAGAGGAGGAGAAAGAAGGAATGAAAGGAAGAAGAGGCTTTCTGAATTTTCAGATGATCTTCCCATGGAGGTGTGTGCTGGAAACATTGGACACTTCATCCATCTTGAGAGATTCTCAGCACTGCAACAGAGGCTGCCTCCAGTGGGATATTAAAATCAGCTTTGCCAAAGCTGGATTGAATTTATATCATCCAGATACCAACATTTCCAGGCTCTGAAGTCAGCTCCAAATGCCTCCCAGAGCTGTGGGCCTGGGGAATGAAAGCCAGAAATGCTTTCTTGGGAACTCATCTTCTGCTCTCTTGGGAATTCAACTTCTGTCTAAATTTGGGATTATTGTTGCCAGAAACAAAGAAAGAGATAGAGGCTTATGCAACTAGGGTTTTTTGTTTGTTTGTTTGTTTGTTTGTTTGTTTGTTTGTTTGTTTGTTTGTTTTTTAAAGTGAACAAAAAGTCACTTTGAGAGTTTCCTGCTTTGCCTGCTTCTTTAGCATGTGAATTCTTTACTCCCTCTGTGGAATAAACCACGTGATTCCCATGCTGTTGGGACACGGTTCCCAGGGAGTGAAGGCAGAAGTCATCGCGGCACCAGGATGACACAAGGACGCACGCTGGTCCATTTGGTGGCTAGATTTGAAATACCTGCTATGATCCTTTTCACTTCCCACAGTCTTTCGAGGACAAGGTAACACATTTTGTCAAGGTTGCTCATTTAGCGCTTCTTTCTCATTACTTTCCCACCTTCCTGTAAATATGTTGGTGTGAACCAGATACTATCCCTTAGAAAAGCAATCTACAAGGAAATGCAAAATGATGCAACTGAAAGCTTTATACAGAATTATACCAGAACGAAATTCTAGTGCACATTTGTGCTTGCCACAGTTTATATTCTCTTTTTATTCTCCAGCAGGAACAGAAACCTCCCTTTTTTTTTAGTTCATTATGGTCTGTGGCCTGGAAACTTTTTATGTACATATATATGTAAAATATATTACTTAAAATTAAGGGTAAATAATTATATTATTAACAGTGACATTAAAATTCTATTTGGTGCAAAACTAGAGTTTCATCTGTAGGTAGGTTGTTTCATGATTTTTGAGCACAAATATTTAAATTGTTTTCTTGGAGGGAAAAAAGAAAGAATATCCAGTGTAAGAAAAATTACTATTTGGTACCAAAATTTCTCTATCCCATACACTTACGAGTTTTGCAATAGACAAAGGTATAGTCATACTTTAAAAGATTGAAGACTATTTCATAAGCAGGTATCCGGAAAGGTATTCACGGGGGAAAAGAGTTTTGAAACAACTCTTAGACTCTCAGTATTTCACAAAGAAAAAATAAGTCAGCACTAAGTTTTTAAGTACATTTCACAAGTGTTTTTAGTTTGAAGAATTCATTCTGCTCTAATCAGCACTGCAATATAGGGAGGCTTGATCACTCTCAGTGGAAAGAGGTTGAACTTCTTATTAGAGCTTAAATCAGATAGGGGCCAAAACCTGCAATTTCATCTTGTGACAAAATATACAAAGGTTTTTATGCTAAAATTGGAAACAGTCTTATTAAACCATGCAGCTGGGTGTCTGGATGGCAACTTGCATCTTCCTGCGACAGAAAAAGAAAATATGAAAGAATATCTTGTTGATCAATCCTTTATTTATTCATTTCAGATAAAGAACTATCTGGAAAGCACAGAATTGTGTTTTTTCTTTGCAGTGCTTTAAATCCTTGAAGACTGTACAAGACACATGGGTAATATCACTTACACAGGCTTTGTTTATTGCCAATGATAAAACACCTACAGTTGTAGGAAAGAGGTGGCCTAAGAGAATAGCGTTAGAAAGACAAGTTGCTAATTGAGAACAACTAGTTTGCAACCAACTAAATATGAGCTAAATGTTAGGTTTCTTCTATCAGAAGTTCATAGAGGGAAACTGTTGACGTTTTCAGTAGGTCATCTCCTTAATGCCTGTTTTCACCCCAAACAAGGCTGTGGCTATTTTACAGAAAAATATAAAGACTGGAAAGATGACTATTGTGGTAGAAAGAAACTACAGTGCTATAGTGAGAGTAGTTTAAAATCTTTCTTAACATATATTAAGAATCAGGATGCTTTGGTGAAAAATGTAAAATAAATTGGAAAGTATAAACCAGCTCCATTTTCATCCTACACCCACAAAACAGCACAGGCTGCTTAGATGGCAAGCAAAGAAATGTGAAGCCTCTGACTTTGTAACAACAGATGTGCTATTTGCATTGAAGTGAGTGATAACATAAACTCGACTGAGGCAATTTTTGTTCTGCAGCAAGCAGGAAGATGTGCAAAATGAAGGTAGACTGAAGGCCTTGGCTGAATGGAAGAAATTAATTCTGCAGAGCCCAGCAGACCCTGTGGAGGGGAGTGGGGAGCAGGGGAGCAGAGAGGAGGGAGCAGAGACAGAGTCCCACCAAGGAACAGTGCCAGGACCTGGGAAACCCTGCAGGCACCCAGACTGCCCTGCGGTAACAGGCAGCATCAAACCTTGCTGCACCATCCCATAACACGTTTCACCATCACTGCTCATTTGCAGTCAATGCTCAGTTAATTTAATATATCCTGAAGCTGGGTCAGCAATAAAGTCATATCTTTGATGACTAGCAACATAGCATGTGACTCTGCTTTGATGTCCCATGGTTGCCAGGATAGCTATATGCCCTGCTGTAGGGACTCCTGTGTCCAGGTCCTTTAAAAACAGTTTGTGGTGGGGCCAGAAGAGCCTCAGGGAGTGTGTAAAGCAAGGAGAACCTGCAGCTTTCAAGACACGAGAGAAATGTATAAGGAAGAAAAAAGTGGCAACATCCAAACACTGCAAAGGAGCAATGCTCCAAGTACCTATGCAAGTGGAAAAAATTGTGATAAAAACCCCAGACAACTTCTTTGTAGAGCATTTGAAACCCCGTCAAGCAGGCTGAGGGTCACCCACCCCTGAGAAGGATCAGCAAGCTAGAAAGTTTTTCAGGCACAGCCATTCATACGTTACTTTGAAAAATGCAAGCAATATCCAGGAAATTCATCCCTGTGTTAGCTATTCAGCTCTGTAGGATTGCTACCGTGCTGAAACAAGCAGGGTCTCTGACTTTGTTGATCAGATCCACCCATGGACAACACAATATAGGTGCACACAGAGTGTTTTCATCAGTATTGCGGTAACTTGCCAGAGGAAACTAGCATGAGGCCAAACCCAACAGTGTTAAGCTAAAAACCTGTCATGTCTTCAACAAATCTTACTCTTGAGAGATGTTCCCCCCTCAAAATAAATAAATAAATAAATAAATAAAAATCTTATTAAACTTCAGGCCTTTTATCCCAATAACTGTTATTCAGCTCTTAGGACAAGAGTGCTGCAAGACAGAGGAGAGTGAAATTGTGTTCTGGTTGGAAAAGCACCTGAGAGCACACTGTCAGGCCAATTAAACTGTGAGAAATTTGAAAGCTTGGGCGGTGCATGAAGCATGTGACAAAAAGCCTGAAGTGACTCAGAGTCCCATGCGAAGCCTCTGTGAATGGAAGGAAGGATGTTAACCGACCCAGACAGGGAAAAATTGGGTATGAAAAATGACATCTCAAGGGTAGCAGGTTGATATCTCTGTTGGGGAAGGAGTGGGAGCAGGTAGATGGGACACATGTGAAGGTTGAATTTCAGCAAGAAAGTGAGTCTGAAATTAACGTCTGTGACCGCTCAGCTTCTTCTATAGTTGCAGATAAGAGTCAATGCTGAAGAAAAGTGTAATGAATTTGCCAAACTGCTATCAGATTAAACAGTTTAATGCAAGAACATAGTTGACATTGAAAATTTAGCATTGCAATACCTTGCATAGTGACTTACCTGGTTTACATGTAGAATGTAAATAATGAATAACAGTTTGTATTTGGCATATTCCCATGAACTGCAATTTTGATTTCTTCTGCTCTACATGAACACATAAAGCAATAGACACTAGAGACAGTTCATGGTGGTATTATTGGTGATCCCTCTTGGGACTACGCTGTTGGTAATGTCTCTGATACCTCTGAAAATTTTTTTTGATACCTTTTTTTTTTTTCATATGCAAGTAAATATTAGATTGACCTAATTTGGTTTTAGTTGCTTATAACATTTTCTTGCATCAGGTCTATTAAGTGCACATTTTTCTGGGAAAATTGCACCTGTAAAATAAATTCTTCCTTCTCCAAATGGTCTTCACAAAGGTCACAGTGTTTGTCATTACTGACAGGAGGGTTCATCGATGCCTTTCAATCATTGCTAGGAAACAATATTACCTGCTTTCAGGTACAGCTTACTCAGAGAGGACTTTCTGTTCAAGGGAGGACTTCTCTTGTGTTCTCCACTGTGTGGTTTGACAGGGGTTTGACCTCATGCTGCAGGCTGGTCTGCATGTGTGGGCACACGCCACCCTGCTGAAGAGCGGCTGCGTCCCCAGAGCACTTGGTGCCCCAAACCAAGCAGCAGCTGGTGTGGCTGGTTGGCCCAGGCTGCTTGGTCTGGGGGCTGCTTGGCCCCTGTGACTTC
>VXBL01002501.1:312172-357172 GCA_013400195.1 Aramus guarauna | reverse complement strand
CCAGGTGGCCATCTTTCAAAGTATGTGGCAAACATTTTGTCTTCATGTAATAAAGTTATTTTTGCATTTGTTTCCAAGAAACAGCTACTGTGCACATGATTTTTTCAATATTTTTTAAAAAGCAGCCCTCAACTCTAAGGCTAGATACTTAAATTTCTGTTCAGATACTTGTGTAAATCGTCACACCCTTATAGGAGGTTTAACCTTTAATAACTTAGCCTCCTCCAATTTGGCAACTTTGGGACTATCTAACATCAATAAATAAATTACCTTTGGTCTGGGAGTGTTTAATGAGTGCTTTATGGAAGACATATGAGCCACTGAAAAAAGGAGAGGAATTTGCAAATGTATTGCATGCACAATCAGACAAGTTATGACCTTTTGGCCATTTACAGTCAAACAAAGTGTACTTTTGAACATTAAACCAGGAGAAACTGCAATTTAAAAACTATGTGACTTCTGAATGAGAGGTTTTATAACTGTGGGGAAGTGGAGGAGAAATGAAAGTCTTTGCGACTACTTCTTATAAGCACATAAGGCAAGACAAACTTTTCTGTAATGCTTGACCAGTGTATTTGGACATGAAATCTTGTTTTCAGAGGCTCTCCTGATACATATAGAAATGCAAAAATGCATATTTTGTGTGGAGGTTGAAGCTTTTATCTCAAGCTTTGCCTTTAGGCAAAAATACTTAAATAGACTTAGCATTAAAAAAATTACATTGTATTCCTTCCCTGTGACCTGAATTTGGTATGAATCATCCTTTTTAGCATTTTCATAAATGTAAATTAAATGCCAAACCATACCAGCAGTCATTAGGAACAATTAAAAAGCAGTTAGCAAGTATATGACTGAAGTCCATGGGATTGGCAGAGTTTTGCATTGCATCAGTTTTACAGCACTGGCTATTGCCCTCAGTGCAGTTACACCAGTATCATACTGGCACAGCAGAGCCACAACCTGCTTCCTCAATGTGTAGATAGGTAACAATTTAGAGTTTTTCTTAAATGTATTTTAAATCCTGTAGTCTTTCTTCTAATTCACGGCTCTCTCTCCCACATGGCTGACTGATTCAAATGGGTGTGGACATTCCTTGGGATGTATTAACTAGGTGTGTACAGATGCGTAATCTTATCTCCACTGCTTCACTTCATTATACATTTTATCCAGAGCATTCTTGTTAGCTATTCAGCTCTCACACTGGTGGTATTTAAGCTTTTTCTGTTCTGTCTTACTAATTCTCCTAAGTACTGACTCACCACCATGCTACTCTAGCTTTCTAATGTGTGCAAGTTTGCTATAATACATGGACATAAATGCAAAAGTAGTGGAGTCATAAATCATGTCTGTCATGCATGAAATATACTTGCTTTGGGTAACCAATGAATGTCCCGAGCAGTGTGAACTACGTGGCTTTACTGTTTAACATCCAATGTATTTGAACCCTGGTATGGAAATCACATCTCATATTAATCACTGTTTATTTTACCCCAGGAATATAAACAAACATTAAACTTAATCCTCTATGCTAAATTTTGTTTAGCATAGACTTTTCACGAGTCTTAATTCTTGAGTAACTTCTCAGCTTGGACTTTAAAAAGTAGAAAATCTTTTTATTCTATCCTGGTGACTACCAGTCGGTCAGTGCTGCAGCAGCAGAGGGGTTTTCATCAAGTAAGATTTCCTGGCTCTGTTCTTGGTAACAGGCTGTATTAAATATGATTGTCTCACTCTCTAAAGCCCCAGATTCACCACTCTGGTTTCCATGTTACCATGCTTCAAACAAACAAACAAAAACAATGCTGGAGCAATCCAGTAGGATAAGCACTCACAGAAGGTTTCCCACTGAGAATTATAGAGGAATCCTAATTTCTGCAGCTGGATGTGAAAACATTTTAAAGAGAGAAAATTATAGTTACGAGTGGGACTCTCCAAAACTCTTGGCAGAGATCTTATTAAAGATAAGGAGAAAATAAAATATTAAGAGAGGTAATAGTTGAATACTGAATTTTCCTGAAGGCTACAGCTGGGATCTGAATGGGCTAGAAAGGCAATATTTCACTTTGAATATAAGAAAGTTTCACCTGCAGAAAAACCTTGATCTGCCACTTCAGATAGCAGAGGAATTTAGAATTGCTTACAGAGCTTACTCCCATCTTTATTGTCTGTAGATTTTTTTCCAAAGAAGGCGGCTTGCTTATTTTCTAATCCTTCTGTTTTTCTCAGATGGTGATAAGGACCACATTATGAACAAAATCAGGAAGTGTAAAGGAAGTATTTTGTATCTAGGGGAAAATACATGTTTCTCCAGATTTAACTAAGGCAAAACAAGCCTGAACAAAGAAGCTTATGATTCTAAAAGCTGGGTTTGCTTCCTTTAGCATGACTGCTCCAGGGCAGTGGGGAGTTTTTGGGTTGCTTTTAAAAAAAAAATAATAATAAAAAAAACCCCTTCAGCTAGAATATGATTAATGGCTGAAGGGAAAGAAAAAAAGTGTTTTATTTGATTAAAATGGTGCTGAGCATATTTATGGTCTCAGTCTGAAAAACAGGAAGCTCAAAAAAGACATTTTCTGTGATTCCAGTGATGGGCTGTTATCTTTGTTCCCAGAACAGATTTTGAAAGAGTTGTTTCACCTTCCCTCCTTAAGCCTTTCACTTTATTGATATACAATAAAGATTCCTGTCTAATAAACAGATTTATAAGGATTTGTTAGTGAAAATGAGTACAGGGGATTGCACTGTTTTATGGGCCAGAAAAAAATTATGTCAATCCTGTAAAGTGACATTTGCCATTATGCAGTGGCCTCTGCGGAGCTTGCAGTCAGGTTCTGTTCTCTTTTCAAGGTATCAGTGGGAAATAAATCTTGCACAGCCCTCCTGGGACTGGTGAATTTCCTTATTCTGTTCCTCCCTTGGTGGAGGAAGGTCCTGTGTGTGCTAGGCATGTGACTTGCCTACTTAACAGGTGCTAAGCAGCCTACTCCCTATGGTAGTTCTCCTCCCTGGGACGGAAATCAGGGATGTGCTACTCAAGGTGGCCACAGGTCTGTAGGTAGGAAACATCATCACAAGAAGGGGGTAAGAATAAGAAGCCTGAAGTATATATACTCCTGTGCAAGTTTGCCAGGCATTTACCTTTCATCTGTTATGGTAATGATGGCTGTGAATTAGCTAGTCTACAGCTTATGCTGTTGCTAAAATAAATGTAGTTTGAAGGATGATGCAGCTGCCTCTCCAACATGAGCAAGCTCAGCCAAAGCTTTCCAAGTGGATATGAGAAGAGAAGAGAAGAGAAGAGAAGAGAAGAGAAGAGAAGAGAAGAGAAGAGAAGAGAAGAGGAGAAGAATATTTCAGTTGAAAGGGATCTACAACAGTCCTCTAGTCTAAATGTGGCCAATGGCACTTTACCTCTCTCCAAGTCAAGTGCTTGCAAATGCCAAGGAAAGTCACAGTGAGTGAAGAGACTCAGCACACCACCAAAGCAGTAAGATTCAAAGGAAAATCAAGTCCAGTTTGGTCCTTTGAACAAATGTATAATTTCCAGTGACAGAAAATTTCTCTTTCAAGTAGTAGGAAAGAGCTTTTATGGCTCACTAGTGGTTCTTTGTCTGCTTAACTCTCACTTCTGCAACATGGGGTGTTGCTAATTAATATATTCATGTATTATTAAAATTAAAAAAAAAAGATGCATTTGTATATGAAAAGTACTTCTAGGCAATTTAAATTAAGCTGAATACACAGCTCTCCAAGAACTGGACCCTAAGATGGCACAGTGAGGACTTAAAGTTTTGATCCTTTTTTCATTCATCTTTCAGTCTCTGTACTGATGCCTGTCCTCATTTATAAGTTTCCATGTAGCTGTAAAACTTTCAGCTTCATGCTGAGGTTGTGTAATTTGTCAGACTTAAGGACACACTTTCAAAGCTATTTGCTCTGATTACGGCTACTGCTAAAAAACCCAATTCTGAATACCCAGGAACGAACATCTTAGTAATCAGATGTGAGCAAGTCATGCCTGTTTTCTTGCTAACAGTTCTTGTTTTCTTGTCTATAGGGAAGAGTGTTATTTTTATGAGAAGTTAAACTTTAGTTAGCAAGTGCATCAGCATAACTTGATTTGCCATGTGGCTGTAATAAAAGCAGCACAAAGGCCAAAAACAATTTTCATTTTATGCACACATTAAAAGTCAACCTGCAGCCTTTTCCACTTCACTAAAGGTCCAGCAAGTACAGTACATAACTTTGTGTCTTGAGCTTTTAGATGGAACTAATTTAATATTTATTGGTTGCTTTTCACGGTAGAGTTACCACTCATCACAGTTGAGTGCATTCTTTAGACCAACTAATCATCTGATTTGATCCTTTATCATGGAAAACAAGTGAATATTTATTTTTAAGCCCTTTTTTGATAGTTCAGCAGTCTGAGAAGGGAGAAGAGAATGGGTTGTTTTAGAGTGTTTGGATGAAGGGAGGAGCTGTGTTTAATCAGGGCCAGATTTATGAAGAGGATGCCAGTGTAAATGTTGGAAATGGTCCATGTGTAATACCACAGTTTGACCCCAGTTAAGTACACAAGGCATGTCTCATCTAGACTGAAATAAGAAAAATGAAGGCAGTTACATTAAAGAAGGGATAAAGCTGATCTGTGAACACTTGTGGAAATGTTTCTGCTCCCTAACTCTTACAACTGCCTATCAGATTTTGTTTCTTAAGGCTATTCACAGTGTTCACACATTTCTTCTGTGGTTTTATGTCAGTAAAAATCTATGCTTTAAAAACAGAAAATCCCCTTCCTGCACTGATATAGCATGTTTACTAATTTCATGATGCCCATTAAATGTCTCTTGTTAAGAAATCCAGGAAGGAGACAAACTTGATTAAAATACATTTTTCCAGGCATTCAGTCTTAATCCCATCAAGGCAGGAAAAAAAAAAATCAGAAACAAAGGAAAGATAATTTGCTATTAAGGTGTTCATAACACATGAGAAATAATTGGCTGTTTCCTGCTTTCCCTTAGCTCTGTGGGATTTTGTTTTAGTACAATGCTTGTTGTAATAACCTATAGACTAATAGCTTTAGAGAGTATTTTCTTCTACACTTGAGGACTTACTACAATACTTGGTACTCTTAAGTTTTCTTCATACTGCTAGCCATTTACATTTACATTCAAAGATAGAACTTATTTGCCAGACCTGACCATTTGGGATTTTTTTCCTTCTGATTAATGTAGGCTTTAGAAATATTTCAGCTTTCATATAAACTTTTTTTTCCCCCTTGATCTATGACACATTATGGTTTCTTCAGATATGGTATTCAAATTTGGTGAATAGACACCAAAAGAGCTTTTGTTCTTAAAGGTGTGATCACTGACAAATCCAAGTGTCTTATACTAGAAGTTCAGTTTTGAGGCTGGTTTTCCTTTGTGGTTATAACAAGTAATATAAGTTATGCAGGGGAATTCTGCTTGCATTAATACATCTCTTACAAAACCTAATTAAGTCATCACTAAGGAAGCAGAAGTCTTCCAATTTGACTCCAATTTCAGTGGGTTCCAGGCCCCAGACAAGAATTTTGTTAAACCCATGAGGTATAAGTAGTCTGAAGAAGAATTGGTAAATAAGCAAGACAGAGGAATTATAGCATTTTAGAAATTTGTTTGTTTCTTTGTTTTTCTCAGGCTGATGTTTCTTGAGCTAACTTTCTTTAAACAAAAAAAAAAACCCAAAAAAACCCACAAACAAACAAACAAAAAAAAAAAAGGAAGGAAGATAAAATAGATTTGCTAAAGATTTCAGATGCAATGATCTACACCATACACCTATTTTCTTATCAAGAGCACATAGTTCACAGAAAGAACACCTGGCAACTTTCACCAGATGTATTTGCAAGTTACTTGATACAAAAGCCAAAGTCCATAAGAAGTCACGTACATATGGAATAGTGCAAAGTCTACTGGTGCCATTTTTTTATTAAATGGAACAGAACACACGGATATTCTGATTCACATGCTTCAGATGTCTGCAAGCATATAAAAACTTCTAATAGAATAGAGGCATAGTGGCTGTGTCCTACATGACTAACTACAGAGCCAGGTATTTTCTTACCTGGCTGTTTACGAGGTATTTTCTTACCTATTACTATTTATGTTTTCACAGCAGATTTTATTGCATTATTTTTCATTACATAAGTTTCTTTCTTTAAGTCATGGTGTGAGCCATGTTATTTAGCCTTAGTCCTGAATACCTCCCAGCTGGCAAGAGAAACGAGGCTTCTTCCCTCTCCATACCTATCTGGTTCCTTGGTATCCATCCAGGAGGCAAGAATTCCACAGCTGAATCTTCCTTGCCTTTTACACCCTCTTGGTCCTCTGGACACGGCCTGTTAGTGAAAATGGAAAAGCTCTGTTTACAACAGCCGGCGTAGCTGATCACATCCGTGCCTGGCCCCATGCAGCCAGACCTTGAGATGATTCTGGTCCTTACGGGCGAAAGTGAGGGTGAAGGAGAGCGAGCTCCCTCGTACTTCTCCTCCACCATTAATTCTTGCCAGGGCTGATTCAGCTGCAGTTAGCACCCCTGTCACATAATAGCTACGCAGCAATTCCTTCTGATCTTGTGTACATAAAACCCCTGAGAATAATAGTGCTGATTCCTCTTTTTCTCAGAGACAAATATCATTGCCTATTTGCCTATATGATCCCTATATGATTGCTCTGCTTCATTACTCATTTTACAGTTGGATTTCAAAAGACAAACCCTGTTAATAAATCTTAATCTAATGAATCATTCAAATCATGCAGCCACTTCGCTGCTGGCTCTTTTCTCATGTTGACCATTTTTCATAGTGGTATTTTATATATTAAGATATTTTGGTCTTTGGATCACAAAAGGTTGCTAAGCAATGTATGTATTTACCCCAGAGGAAAGGGATAGTCTGCTGCTTTAAAATATTCCTGTAGTTTAAAATGTTCTTGTATTTAGGAAAGAAGAGCAAGTAAACAAACAAAAATCCCTCTCTTCCTGTCAGGTAACACAAATTATATTTGAATGTCTGTAATTTATTTTTTCCACAAAGATTCTTTCTATTTCTTTGCTTATGTGTGATTTTGATCTCATACCTATAGGAGAATTATTTCCCCAGACTAGAAAGTATTTGCAGATAAGAAATACAACTCTTACTTTAACTGCTTTATCTTCCTTTCTTCTCCCTCCTTTTCTCTTAAGCATACATTGTAGAAAAGAAAATTTCTCTGATACTGCATTTTACCGTGCAGAAACCAAGCAACAGGATCCAGCTTCTTGAATACCTAAATATACAGCACGCAGTTATTTTTCAGCTTATTAGAAATGCAATATATTGTTGTGTATTGGTGTATGCATTATGAAAGCCTAAAACACCTCTGTACATAGCTTCTTTAAGCAGTGACTTCTTTAAAGTCATTCACTGTTTAGAAGAATTGGACCCATTAGTAGGCTGGGATGCATTTTTCCATCTTATTCTGTGAGGTTTTTGTTAATTTTGCTCTGTCTCATGCTCTGAGGTTCTGCATCAACTCAGGGACATTTCCTTTGGGCAATTACTTTCAGAGACCTATAGCTGATGAGCAAGAAAGTAATAATCCATACAAAGTTACTAACAAATGTGAAAGGGAATTGATAAGAAACAAACAGCTCCCTACCTTACTGTGCTGGACGTGATGTGGATTTTGTGAAAGCAGGTTGTGTTTTAAAGAACGCTGGCATTAGGTCTCATTGTTTTTTCCACTTACTCTTCATTTCTGTCAAACCTGAGAACTGCAAGAATGACAGTAAAATAAAACAAAGCACCCATTTGTCATTGTCTCCACTCATAACAGCACATCCCTGCCACCTTTCTAAAGCTGCAGGGGATGATATGGTGCAGTAGCCCTACTGCTGGGAAAGCAAGCCGGCTGAGTTTGGCAGTAGTGCCATCACAGAAGGCTCGGCTCGGGTGTCCCTGGTCTTGTGAAGCTTCTTGAGCTATTTGCAACCATTTTAAAATGTTATTTTGAAGTTTCTTTAAAAAAAAAAAAAATTAGCTTTCCTGATCTAATGGGAGTGTAGGGAGTAAGAGAAGCGTGGTATTTGACATATTCCCACATAACATTTCTACATGGAAGATGCCTTATTTTCCAAACAATTTTTTCTTCATTCAAAACACTTTGTCCAGCTTCAGTGATTGTCTGATATGTTACTATCAGACCTAATAATACAGATGAGTCAGAGGTGCAGAACTTGTATCAATGGCGTGGGATTTATCATTTGGCATTGGCTCTAATAGGCTCCAGGTAGCCCAGGACTTAACGTAGGTGTCCCGGTGGGGAAGGAACATGCTGCCTGTTGCAGTGCTGGATCCCAGATATGGTGCACAGGTCACAAGCAAGATGTAAAATTTAGATTCAGATTTGCCTTTGGATTCCTAATTGGTCCCCCTTTTCCAAATACCTTCTTCTGTATTCATCCCAAGTTCCAATCATGGTATTTCTTCTAAGGGCTATTTCCTGACTGGTTCTTTATCTGGTGCGCATTTTGGCATGGAGGAGATGTTGAGCTTTCCTCTTTGCAAAGAACAGATCTAATTGCAGCCCGTGCACTCTGTGATTTCCTTTCTAACTCATTCATGGTCAGGAAGAGGTGAGGCCATAAATGCGTGGGGCAGTTAATGTGCACTATCCCTCATATCACAGAAGCTTCAGAGGGATTATTCCTCTCAATATATCTCCAGGCAATGCACGAGCCTCGTTATTGATTGTATCCACAAAATACAATACAAAAAGGGAAAAACAGCCAGCAAAACAATTCTTTCCTGATTCATTTTTGTTCAAAGTTTAAGATCAAGTTGTAGTCTCTATTTCATCAGTACAAATCTACTACCTCACTGATACTTTATCCCAAAAAGCTGGAGTTGCTGTGTTTTATTTATGCGACTGAGAGAACTTGGGATGCTCTGATCAAAAAATATTTTATATTTCAGTGGAGTTGCTAATTCACTTGGGGACAAGGCAGTGGATTAGCTGAATTAAATTTACAGAGGCAAAGAGAATTTTACAGTCATTATGACCTTGGCCTATAATATATTTTGATCTCTGTTGTTTCCTTGTCTATTTGCAGAACTCTGAAACATTATAAATATCGTGTTATACCTACCAGACAGAGTGTACAACACTAGCTGTTTTCAAACCTGCACTGAAATAAATCGATCTTGGGTTTTTTTTATGCACTTTAAAGTATTATACCTTTTTTTATCCATTGCAGTACATTGTTTACCTTTTTTGCCTGAGTGGTTTTCTAAAGTCCTACAGTTTTAACTAGATAAATTAGAATTAAAAGGAATTTTTTTTTTCAAGGGTTTTGAATGTAGTTACAATGTTTGGTTGTCAAAGGGAGTAAAGCTTACATGATCATTTCTCTGCATGTGGACTTGAAATTGAGAGACAGAAAGGAAAAAAAAAAAGGCTTCTGAAGCTATTAGCCAGGGTTAACCAAATTTGACATAGTAACTAGGACCTAAAACTGCTCATGAGTTTGTGGAAAACTACCTGAGGAAAAGCACAAAGTGAAAACCACATACGTGAGGAGGCCCAATATTCCCCTGAAGATTGGTGTACTCACAAGAGCAACAACCGTCAGGAAGCCCCAGTAGTCTGTAAAGTTTGCTATCCATGGAGCTTTGACTTTTTTCTTTTATGCAGGAATATTTGTCTGTTCTTCCTTACAGAATGTGTCTGTTTGTACATGTTTCCAGCACAAAACTCATGCACTAAAAATAGCCAGATGGTGCCACTTATCCTCACAGCTTAATGCAATCCATCTTTAAAATTAATCATGAGACCTACTGGCAGTACTGTGAGTAGGGTACGATGAAGTTAGAAAGCCCTGCTCCACTGAACTCTATGGCAAAACTCCTTTTTTGCATTAATTGTGCCATAATTTTGTTCCCAGAGAAAGAAGGGTAGAATTTCAGTGAGCATTTGCAGGAAGATTAGCCTGTAATCCCCTCCAAGGAAACAGGAGCGATTGCTGTTACAGTGCATCTGTTTTTAAATTAAGCCTCTTCTGCTAAGGAGAAGGTAAGGCAGGGGACCATCCTGCTGTACAGCAAAAAGCCAGGTTTTTTTCCTAGTTTTAGCAAGAAGTCAGAGTGAATTTGGAGGAACTGCTCTGCATTATAAATGGGACCGACCCCTGGGCCACACTGATGACTCTCGTGTTAATATTGCACTTACTGAACAGGGCGGTTGTACTGGGTTGTACAGCACAGAAAAGCTTGCCAGCGTCTTTTGGGGGAGCAAAACTGAACACGTGAAAATGGCAAAGAACAAGTAACCGCACTTTAATTGCAATTGTAAGGTATTTTCAGCAGCTGCCGGCACAACCTGGTCAGCTATGTAGAGCAAAGTGCAGGCATCTTTTGGGTACTATGGTAATATGGAGAAGGAACGAAATGCATTAAGGATGTGATTTACTCAATTGCTTTTGAATGGGATGGACTACTCGGTTAAAATGAAAACCTCTTTTCAGGTAGCGGAGACAAATAGTCACTAGTGAGTTGTACTGTACTTGGCAAGCCAAACCACACACATTAACAACATTAAGAGAAAAAGTCATTGATAGCTTTAGCTCCATAAGCAAGAGCATGGGTAAAGGCCAGAATGAGTAATTGGGATGTGTCGTAGAAAGAGAGAGATACACTATTTTAATAGTCTGCAGCAACAGAGAATGCATGTGGCCATGCAGCAATGTTGTGAATAAATTAAGCTGCATGTCTCTCTTAAAATCTCTGGCTGGTGCACACTGTGCATAAAACATACAGATATGGAGGTCTTCTGTTAGAAATCTGTAACTGAAAGGGACCTTCTTTGTCATCCAGTCCGGCATCTTGCTATTGCATGAACCAAACTAAATAATTTAATTCACAAGCTGCTCAAACTTCATCTTAAAATTGCATAGTAATTCTCTTGTACTCCATGCACATAGCAAAGCTACTCTAAGGCAGCTGAGTCCAAGTAGGACTGCTCCAAAATTCGGAAAGGGTCTTCACCTAGTTTTCAGCCTAAATGTATTCATGGGCCTTTCGTATCCATCTGTCAAACAGCAACCTTTAGCTTGAATCATTCATGTCCCCCTGATTTTTCATGCAGAGCAATTAGATCTCTCATCCTTCATTTTGCTGTCAAAATAACCCAAATATTCCAGTTTAGGCTGAATAGATGCCTTTATCCACTTCTCTCCTTACAACCTCCATTGTTTATTGTTCTCTATTTCTTGCACTGCTCAGCTTCCTATGGCTTTTGCCTCTGTCAGTCCCATCCTCTGTACGATTTAGCAATTATCCACTTGCTGTGATTAGAGATAGGAAATTTTTGTTATACCTTCAGCTGTGAAGTTTTTGGGCTACTCAGAAAACACAGGCTAAAGCAAAATTTGTAAGCTACTGCCTAACCATGCACCTTCAAGCTACAGACAAACAAGCCACTAAGCAACAGGAAAACAAAAATATTCACTTATTTCAATAAGGGCTGATCCTTTCTAAGAATAAGTCCTACGCACACTCTTCTGTTCAGTGTTTGCAGGGATTCCCTGAGTTACAGCCTCACTGAGCATTTGGTGTGAATTGCACCACAGATAATATCTCTAAGAAATGTTTTGCAAAGTCTGCCTAGGTAAACATGCTTTACACTTTTGCATTATTTATTGATGCTTCTTTAAATAATTATTGATGAGATTTTGTGCTTTCCTATCAATTGGAATAGAGCTAGTTCATAGAATGGGTGCTACAAAATAATTTTAAATTCTTAATTAATTTCTGTAATGAGAAATAATCTGATCTTTGCCTCTATTCAAAAATCTACAGGAAAAACAAACAAACAAACAAACAAACAAACCCAAAACCAAAACAACAACCAAACCCCCAAAATATAGAATCATTTGGACAAGGGGTCCTGAGACTTAACCTCGAAATTCAAAGAGTTTGTCAAAGTTGTTTTTTTGCCAAAATATGTCTTTCTATTTGTCTTTAAACTCACTCATTTTTGTATGAAGTCAATATGGAAAAAAATAGAAAACAAAATTAATTTAACTAAAAGGAATTAAACTTAATTTCTTGAACACCCTAGCTGGGTCTGCTGTGCCTTATGTGATGTTTAATTGACTATTAACTGATAGTTAAAGGGGCAGTTACTAACTTTGAATACTAAACCTATTACTGTGGTATACAAATCTCAGAAAGTAGATAAGACCAGGACATGGTATACATATATAAAATTTTCATTTACTCTTCTTCTTGTATTCTCAAGAATACATTTGCTTACTCTTTCAAGCTCTACTTATTTATATAATTTGATTTGAGAAGTGGCCTTTTCTCACCAGTATTTGTTAGGGTATATATTGCTACAGAAAGAGACTGGTTGCTGCAGTAGCGTTAAAATTAAATTCAGCCACTTTAAATCTGTGGGATACATTCTGAAGAAATCATTCACAAAACTCAGGGGAGTGACTATTACATTAGTAGATAAAGGAATTTGCTTAAAACAGCTTAGTTAAATATGTGCTACTTACCTTAAAATTGTAAACTCCTTCTATCTCTACATCTCTACTGATGCAAGGTTATAGATGATTTCACTTGAAGTGTTTTAAACCTCAAAGGATAAAACTGAGCCCTTAACGCTGATGTAGGTATCTTCCCTAGACACCTTTTCTTATGATTTTTCTAAAGGCTAAAGGCAAAAGACAAAAGGACTACTTTAATGATAACTGTGTGTCTTAACTACCTTATAATTCTGTTGTAGCAATTTAATACTTATTACCTCTGTCTCCAGTTGGCAAATGTGCTGCCTGGGGCTCCCGGTTGGTCCCAAGCAGCACGGGCCTAGCTTGCTGCCATTTCCCGGTGCGCCCTGAATGACGATGGCGCTTCATTAGCACTCAGACACCATCTCCTCTTCTTCCCAGCCGAGCCAGCTGATAACTCTGTTGGCTGAGCAGCTTTAACTCCGTCTGGCAAAACAGAGTTGACAACTCCCATTTGAGTCACTTGCTCTGTGTATTAAGGACTAAATTCTGCTCTATTTACCTTCGCCGGGTGAAGAGGTATACGCGAGGGCAGAATTCGGCCCTGAAAAACAAGAGAAGTCTTGGGGAGAAAAGCTGTCAACTCTTGTTCAGCCTCATATTGAAGGGTGTCAAGGCGCTACTCCGCAGTCCTTCTGCTCCTGTCACTCCTCAGCAGACCAGCTCATTTGTAACCAAGGAGAGTACAACCCTTGCCACTGCTGTGAGGTTGTGATTAAATATTGAGTAAATACAGTTTCAGGTTGCTAGCTTCAGGGAAGCTGCAGAGGTGTAAATGAGAACAGAATTTGGTCCTCACAACTCAGAAGGAGCCTTGTAAAGAGGCACTGTCAACAACATTTTGGCCTAAGTATTGGCAGAGTTGTCAAGATAACGTTCATCATCTGTTCTTCTGTCACCGCTCAGCAGCAGAGTTATTTCACATACTATGCAACCTCCACTGCTGCTATGAGATCACTATTTAAATCCGAAGTAAACAGCACTTTGCGAGCCTCAGCAGGTTTCAGCGGGGCATCACTGAAAGCCGGGCATGGCTGGTAACGTGAACTGTCAGTACAAACTTCTCAAGTTCATCACGCTCCTATGCAGAATCCCAGACTCTGCTTCAGAGCTAGTGAGGCAGCTGAAAGAGGTGCCCGCAAGCTCTTTCCTTCAGGACACCCTCTTGTCCGTTGCATTGCCACATAAACTTCTCTTGCGTCAGTGGCAGATGAAGTCAGAGGCAGAAAGAAAAGCCATGATTATTGTTATGATTTTGTTATAAGGACAACTGCCTTGCTTTGCTTATTTTGTAAACCTACATGAAATGAGTGTTTTATTCCACTAAAACTATAAAAAAAAAAAAAAAAATTTGTATAGCATAACAATGAGTTTGGCTGCGAAAGAAAAGAGAATCGTACCAGGTCACCTGGATTCTTTACTTGCACTTCCCAGAGAGGTGCAGTAGGAAAGCAGAAGTGTTTTATGAAATCCTGAACTGGGAATTTCCCCAATATAGAGATATTTCCAGAAAACAGACCAGCTGAAAATCTTGCATTTATAAAACTCTTATGTCTTCCTGATTGCCACCTGGAATTTGTAGATAAGCATAAAGGCAGTGGAAAACTGTGTTGAAAATTAAAATGATATAGCTTAGAAAATGATCCAGGAGATGTGGATTAAACAATAGAGATACCGTGTCCTTTTTTCAAATTGGCTTCTTCTGTACGTTCTGTATTGCCTACAGTATTTGACATTTGCAATTTATACTGAATATGAAATCGTTTCAGGGCCCAAGTATAGAAATACAGGCTGAATCGAAGCTATTAATATGTTTAAACAAACCAGTGAAGGACTGAATTTGCTGATTGGATGCATTTAACCAGTGTGGTAACAAACATCACTAAAGCCATATTATTGTTGTTTCCTTGAAAGAAAAGTAAAAATAATTCTGAATTTTCTTTAATGAGCTTTTCATCAGGCAACGTAAATTCTTGTCCTGGTTTGGCTGCTCAAACCTTTAAGAGAAACATAGGTTCTTGAGTACATGCCTGAAGGCCAAATAGATGTTTGAAACACTGCCCAGCGCCAGAGGGAACTGAGTAGCTGGAGTGAATTATTTAGTTTGATCCTTTTGCTATGAGGTTTATATTGTGAGCTGTTTAGCACCTTCTGGTTTCAGGGAATATTGCTGTGTTTCATGCAGAGTGCAGGAGATTGCTCTAAAATAAGTAGCACATCCAATGTAATCTGTTGTCCTGGAATTTTGCCCCCCTATAAACAAGTACCTCAAAAGCAGTGGGAAATAGGCACTTGTAGCATGCATCTGCGCATCATTGGTGTTAAATAAGAGTTAAGAGGCTGATACTGGGTTAACTGCATGCTTACAATAAAGTCTTGTTCTTCAAATGCATGGGCAACGGTGAAAACATGTTGGATTAAGAACCCACCTTCACAGTTCTTCCTCTAAGCTGCATTAGTAAAGAAGGTATCTTTTCTTTTTCCATCTAAAATTTTTTGGGGATTGGATCCTAAAAATTATTATGCAGGGGTTTAAAACTGCAAATTAACATTAATTTAAAAAGAGAAGTTCATTCTAACCCTTCATCCGATTTTGTAACGTCAACAGCAAATATTTCAGACACAAATGTATGTCGGTGGCTCTCCGTTTAGGCGTAACAAAGTCTAAAATACAGGTGCCCGGTCTCACTGGGTCAGTCTGGACTGCCTGAGCTGATCACTTGGATTCCCACTGCATTTCCCAGATAGAGCAGGGTTGCCCTGAAAGGTTATCCAAGAAATTTATGTGCTGAGCAGACAGCCATCTCGTACCAGTCCTTTGCTTGCATGTGCATGAGTATGAAATCACCACCGTGTCATAGTTTGTGAATAAACAGACATAGCACAGGACCCAGCTTGGGACCCTCAAAGAATTTAGACAGAGGGCTACCTGAGCTCTAGATCACATCAAAACTTCGCTTGAATTTAGGGCCTATGTGCCATGGGCGTTGTACAATTGAGTGTACATGAATAACTACACCTAGGTGCTGAGAAAAGTCTCATGCCACTCTTCAGGAATTAAGAAGTACGCAGTGTTAGCAAGTCGGCTTCCTGTATCACTCTCTTGGACATAGCAAAATGTATCACATTTGGATTTTCTCAGTCAGGTTCTTCCAAACTTTTTGCCCCCAAACTTGTTGAAAGGGAAAATCAATGAGAGCTCTTGAGTTTTTCCTAAGCTTTTCCCTTCCAGAGAGAAAAATGTTTGATTAAATAAAACCAACTCAATCAGATTTTGATAAAAGTACCTCCACGGCCACATGTTAGCACTTCAGCGATGGTCTAAGTCCCCTCATTTCATGTTTATATTTGCAATATTTTCAACAGCACTGGCAAGATTAAACCCTTTCTATAAATTTCCCTAATCTCCTTGTGAACTAAGGACAGCCATCATCTATGTCTCTGTCCTGTTGTGCTTGTACCATTGAGAGGGCGTGAGTGCCCTTCTGATGTGATTCAGATCTGATTTGGGCCAGATGTGATTTCATATAAAGTGTTCATACAGAATCACATCTGCCAGTATATTTTATAGCTACACATTTTCTAACTATCTATGCCGACAAAAAACACCTCATAATATAGCTTTCAGGCAATTTGCAAGCTTAAGGAAAGTTATCTTCTAGTATAAGCACTTAAGCAAATCATTTATATGCAGTTAAAAACAGACTCTATGCCAGCAGATGTGATTTACTGCTAAAGCAGAAGTTCAGAAACATTAGTAAAGAAAGAGTGGTTTTCCTATAACTGCAATCCCACTATGATACACAAGTACTCATCTGGGACAGATTGCAATTTTAAAACCTGGATTTCTTGACTTTTATCTTCGTAAATTTCCTCTTCCTTTTTCCTTTCTTTTGAAAATTAAATGAAAAAATAGATGTTTGTTTGACATCATGGTCCCTGCCAATTTGAACTGGGGAAAACTGCTGCTTCTGTGTCAGTGTAAACCCCATCCTGCCTTCATTAAGACTGAAAGCATTTATAAAACTCTCTATACCAGTTATATTCTAAATATTGGTTTTATTTTGAAGTTTACACTAGTGTAAGATATATTCCATACACTTAGTTTGGGTAATTTCATTAAAGACAATAAAGTACTTCAAACCAGCAGGAGCTGGTAAGAGTTACAAACATGGCCATGTAATTATAAACATGGCCATGTTCTTGCCTGACCCAAATCAGAGTGTATCCCATGACATAAGCTTTGCTGAATTTTTTTTGTACTTAAGTATCTCACTGATAGAAAATAACAATGGAGGGTAGCTTGGGGCAATTTCCTATATATGGCATACATGAGGAATTAACATGATTGTGCCTGTCTTTGCTTTAAAAAACTTGCCCTGATATTATCTTCTTTTCTTTCATCTTTGATCTGTTCTCTGGGTTGTTTGTTTTTTTTTGTGTCCCCCTCTAATCTCCAGTGTATGCATTTACAGAATTGCATCTTTTTCTGGTTTTACATTGCCTTACACCACGGGGTGACAATACTTGGTTTCTCCTTCATTGCAATGACAGAGACCCAGGAACATTCTTTTGCCATTAATTTTCCAGGAGTTAATGTCTGCTAGGGTATATAGTTCCTGTTCAACTGTTCCCCTTCAGCAATAAGATAGACTGAAAACTGCATTTCGTCAAACGATGTCTACAGAGGCCTCAGTTTACAGTGTATCGTATGATGTCAGCTAAACAGAGCATTGAAGTTAAAAAATGCAGGATGATTTTACAAAAGCCCACAGGATTAGATTTTCAGCTGAGACTTCAGTGAAAACACATTAGAAGTCTAATTACCTGGGTTGCTAGGTTGATGTAGGTGATACCAAAATAACTGACAAAATTTTCACGCATTAATGATAGTTGAGAGTGCTGGGTTTACATTTGCCTCTTTAGTCTCAACAAAGCATGAAAAGCTGTTGTGTCAATAACGCAAGATGATTACGTTATCTGCTTCTGAAGTTATTAATATTTGCTGCAGTATGCCTAGTTAAATCAGTCAACACAATCTTTTCACTGAAAGAATTTGTGTTGCCAAATAAAATCTGGTAATGCACATTGACAAATCATTTTTCCATTTAAGATAATGCAATTAAAGTTGATTTCCCATTAAATTTCCCCCCTTTTAAAAAATCAGCAAGGAAAGCCCTGCAGGTTCAAACTTTAATTATTTAAATGTTTATAAAATATACAGCTTGTGAGGTCTGGATGAGCAAATAAATTGAGGGAATGCTGAGCCCAGGCATTTCAAAACTCTTAAGCATTTGGAATAATTACTAGGTAAACCTGGAAAACACTTAGAAAAAGGTAAGAAACGCCAGAGGGAGGTGTCAGAAACAAGGAATCATCGTCTAATCTTATTACTTATATATTTCATTTATTAAAAACTATGGGGAAAAGGTAATTAATGTTGCATTTGAGATCGCTGATTCTGTAAGGTAATGAGGAATTCTGTAAGGTAATCAGGAACAAGGTTTTGCTGATGTTAATCCAGACAGGTTGCATAATGGAGATGAGGTTTTTAGCCAGTTTTAGTGGATCAACATCAGCTTTGTACACAATCAGTGCCTGAAAGCACAAATTCTTAGTTGCAGTTAGTGAATGTAACTCCTCTGAGGAATGAAGATCTTAATCTGAAATCTGGCCTCGGTGATAAAGCTATTCCTACATCAGAATCCAAGTATATGACTGTGCTTTCCTTACCTCTTTCCTACATGCTATTAAGTCTGGTTGTTTTTCTGACCCTACTGCTTTGCTCTCCACTACAGGCATACCCTAAGCCTACCTTAGGGCTGCTTGAGTTAGAAACAGATAACTTACATGTTCAGCATGCCTCCACATGTCTCTCAAACTGATCCTTGAGCAAATAGTCTCCAAAGTTAAAAAAGTTTCTTGCCTTGTCTGCAGTCCTTCATCATATTTTCGCTGTGATAGGACTCAGTACTGCTGTATAAGAGCTAAAGAAAGGAATTTTAACCTTCCTTTCACAGAGGCCATGGGTGGAAAAATGCAATAGTGATATATGTAGGGGAATTCAGGTAGTTTGGTAAGAGGGGAATTCCCTGGCTGTTGCTCTTATCACCTAGGAATCAATAGGCATATAACACAGCTGTACAAAACGTATATTGGGTCTTGGTGCTTTACCAAGAGCACAACACTTGACTTAGTATCAGAAATGGGATCCCAGCTCTGGAGAAGCACCTGTGACAAATTTGTGCCAGGTCTAGGCTGAGGCCCAGCCTGGCACCAAGACATGAGGAGGGAGGCAGCCTGGGCTTCAAAATGCCTCTGTGGAGACAGACAGTTTTGGATCTGATGGGGGATTCCCGACCCACTGTTTCGGGGGAATGCTTATCATCAGCCATCTTTACGTAGTCTTCAGACTTGTGTGCACTGTGATTTGGACTGTCAGTAGGTTTTGCTTTTGGGCTATGCCCTGTGTTTGAACCCAGAATTAAAAGAGATGTTTGGGGGGAGAAATCAGGCAGATAGGGAAAAATTAAATAAATACAATAAAGTTGGGCTAATTGATCAAACCACTGCCTGAAATGACAAAGCTGTGTGAAGGTATCTGCACAGCTTGTGGCAGGAGTGGGCTCAAACTGGCGTGGAATTTGAGCACCTTGTGATTCTCCTGCTATGCTGAGGCACCATCGGTACCTGCTGTGTTTGTTAGGGCTTTTTCTGGCAGTACCGTGTCCCTGCTTTGATTATACCATGCCATGGATACTGAAGCAGTCTTATAAATAATACATTATAATAAAGTCAGATGAAGGAAGGTACCGAATCACTATCATTGCATGTAATCAGGGTAAACTAATGGGGATTGTGTAGGAATCTGTGAATACCAAATTTTAGTAGTGCAGGGAGATAGAGTAAATTACTCAGGAGATTATCCTAGCTCTGCCCTCTAATATCTATGGATATTGAGTGTCAGCAGAAACAAAATAAACTCTGATGCAACACATGAAAACACAGTTCATTATGTTCAGTGTTAGAAAAATAATAGACTGAAGTCTGCCATTGGTTACCTGCTCCGGTAGGTATAGTACACAGGGAAGCAGAGTGAAGGTCTGGACATCCCTGGTTTTGTCCATGTGAAAAACCTCTGTGAGAAGGATACAGGGGCTTATTTCCAAAAATTGTCCCAGCCTCTCCCCATTTCTTTCTTTTGGTGAGAGTTTTTGCCATGCAGAGTAGGGCATGGGAAATATCGAAGAGCATTGCAGGTTGTCTGAGACCAGAGAGGTTCCCCAACCCCAACTGACCCTCTCCAAGTAGCTCAGCAGAAAGAGAAGTAGATGAGTAGTTGGGGGGAGGGCAGAAGGGTGCACAGGGCAAAGGGGGACGAGCAGATGTGAGATGGGACATATCTGGGACAGAAGAGCCAGCTGGGAAAACAGAAGTAAAGTCAAGTGGAAGAACCTTTGTAGAAAGGAGACAGAGAAAAAGTAAGCCACAGCTTAATCCAGGTAAGATGGCATTGAATTTATTAACTATATTGCTAAGGACATTGCTAGGTCATCCAGCCTACCCTGAGTATTGGCTGGAGAAGTGCTCAGGAGAAATTGCCAGCCTCACTTACAGGCCTGGAAGTCCAGATGTGTAAAAGCTAGCCAGGGAGCACCCAGACACTTTGAGATTCGTGACTTCACCACAGATTGTCTCATAAATCTCCACCAGACTGTGATGACCATGATGCTATAAGAAGGCTTTATCATTTTCCTCTGAGTTACTTCCATCCAGTGAGAGGAGAGACGAGCTTTGGTGTCATGAATCATGCTGTCAACAGAGTTCAGATCTTTGTAAGACCTCAGTATGGCTTCAGAACAGCAGGAGGTCTCTCATTTTCTTTGGCTTTAAAGAAGCAGTAATATGTGGGGTTTAGCATACATTGCCTCATTCCAATGCTCCTGAAGTGTGGGTGAGGCTATGGTAGGTTGCTGGGTGTGGAGAGGGACTGTGCAGCATTACTATTCCTCCTGCACTTTCCCACATCACTGAGAAGTTTCTGGGTTTGAGTAATCTGCAGAATAGTCCCTGTGGCACAGATTAATGGTGTCTCATGTTAAGGATCATAATTTGATTTTTGCAGATATGTTTTGTATTTCACTCTATGAAAGTGAGATGGTGTTGTGTCTGAATGAGCTCAAGAATTAATGTCATGTCATCCGGAAGATTTGATCTGTTCTACCTGATTCTGACAAAGTCTTTCTTTTAAATCAAGGAAAAGATTAGTCCTTGTGGAAGATATTTACCCTGCCAGTTTGCAATATATTCCCCTGTGCCGTGGCTGCAAAGGTTTCTTAGTATTTAAAAATGACACCTTAGTATAAAAGCTGAATTTTGTTGCTGTATTCTCAACTGGCTAAATAAATAAACAAAGAATAAACCCCAAAAACCAAGCAACCAAAAAAAAAAAAAAAAAAATCAAAACCCACCTGCAGAATTACAGTGAAAAGTGGGATGCCATCCTCAGATTTCCACCAACTACTGATATGGAACTTTACTCTTCAGTGTGTTGCAAGAGCTGCAATAGAAGGCCAACAAGAAGAAAGCATCCACCCATATTTATGAGAACTACTGTCTGAAAGACACCGGTCTGGTCCCATGTACACCTAAGCACTTCCATTTCACTAGCAAATACTAGCAAACTTACCACATTTTTGCATGCGTGAGAAAGTGTTTTGAGTAAATTCTGACAGCACTGGTATCAATGAAAATGTTATAATTTATTTCAATGGAGCAGGGATTAAATCTCTTGCCTCCTGAGGAGCTGCTTCTCAGCAAGTCAGAAGTAGCTTCCTGAACTGGCTTCTTTCAGGGGCACCCTTCCACGCAGCAGCCTGAAAGAAAGACAGCCTTCCCCTACTGGGTTTTCTTTGTGAAGATGCTGTTAAAGAACAGCTGGATAAATATGTGACATAATTACAGTCCATCTTGTTGCTTGTGTCAGAAAATTGTGGCAAAAGTAAGCATTACTAATTAATACCTGTTGAAATTAATAATACAAAAACTTTCTTAAACATTACTGTGAGAAGTTTCGGTAAAGCTTGTAGGCTACCTGGTTGATAAACTGTTCATGCAAATAATTCACATAAGTCACTACACAGATGTTAAACTGTTAAATTGTATGTAATCAAGTCCCTGACAGACTGAACCATGTCCATCTGTTAAGAGGATTCCTTATCCCTGTAGAAGAAGTGACAATGCAATTGAACCATCCTATTAGTCAATGCTTACACTCAAAAATTAGCAATAAGATGTTTAATCAGCATCAAAACAGATGTCCATTTGTTAATAAATTTAGATGCTATATTTTCATATATATATGTCCAAAGAAAATGGTTTGAAAATGAGAAGGGACCTGATGAAAAGTGACTTTATTCACCTTTCACAAATATTTTGATTTATGCCTACAAAATATTGCTAAATTTGAAGCATGGATTTATTTCCCTTCTGCTCTGAGAAAAAGGATAGCAGGCCCAGGAGATATTCAAAGTTTAAAGATGGTTTGAGAAATCAGCAGATACTAATGTTAGAAATGCTTCTGTACCCTTAACTCTGCCCCAACCTTAGTTACCAGGTTCCCTCCCACCATATCCCATAAAGACGACAACTGTGATCTCTCTGGATGATTAAAGAACATTTTAGTTGAAGGTTTCACCAAGTATATGTACAAAATACAACATGTTTTGGTATGTGTGTTGTATGTTTATTGCATGCAAAGAACAGAGGAAATATGAAGTATTAATGAGGTTCTGTACGTGAGCTTCATCTGAGTGGAAGTGCTCCCAAGAGCCCCTTCTTCCCCAACATTTCCCCAGTCCCTGATTCCAATCCTTGAAAAGCCCCAAACCCCAACCATTTTTTGCCCTTCTGTCCCCTTCCCTGCCTTTCTGTCTGTGTCTGTTGGGGTTATTCTGGCATTCCTCTTTCAGGAATTTATAGTGATGTTTTCACTTCCTAAGACAGGAGTTACACATGTGAAAGCATAGTAATGTGTTTGGAAATGGAAATTAAAAAAAATAAATAAAGCTAAATATAGAAAACATATATTATTCTCCAAATACAGTTTCTTTCCTGATTTAATTCTGTGAGAATGATGATATTTATTACTAAGAATTAACTTGTATTGCACCTGAAACAGACTCTGATTAGGAGATTAGATTCAATTCCTGAAAATTTGTCACAACTACTGTTTAGTGTGCCCTAACTCACAGCCTGGGTGCACCAAGGTACATGAAGAGACAGCTTTTCTTAACCTTCAGTGGAATTACATATTAATTTTAAACATGTAACCAAGGAAAAATAGTGTTCAATTACCATTAAATTTAATGTACTTGCATAAGCATTCCATAACAGGCTGAGGATACAGAAGTGCAAAGACAAATATTCAAATATGAAAGCCCACATTGTTCTTCTCTCTTGAACAGAAAATAAATATTTAACCTCAAGATTGGAGGCTCATTATCACTTGATACTCTTTTTTTCATTGCTCTTCATTAAAGTATATATAAGGACACATGTCTATACGTGTACAAACATATTGCGTCCCTGTCTTTAAAGAGCATTAGGAATAGAGTGGGGGGTTAAAACAGACTTAAGTCACTCAAAAGTCATTGCTTTTTGAAAAGACTATGAGGTGTAAGTAATTTAGGTGCTCTGGAAAATTTGTTCTTCAGTCCCTTGTTAGAATCAAGTGCTATGAAGTGTGGGGTGGTGGCAGGTGACAGGAGCTCACCCCGAAGCTGTGCTTTGAAGAGCTGCTTCCTGAAGTGAAGAAGGGTTACCTTGACTTCTCTTTGGAGTCAGGCTGAGCTATGTCCTTGGTGTTGTATCCCTTCCTCTTCTTCAGGATCCAGAAACTGGAACTGTATATGTGCAAACCCAACTGTGTTGTCATATTTTGTGTTCTCTGCTGAATATGAAGAGATATCACGGGGAACTTAGAAACCTAAATAACTGCTCTGGAAATAGTAGCTCTCTTTTCTGTGAGGCTGCATTAAGCACAGTTGTTCCAAGTAGTTTCCTACTATTACCTCTGTTCTGATCTTGAGTGTTTTTTTGTGGATTTTTTTAGCACACTAGTCTCTTATAATCATAGAATAATATCATAGAATGGTTTGGGTTGGAAGGCACCTCAAAGCCCATCTAGTTCCAATTCCCTCTGCCATGGGCAGGGACACCCTCCACCAGACCAGGTTGCCCAAAGCCCCATCCAACCTGGTCTTAAAGACTTCCAGGGATGGGGCATCCACAACCTCTCTGGGCAACCTGTTCCAGTGCTTCACCACCCTCATGGAGAAGAATTTCTACCTAAGAGCTAATCTAAATCTACCATCTTTCAGTTTAAAACCATTGCCTCTTGTCCTATCACTACATGCCCTTGTAAAAACAGCCCACTTTTTCAACATCCCTGATATATGGAAGAGGATATTTCAGCGGTGGATCAGCATTTTTCTCCTCCTGAAGGAGAAACGTTTTTCCCACATTTAGGCAGGTATGGAGAAGTTTGCTCTGGGAGATTAAGGTTACAAGAAACTGCTTAGAGCAATGAGGGGACAGACAAAAAGGATTATGTGATGCATGAGAGTAGACTCTCCTTGGGGAACAGCATGATGACAGTGCTGCCCATTCCTGTTCCCTAAATGTGCACATCTGGATCTGTACATGTTGCCTGCTTTTAGGAACACCTAATTGCCTGTGTACTGCTGTTGTGCTTCTCTGAAAAATTTCAGTTGGTGTCTGGCTGTCTGTGTATCTCCCGACAGCAAGGCTGCTTCTCTGGGTAATAATGCTGAATGCCCATAGCTGGGACCTGGGCTCTAGAAAAACCTTGGATTCCTCACTTACTGCTTCATCAAAACTGGAATTTTCAGCAGGATTTTGCATGCAAAAGAAGGACTGTGTATGTCTATCTTTTGCACTGATAGGGGAGATTTTCCTTGAAGGTATGGTTGCTTTAAACATCAGCATGCACTGTGTGCATAATAGTAGTGAATAAATCTTATGTACTCAGATATTTTCTTCAGAAATGAAACATGTGACTTATGTTTTAATAAAAAAACCCTTTTGTGTAGAATGAACAAAACACATCATTACTGCCAAATACAAATACACTGGACCTCTAATCTTTTGTGATAAAGGCACAGAACCACAAGGCTGGCGAGACAGCTCCATTTTCCTCCAGTGGCGCAAATATAAAAAGGACTCCAAGAGAGACAAAGTTAGAAACATATATACAGAATTATGGATTTATTCTGTGCATTCACCCAGTCAGGTAAACTTCAAGTTAGAAAATATTTTGGTTTATGTTGCCTAAATTCCTATTCCTTCTTAAAGAAGAAAAAAGCCCAAAACAAACCATCAAAAAAACCCTCCCCAGAAACAACCCCACAAATAACAGTTAGTACTTTCTGCAGAATCACCATGCACATGTACATCTCTATTCTAAGTCTACTCTTTGTCATCTAATAACATTTTAGTGTTCTGTAGTAACTTCATCTGGAGCTAGATGAGTAATTTGCCTTTAACTCAGAAGACCTAAAGGTCTCAGTCTGAGATCAGAGGTGCACACTCTGCTAATCACTGCAGAAAGATCTATGATTTCACCAGGAAATTTCAGGTTCAAAGTATTATAAATCACTTTAAAATTACTCCAGGTGAAATACAACAAACAGGAATGTTTCTAGCGATTTTTTTTGATCATTATTCCTCCTTATTCACAGACAATCATGAATTCAGCCAGAGTATCTCCACCTACCTTATAAATTGTTCAGGAAAAAAACAAAAGAAAAGAAATAATCCCACAAAAACCCACACTACTTCCTCCCTTGTGATTTGCCTTCCCTTCCTCTTTCCTTTCCTCTAAAAGAATGCACTTTGCTATACTTACTGGATGCAGACCAAAGGGAGTCCTCACCAGCACTCTTCTCCATGAGACGCAAAGTGTTCAGGGTGGGGACTCGGAGATACACAGCCATCTAACACAACTGAAATGGGACAATTTACTCAGCTTCTTCTCAAGGCAACTTTGTAATACTAAACCACTATAACAGTATAGTTTTGACACCCAAAATTTACCACTGAATAAGTGATTTTCAATCTCACTTTGCCTCCAAAAATATTTTCAGTGAAAATGCAGACTTCTCTACAGTAAATATAAGCTCACTGACTTGCGCTTTTTCTTCCTTGTTTCTTAGAAGTAGCTCATGAACCTCTCGGAGCCAAAGAAAATGGTGCACAAATGAAAATCTTAAAGATTACATGCAAAGTATTTATATCTTATTCTCTGACTGAGATGGTATTGCCATTTCAGCTTTAGCTTCTAGCTATTTTCTTGTCAAATGAAATCATTAACATTCTCTTTTTCCTCTACCTCTACCTGGAATGGCCTGCACCTCACAAATCTTTTTCACACACCTCTTCAAACTGAACACACATAAGGAAGCAAAATATTAGTCTGCAGGTGTCACTCCTCTGCTGTCTTACCTGATAGGGTGTACCGAGACTTCAGTATCTTGTGAAATATCAATAGCTTCCAAACTGAGCCGTGTCATGATGACTCCAGGGAATGAAATGCAGAAGTGTGCACTGTGACGTTTGTCCCTCAGGCCTGGAGGAGAGGGGCCCATTTACATCCCACAGGAGAATTTCTGAATTTACCAGGCACTCTGGCAGTGCTGTGCCACACGTGCAACGCCCAAAACAGGGTGTGGAAAGACGGTCAAATGTAAAGAACAGTAGGAAACAGTGGCTTAGCTTGAGAGAGATGGCAATAAAAATGTTGAATAGCAGAGACATACTTATTCCCAGTAGTAAAAAAAGTGTAACATTGAAAGTGTGCAGAAATCAGTGTTGCTGCATCCAAGGAACTGTAAAATGGAGCATTCAGACAAAATACATAGCTACAAAATGGAATCAGGGCAGGGCATGAAAAAGCCATTATTTGAAGGGTAGATTCAGTAGGAAGAGTGTTATGCAGGCTGAAAATTATAAGGAAGTTTCTTTAGGTCAAGACGCATAAGGGAGTCACATATGCAATCTCTCCTTAGCTGAGGGATTCCCACAAGGAATCCAAGAACTCCAGGAGACATAAGGTTCAAATTCCTCACCGGACTTGTGATGCGTAAACTTCAGACAGTTTGTGTCAGTCTAGCACCTCATCAAAACGGCAAAAGTCATTGGAAAAAAACCCTAAAACCTGATAATGATTCTACTGCTTATGAATACATGTGTAGCACATTAAATTTTCATTGGGAAGTTGGAATTTTTTCATTTTGGTGCATCTCATTGTTTTTCAATGAATAACACAATGATTTGCATAACTGATGAAACAGAGGAGCCTTGCCAGAAGGTTCAATGAGTTTATCTATTTTCATCTGGGAAAACTGCTGTCAGTTCATATTGCAGCTCTCCAGGTTGAAAATGCATCATTCATCAGGGGTGAGATCCTGATCTTGCTTTCTCTGTCAGTTGAGAGCCGTTCCTTTGACCGTGGTGAAGCCACTGTAACACTGCAATACTGGAAGGAAATTCAGACTCTATCCTCAACAGTTTGCACAGAATTTTTGTTTGCACGTCTGTGTATGAACAAAAGCCTGATCTTTTATTTTACCTCTTGTTTATTTTTTTTAATAGATTAAAAGACTAAGAAGATATTATTGCCATAAGAGTGGTAATTTGATATTTTTCTTGTTGAGTGAATGCACTTGAGTATTCACATAGCAAAAAAAGCCGTAACCAGTTCCTCGTTCCTTCACTGTGTTTTTGGAAAGTCTGAGGTACTCCCTTTTAGCAGTAAGCTCCTCTTTACATGTCTAACTCTACATATATCCAGTAGAGAAGAGATTTCAGCCAGTACTTTTGAGACTAAAAATCTAAATTTTTTGGGGCGACTTTAGTCAGTTACTTAAAGATAGAAAATAATTCTGAACTTCCTCCTTTCCTAAGCCACTAAATTGAGATCATTACAATTTCCCCCCTCTCCCCAGCTTTTTGAAGAAGAATCAATTCCCAGCCATCCTCAGAAGCAGGACACCAACACCAATGGTCTTAATCAAGAATGGTAAATTCCATGGTTGTCTTTTTTCATGGAGTAAAATGGAAACATGAACAGTGAAGTCCTGCCTGAGAAAAGAAACATGCTTTTTCTTTAGGGGAAAAAAAAAAAAATATTAGAAGAGGTTGGTGCCTCTTTAATATCCATCCAGGGTAAATAAGGAAGATCCAACAACTTCTGGAAAAATTCTGGGCACAATCAAAGAAATATGACTGCAATCCAAGAATGGAGATAAAAACTTTTGGCTAATGTTCAGTCACCATACTTTACTGAATTAATTAAATAGGTTCAAGACAGTCTGGCATGGCCTAAGGTTGATTAATGTAGGAAACATCAGCAAGGACTTAGCTCTACTGAGCTATGATCTCTCCTAGAGCATCCCATTGTGAAACCTAGAGTCATGTGCTTTCAGTGGAAGCACATCTGCTTTCCTGTTTGCCCTGAAGATGGCTTTCATTGAAGAGGGATGCAACATCTTACTTGACATTCAAAAGCACTGACCACAGCCAGAACTCATTCAGCAGTACTTCCCAGGCAAGTCTGAGATGAGGACATTTAAAGGGGATTACACCTTTATTATCCACCACTAGTTGGTGCAACTTACCTTGTCGTGGTGTGGTGGCTTGCATGCCTTGTCAGGCCAGACTAAAATGTTGCACCCTGGCCCTCCAGGTTGGGGGTTTTGTTTTGGGCTAACAACCCAATCATGTAAAAACAAAATCTGTTACAGAAATTGCAACAACACTATCCCACTGGCTTCGGTGGGATAGTGTTGTTGCAGCCCTATGCTCCTCGAGAGTAGCAAGGACCAAACAACACCTTTATTATTGTTGCTTCAAAGACAAATAAAAGTTGGCCTTTGCCATTGCAATTAAGTTGCATCAAACAGGTGGAATATGAATTTTTTTTTCTAGTCATCCTATTGCAGCTATTTTAATGGACTGATTTCTCTGAGTAAAACAGATCTTCAGTTCTGCCAAGTCCAGACAAGCGACTCAATGCTGCCTGCAGATGAAGAAATGTAGGTTATTGTCTCATCTCTCCAAGACAAGACAGGCAGAGAAGGAACATACCCACAAGTTCTTCAGAAGAGATGGGAGAGAGGAGGTCCACAAAGCTCTACCATCTTCATGGTGGGAAACTTTTCATTAAACTTGAAGTGTGTATGCATGTCTTTGAATGATAGAACTGTGAAAGATGACAATGAGCGTAGTGTGTTTCACAGAGATTTCTTATTTTAGGGGACCTATGCTTTTCAGCCTTTTTTTTTTTCATGAGTTAGTGACTTAGCACTAGATCTTTGTGTCAGAGGTCTAACTTGCACTGATTTCAAACCTCTCAGATTCATGCCTGACAGTCATACCTTGAGGCAAGTTAGCTGTTTCAGATAAGCTTTCAAATCTTTGAATACTTCTCTGCATCAGAACTTAGAAACTCTAAGCCTGTTGAAGTTCACTCAGTGCTACTACAATGCCTAATCCATTCATGAATATTCATCCAAGGTAACAGCAATTGTGATGCTATTGTGTCACTTCTAAATAATTAAAGGCTCTTCAGCAACACCTGTGAAACCTGCCTGACTTATAAACTAAGCATAGCTATCTTTTTTTATGTTTATATTTTATTATATCACAAATACCACCCTGGGAACATGGTCAAACAGATGATTTTGAGAGTTGCACTCTAAAGAAATGAGGAAACCATAAAAACATTCTGCAGGGAAAAGTAAATTAGAAAGATTGGTTTCATTAGAAAGCACATAAGCTTTTGTGATCCATCTGTTGGCAGTAGTTCTCCTTACTAAATAGACCTGGATGATCAGAGCATTGGAATTTGGAAAGCAGGAAATGTTAAAATGTGTACTGGAGGGGAAAAAAAAAAAAAAAAAGCAAGCAAATTTAAAGTAGAAAAACCTCTGGGAGGTAAAAGTTAGGCAGAAATTATAGTTCCAAGTTCTTACAATTGTCCCACAGAGAAAATAGGATCTGCCCTGTGCAGAACAGGTGGCTTATTCTCAACCCACAGATGTCCTGAAATTGGAGAAAAAAAAATCTGATGACAGACTGCTAAGGACGTGAGACATATTAATGCAGACCTTTTCAATCTTCATGTATCTACACTACCATGGGTTCCTTCCACATCTGTCCTTGTCCACACCTAGGACAAACTCCTTCAGGAGGACCCTGTACTGATAGCTACTCTGCCAAGAGGGCTCGGCCAGGCTCCCCATTACTCCTCTCTGACCCTCGAGTACTTTTGGTGAAACGTTGCTTTTAATGAAGCTTATCCTCTCTGTTCATGCTCCCCTCAGAGGCAGCACCTCAAATTCCCGCACTGAGTGGGCCAGTGGTCAGCTTTGGGCTGGGCTTCTTTCCTGTCAGGCCTTTGGCATCCATCTCTCCCTTAGGAGCAGAAAATGAGGTCTCAGCTCTCTTTTTCCTGTTTTCAGAATACATTTCTTTCTGGATGCTACAACCTGATTTCTGATGACCAGCAACATTACTGCTTCTATAGATATGAAATTGCTCTGCAATATTCTCCATCCTTGTTACCAGACAACTCTTTCCTCTGGTTGTTGGAGGCTGTTTCTAATTAGCTAGAGCTATGGTTATTTAGAGCTATGGGAGATAATGAGGCCATTTAGCAATCTTTCCAAGTTGCTACCCTTTTGTTTTGGCTTCACTCTCTGTTAGTCTTGTTTCCTCTGTCTGTAGTCCACAAACCTGAAATTTCACGAATTTGTACAATATGATTGTTTGCAGAGAACTGCACAGATTCAAGGCAAGAGAGGGAATTCTTCAGGACTAAAGTGAAAGAGTTAGATGTACAAACCACATCCCCATCCAGAGATGGTAAGGTTATTGGCTGGAAGACCTGAAAATCTACTGGGTCCTTTTAATTTGCGGTATATGAAATGGTGCTTCAGAAAACTGACTGCAGTAAAGTTAGGGAAAGATAATTAGAGTGATACCTACTGTAATTTCTGAGGAATATTTACATGGAGGCAAACAACATCACCTGGAATACAGAAGGCACTTGTGCTAATGCATTTTAGATGCTTTTTCACTGAGCATGGGGGAGAAGCAGACTGAAGAAAACAAAAATGTTTTGAAATTACTGAAAATGGGCAGGAGGGTATTAGGCTGGCATTTTTACATGCTCTGCAGGAGTCTGGATGCCAGGTCTATCTGGATGTTTTAGAACTTTAATTAGGCTTAAATAAATTAAGCCTTAAGCTCTGTGAAAACACTTTTCTTCAACATGCTTATGTTAGACTCAATATATAGTCTTAAAAAATAGGGTTTTCCAGATCTTTCAAGATACAGAGCCAGAGCATTAGCTTTAAAGAAGGTAAAGTCTGTGATCCTTCCTGTCCCCAGGCATTCGTGTTAGCCTGTCCCTATGTCTCTACCTTAGGTCTCTCCCAGGCATGAACGCTAGCACAGACAGAGGAAATGGCCGCACAGACGCCCTTGTTGCAAAGGAATCCAGTCTGCTAGGGTTCTGCACGGAGGAACAAGGACAGTCTTCTGTCTTCTGCCTTGCAGAATACACACACACACCCTGGCCCCAGACTGTCTTCAGGCTACTCCTTCTGCTTGTGAGTAACAAACAATGCATCATGGACTCTTCTTGAGCCAAAAAACCTGAAAAATCCACACAGGACATTATTCTGGGCTGAAGGAACATATACAATAACTGCTCTTAAATTCCTGATTAGAAACACTGGGATAATGCATTCTATCCCTTTCTTGCACTCTTGTCCAAAATGGACATCATGAAGGTAACTTCACTAATATTTCACACCAGTAATATTTCAGGCAATGCCACATGAGAATAAAGCAAAAATGCACTTCTGAGTTACTGCAGTGACATCTCTGTAACACGCTTGACATGCAAGATACAGATCCATCTTTTAGATGATTAGATAACGGGATTCTTTTTCTCCTTTGATGTCTAACAGCTTCTTTCTCCCGTTTTGAGTCCTAGATGCATAATGTATAGCCTCTTTACTTAGTTCCGTAGTGAGTTCTGAATTGCTTCCTAGTCTTCAATCAAATATGAGTCATGGACTAAGTCTGTCTGAGACACCCTGTAGTGCTTGAAGTATATAGTCCAGCTTAAAGCCAATGGGAATATTTCTGTTGACTTGAATAAAAGCTTTCTGGAATTTCTTTTTTTTTTTCTCCCCCTCCACAAATATATAAGACTTGTATCCTTGACAAGATTTCATTAAACCTTCCAGTCTTGTATAGCTTTGTCAATATACTCAGGAGAAGTAATTACTTCCAAAGCACAAGCGGTGTTTTCAACCGTAATAGGTGCAATATTAACACCATTATGGTGTTATTTCAGCGGTCCTGTATGTAACAGGACTCTATGCATAGAAGCATTTTTTCCCTTGGCTATTTTTGTTTCAGTTGAAACTTTTATTAAGCAGCAAGCAGATGTTAAAACCAGAGGAAATTTCTTTCAATTGTCATTTTGAATTTCAAATGGGGAAACTGGGTAGACCAATCCTGAACATTGCTAATTTAATGCATGATAGAGAAATGGCAAATAAAATTTGTTTGTTACATACAGACATGCACGTGCATACCTTCCTGCAATGCAATCTGTCAGGCTTCAGACAGCTGCAGCTCATGATAATGCATCAGTACGCCACATATTTAGTCCAGTGACATACCTTTTTTAAGATTTTGTCCCTTTCCAGTGTAGAATGACACTTATTTAGGATTCAGTCTGCATCATAAAAACTGGCAAAGCAGACCTGATTATTTGGCCAATCACTTCATTTTGTGCAGTTCTTCTTTTTCATTATACCTGACTGAATCAAATTTAACATCCCTTGCTACATCGCATATACTGTCTAACTGAGTGTGGGATTAATTCTCATTTGTTCCTTGAAGGTGCACGCACAGAGCAGTTACACTGGGCTTTTGTGAGAAACCTGAGAACTATGGTTTTGGGTTGTCACTAAATACATTCAGGTAAATTGTCTCTAATTATAAGATATTTGCTTGGAATCAGATTCACACTATCTACTCCACACCACTGTTACTATGGCACACCTATTGCTAGTCTAAACGTGAATGTTTAATTTATGAGCATTACCTCCTCTGAGGTCAGCATGGGTTAGCTGAGCATTATGCAGAGCCAAACATATTTCTTTTGCATTTTGCTTCAGTTAAATAAAAGGCTAAATGTCTCAGATTGCTAGGAGATAAAACGTTTAGAAATAAACCTAAAGAAGTGAGTAGGTCTATCTCTTTTGCAAAATACACCTGCTGCATCTCAGTCCAAATCCAGAGCTTTAAATAGACCAACTTTAGAACTTATGTATAAGCTGACATAGTGTGTTCTCGTCAAATATAGTTATATCTTCTAGCTTTTTTCCTGGGGGGAAAAAAAAAAAATCTCTACAAAAACAACTGTTCGAGAGGTTAAGATTCCAGCACATCCCATTAACAGGCTGTATAATAACGAACTTTTACAATATCACTATAACTAGTCACAGAGCATCACTAAAATAAAGAAAAAGATCATGGTGTTGGTTTAGGGTTTTTTACTTATATATTTTGTATCCCCCCCCCCCCCCCCATATTTTCATTGTTTCATTAGTACCTATATTTGTTTAGTCTCACTCAATTTAAATGGGAGACATGCCTGAGTAAGAACTGAACAAAAGCTGACTGAGGAATTTAGTATTTGTCCTGCGATATGTAGAAAGGTACTTTGAATTTTTCTGCACAAAGAGTAGAGCTTTAAGTATACAGTGAAATCACCTGTAAGGAGGAATTCACTGTGATGAGAGATT
Source organism: Aramus guarauna (assembly GCA_013400195.1). Taxonomy (NCBI): domain Eukaryota; kingdom Metazoa; phylum Chordata; class Aves; order Gruiformes; family Aramidae; genus Aramus; species Aramus guarauna. The sequence continues at coordinate 323,666 of VXBL01002501.1, read as the reverse complement.
CATATATTTGTACTATAATGCAGGGAATAAAGTAAACTACCTTCCTGCAGGGAAGAGTTTCTCCTACATTTTTTCCTAATAATGGAGCCATACACTGTGCCACCAGGCATTCCTCTTGCCACCATTAACAGCTGCGTATCTGACCTGGGCAGGATATGGTCACAAAGTTATTGTGGCAGTGCAATATCTTTCTTATAAAAACATCCCTTCCATTATATACAGTCTCAAGAGAGATTTGATAAATTAATTTGGCATAGTAGTGTTTTGAAATATTTGATTTCATATGTATAGATGAGTTAGTCTAATATTTCCACAAATAGGATTAAACAAAATATTAATTGTTAGATGTGTTTTAAAACCACAATGGAGTTGATAATTAAAATAAAATAGAAAACTTTGTGTAGTCAATTAGATTTTTGGTAAAAGTTGTTTTATGGTGTTTTATGTAACTTTTGTGCATGTATTTATTCAGCCTTAATTTTTAGCTTTAAATCACCCTTGATTTTCCAGTAAAAATAGTAATTTCATATATATGAAATTCTGATACATTCTTCATGCAAATAGATTTTAATACTTGCATTTTATTGTTGCTAGAAAGTATTTTTTCAGCAAATTAAATCAATCACCTAATAAATCCACATTGCTCTATTTGTTATAGGTGCTGTGGATCCTGTTAAGAATTTTTCATGTCTGCTGTGAAGTAAATTACTCTTTGATTTGTACACAGCTGTTTCCTTTATGAGTTCAGTTGGTGCTGTGAGGTCTTCTAGCTCTGCTCAGTGGGCTTCTGAATCTGACTGGTGAACTTGGAAATAGAAGTAGCTAATTGAACCTGTGACTTTTGTAGATTTGGACAAAGGGAAGAGAAAGAGAGTTCTTTGCTTGGTTCTCATGCTTACGGCATTTTGAAATGTAATGACATTGCGAATCACTGTCATTGTTGCTGAGCTAACAAATGGTTTGGGGGACGCCTTACAAATCCTTTTATGCCTTTGATGCAAGTATGCATCTCTTCTGTCTTTGACTGGGAGGGTAAGGGAGTGAAGTGCGCTGAAGACAAGATATTGGAAGTTGCTTTATCTCCGTTTTTCACCTCCAATTTACATCCATCTGTGTTCTTGTATAATTAGTTTGGTTGCCAAAGTGCACTTGCAGTTTTTTGAAGAAACCTACTGATAGCTTAGAAATGCTGGTATTAAGGGAAATGTGGATCCCATGGTGCACTGCTGTCCTTCAGACTTTCTATTAGCAATTTCCTGTTCAGTCTTTCACAAAGCCAGGGATGACTGGGGTACCACACGTGCAGTTCAAGTCCATTCTCCACAAATTTTAGTCTCTTGTGCAGCATGCTCTAAATGATCCTGCTCTAGCAGGGGGTCGGACTAGATGATCTCTAGAGGTCCCTTCCAACCCCTACCAGCCTGTGAATCTGTGAAAAGACAGTAAGAATGTCTGGGAACTACTCCAAAGATCTACTTTACATTTGAACAAATGTAAGGTGGTGAAACCTTGAAGTTCTGAGTCATGAGATCTGTGCATAAAAATAATGGCAGTGCTGTTGTTCTGATACTGGGTTTTCTTTGTACCACTCAGCCTAATTATTTTTAGACTTCAGGTATGTTTTTAAGTAATACTGGCATTTCATTAGAATGCTAGATTGCATTTTGAAAAACATCCTTTATGTTTAGATACAGGTGCTGATAGTGAAAAGAGGGAAGTGGTTTGCAGGAGGAAATAGGCACTCTTTGAAACTGACTGATGTAAATATTTACTTGTGATAAAATTCCTACATTAAAAGATGCAGAGATGTTAATAAACACACCGAAATCTTGCTGTGGCAATAGCCTTGATTATGCTTTGATACATCTGATAACTGTATGCTTGTCTACTATAAGTCTGTGATGTTCTTTACTCTTTATGTCTTTTCTTTTAATGTAAATAGCATTCTACATTATTCTGACAGAAAACCCCCCACTTCCGTACATGTGCTCTTAAGAAGGGAACATTCAGGAATTAAACAGCTGCTGGAGATGTGTCAGCTATTGGATGTGCCAGAGCTCTGTGACACAGAAGTCTATGTTCCATGTCCAACAGTTTTTGTTTGTTGATATGTTTGTTTGTTTTCCACAGGGGAGAAGGAAGAGGAAAGATGCCAAAGAAAATGAAACCGGGGAAGCAACTGGAGAGTTATTAAAGTTAATTGAAACTCCACAATATTTGTACTAAAGAAAAATGTCACATACTCAACAGCTATAAATCAGCATCATTTTGTGACATAAATAAATTACACCAATTATGGTATGTACAGAAGGTTTTATCTTACCTTGTTATAATGAAAAAGATGTTTGTTTGAGAGTGGGAGAATACTGTGAAAAATACACCTCTCATCAAGCAAAATACCTCAGCAAAACTTCTTTGGAGGCAGCAAATTTCCCTGGGAACTCAAAAGAATCCTGTGAGTTGCAGCAGTTCTGTTCTCTGAAGTCCCTGCAGAGGTTCATCATCATGAACAATTTCACACATCATTGCCAAATGAGAGAGACATGCCTTAATGTAACTATATGCAGTGCCGGAAGCAAACAAAAATCAAAAGACTGGCACTCTTATCAGACATACTGAAGAAGATACAGCACTTCAGAGTATTTTTTTTCCATAGTAACAGAACTTACTTTTCCTTCATTGTTGTACATTTGACCTTAAATAGGTACCTAAATACCGGAGGTCTGATTTTAAGAATTAGTATTTCTTCTTGGTAATGGTCCCAGGAATCACACTTCTACCCACTTAGATTAGTTTTAAGCTGACGTAACTCACAGACTTTAGTGTGGTACCTTACGGTTTATCATCTGGTAATTAAACGAAGACACAGGCTTTCAGTGTGGCTGCAAACAGTTCACGCTTACTTCAGTGGGAATTTTGTTTTGCAGAATAAGACCCTGAATCTAGGGGAACAGATGCAGCAGGCACCTTCTGTGAGGCCCATGGGTGTCCCCAGGAGCTGAGGACGCTCAGAGCTCTCTAGGATGAGCCCAGCACCTCCCAGGGCTGTGTCCTGATACTGATGGGCCACATTTCCTCAGCAGTGGTACCAAGAGGCATGGTTATTAAAAACCCATGGAACTGCTGAGCAGCGAAGCAGTATGGCATCAAAGATTTTACCGTGAATATTAAAGAAAGGTGATGAGCCTCAACCTGGGATAAGTCATTTATTTCTTTAACAGAAGAGAGGAAAACAAGCAGATTGTATCACAGAAGGGAAAAATACCTTCCTAAAACCAAATAGAATATTCCTGTGATTATTTAGTGGTCTATGTTATCCCTATGACAGCTTTCGAAAATTAACTGATGCCTCCAAGTGTTCAAGTAATGGTGCTCTCAAAGCTGTGCTAGCTGTATAACTCAGGAAAATCCATGGGGGATCCTTAATACAAACAGAACTCTGGAAAATGTTGTGGTCAGCATCAGCACACCCAAAACTGCAGTAAAAATGGACAGAATTTATGGTAGAGAGTGTTTCAACTTACAGTTAGCTATTAGATGGGATTGTTCGCATTGCCTTCTTCAGTGCAGCATAATAAAAGTCAGCATTTTATTTACATCTGTATGAGAGGAATATCATTTGGGGAGCAGTTTGTTAAATAGCTGTAAATAGCATTTTTACTACCCCCTTTGCATTGCTCTATATCACTTTGTTTTGCTAGAGAAGAGTCAACCCGTGCAGCTCTGCTACCTCCTGCCCCCGCGGCTGCAGAATCCGTCCCGCAGTTTCGGTGGGAAGGTGGGGTACCAGGGCTCTCAGCCTCTGCTGCGTTTCTCTTCCTCTTGACATCTCAGTTCCTAAGACAGCTAGAGAGGTAAACAGCTGCTGAATACTCTCCTCCATGTTACTCCTGCTTCTTTTTTATGCTCAGGATCCCCAGTAGCTAAATATACATGAACTCTTGAGGCTCATATATATCTTATCCTTTTATTTTCTGTTTCTCCCCACCTTTTCAGATGATTTTTATGGCTGTATTCCACATATGCACTATTTATCTTTCTTCTTATCATTCTTCATCTTACTTCCCATTACACATCCTTTCGGTCTCTGTGTTGCATCTCTCTTTTCTCTGATGTTCCCCTTGCTGTACCAAATCTCTGAGTGGGCTGCTTTTCAGCACAGCGTGCAATTTATCACACACTCGTGCACATACACATACACAAATTCCTCCCCCTGCCCCCCCCCAAAAAAAAAAAAAAAAAAAAAAAAAAAAAAAAGGGNNAAAAAAAAAAAAAAAAAAGAAACAGAAGGTGGAGTGAAATCCATCCCTTTGGCAGTGGGACCTCACCAAACAAAGTGTCAATATCGACAGCCTGATCCAGCCACTGGATGGTCTGTCCATGTTAACACTACAGACATGCAAAAGGACTTGGGAGTAACTTGACATAAAAATAATCCTCTTTAAATTTAGTTTAGGGCACTAAATACATATATTTTTTTTTTTTCTTAGATGTACAATCATTCTAATGTCCTTGGCTTCAAATGTGAATGATAATAATGGTGACACTGCTGAGGTGTGCCAGCCTTACACCCTCAGAGATTCCTCTCTCAAGAGTGTACCAGCTTTGCCAGAACCCCTTTTTCCTCTGGCACATTGCTTTGCAGCAGTTTCCAGGTTTTGTATTGGTCTCCTGAGCTGTACAGTAATGAAAACCTAGAATAGTTTATAACAACTAGTTTAAATTTTATTTTTTGCTAAGTACTGCATTATAAGTCTATCTAGAGGTCATAGCCAATGTCATATCCCCTTGCACCCTGGAGTATACAAATCCCTAATAAAATGTACTCATTGACCCTGAGATTTTAAATAAACAAGATACAGTGTGAAAGGAGGAAAGATATGTCAGCTTTATTTACATGTGAAGAACTGAGAAATTAATAGGCTTAGCAAGATAGAAAGATCATCCACAGAGAATTCTGGATTTGAAGCAAGTTTCAGAGAAAATGCTTTTTTTTCTTGTGGACATGTCAAATATGTTTGAATATTTTGTTTTTGAGAAGAGACAAATAAACAAAAAACTGAATGACAGAATTTGAGAAGAATTATATATGTAATTAGAGTAGCAGAAAACAAAGCAAATATAGATACAAGTTTCTGAGTAAACAAAGGCTTAATCGGTCAGCTGCTGTACTCCAAATGCTCTCTGAGCTTCTGAGAGACAAGATTTTGAAAGCCTACAATGCTTTTTGGAGCAGGACATATCTCAGATATTTCCAAATTTGATAAAGGACACTCTGTTTTCACTTTTGCTTTAATTCAACACGGATAGAGAGGATTGACTAGTTAACCCAATTGAAAGGGTTAGTTAAGGTATAACTATTAAGATATAACTGCACTACCTCAACACCTCTATGCACCTGTATCATGCATAGATGGCACATCGTGCCATGTATGTCAAATGCATAACCACATCTGCTAAAATACGCATATTATGAGGTCAGATATGGAATGGAGGATCAGCACCAAAATTGTACTAAAAGACAAAAGATCATCATTTTGCAGAAACCAACGGGTGTACAGATACCAAACAGCAATAGGAGTGTAAACAAGAGCAGATGCCATGTTTTTCCTTGAATGACAGTGGGGAGCCTCCACTCCCTGTTGTCATTTTTCAAGCTGACAGGGAGGACTGACTCCAGCTGGATCAGATGTCATCCAGAATTACCAACCAGAAACCGGAACCGATACAGCTGCACTGACTTCACCAAAGACAAGCAAGCCAATAAGAGTTTGAAGGAAACATCAGGCAAAGCTGCTGCTCTAGGAGTATCTCACCCAAATGTACACAACTTTAATTGCTGGAGAGGGTAGGTTTCTGCCTGTACAAATGTACCCTGTGATATCTGCACTGCTAAAATGAATTACAGACACAGATGACAAAAAACTTACAGCTGAGAGCCCCTGACACCAATCATGTGCAAATATTTGTGGGAAAGTTTTCGTATTTATGACAGCAATTCAGCTCAGTCTGTTTCATCTGTGGGGCAACCTTGCTTTGCCTTGCACTAATTACTTCTAGAGGACTGGGAAAAGTTCTGCTGGAGTACGTTCTGATACGAGGTGACATGAATAGCCAGGTCTCCTCCCACACTGAAACAATTGACTATCCAGACCTTAGATATGAGAAACACTCCCAAATCCCACAGGATATCCATAGCTTAATGTGCCTTATAGAGATGTAATTTGCTCAGTGGGAACTGGTCTGACAAAGGGAAACAATTGTTGTTGAAAATGTAATTTTAAAATGCTCCACGAATAGCAGCAATGCCTGAGCACCGACATGGAACCAGCAGTGGTCCCAGGACACTCCTCCTCAGCTCCACAAGACCGAGGATGGAGGCGAAGTGAATGGCATGCTTAAGCATGTGCGAGGTATAGATTATAAATGATCTGTGTGATTTGTTTTTCCAGACATGCGTTGTTCCATAAAATTGTTCCATAAAGTTTTCACAGAGCACAGGAAGTTCTAGCATCAAGACAATCCCTATTTCACTCCCCGCCAGCTGAGGAGCTCTGACAAGGACTCCAGTTACAATCTAGACCCTGCCATCACTTACACCCATAGAGAACTATTAAGTTTAATGGGACTGTACAAGTGTAACTGAGGTCAGACTTTGGCCATATTTATTTTCCACATATGTCCAGAGTTATAGCCCATAACTCTGGGAGAACCAGGTTTAAAACAAAAATGAAAGCATTTTTTCCTGTAAAAATGCTATTTTGGCTATATGGCTTGGAAGTTGTTGTTTAGCCTCCTTATTTTTACTCTTCATCTCAAAAATGAATAAATGACAGTTTTGAGAGACAGAAGCCAGAGTTTATTAAGCTTTTCTGTAAGGGTGAGAAGCCAGCCGATGTAAGTCTTCCTTCTCTTGTACTACAAAAATTTAGTGCCCATGCTTGTTGAGTGTCATGTAAACGCAAGCACTTTCTAGCCAAATGCAAGGTGAAAGACAATGGCTCTATTTCTTTATTTGAGATCTTGCCTCATTTAAATTTTTTTTAAAAGTTTAATAACACCTTCAGCTAAGTTTCATTGATTGATTGATTGATTGATGATGTGTGTCCATGGTTTGCTATCCATATTTTAATAGCTATAAATCAATGTAATATCTTCTTATACAGTCTGATTTCCTCATTAAAGAAAGCAACTAGCTTTGTTTACTTTGTTCTGTGGGGCGTTTGTTAGAGCATTTGGAGTTTTCTTTTACAACTGTAGTAAAATAAAACACAAAACTCTTGTACTTTTTCTTTAACATTCCTCATCTGGGACTGAGCATACTTCAGCAGGTTTGTGAATTTACTGACTATATCTTTTTCCCATTTCTGTCATGCACAGAAAATCAGTGACAGGACAATTTTTTTCATAACTCTGTTCCTTATATGAATCAGAATGGAAACAAAAATCTAGTGCAAAATTTCCCAAGTTATTAGATGAAACCAGTTTTGCAAATTTGCCTAAGTCACTTGGAAACATGAAAATAATTGATCTTAGGTTCTAGTGGATCATATTCTCACAGCCTAAATGAGTTTGAAATAACTCACAGAAATATGGTGATAAAATATTTTGCCACTGAATATTATCCATCAGAGGTCAAAAAATAGTCATCATAGTGCATCAGTTTTGACAAAACACCAATGCAAATGAGGCAGAGTTCTGTGGTAACAGTGTGAGTTGAGGGCCCAGAGACACCTTCCACAATATTTTGTCTTGAATTTATATATTAAAATACATTTATGGCAGGAAATTAATATGTTTCCACCACTTGGGCCTTTAGAAATGTTTCCAGTTGAAGAACAAAATGCTAATCATGCTGCCTCATACTTAGGGCTCCCAATGTCCCTGGTTCCTCTGAAGCCTTAAAATCCTGAGGCCCCATCAGGTGCCTTCAGCTGCCTGCCACGCATGTCAGGAGGGACGGGGGTGCTGGAAGCACTCTGAAGAGCCTGTAGCAAGTTTGGAATTTCCTATGGGAAATGCTCTAAATCTCACCGACTTCCAAGGACCTCAGACTTCTAAGTCAGTTAGGTCTTTTTCTATAGTCTTTCTATTAGTACCTAAACTGTTCCCCCCCCCCCCCCAAAAAAAAAAAAAAAAAAAAAAAAAAAAAAAAAAAAAAAAAAAAAAAAAAAAAAAAATAAAAAAAAAAAAAAGAATTTAGGAGCTCTAATCACTTAGGAAATTTTGAAAGTGTTCTTCTGGTGTTCAGTACATATTTTCTGTCTCTCTGCATCTTCTGCCTGTCAATGACATGTCCAGAAGTTAGCCACGGCAGCAATTGTAACCAAGACTGAGGGGCAATGTGGACTCACTTGATGAAACATGAACCAAGAAAAAAAGTGTTGAAATGATATGGAGACAGCAAAGGCTTCGTTATCTTAAGTGATGGAACAATGAAAGGGTATATGCCTGAATAAAAGTGGACCAATACATCATAATATGGATTTGACTCTTCCTTCTTATTGTTTTACTTTCCACTGGGACTCTTTTTTTCTGCCAAGATTTGTAAGCAGATAGACTTTGGGGTTAAGCAATGAGTATTCAAAGTCATGAGCCATATTTTAATAATACTTTAATATTTTCACTGGTCTGCTTTTTCTACTTGTATTGCAGTGGCAATATATTTTGTGATAAAATATCTGTATGACATTGTAAATTCTGAGAACAACCTATTTACCTGAGCAAGCTAACTTGCTGAATGTTTGGGGTTTTCTTCTTTTATTTAGATGATGATTTTAAAATTGGTTTGATGATCTGTTTGCCACTGAGAGTTAGCAATAATGAAAGCAACAAAATATATCCTCAGCCAGCAGCTAAGCTTATGATCTTAGAAAAAAATAGTGTTAAAGTCTAAGTATTCCCTCACCTCTTCTACCTCACAGGTAGATCCTTTCCACTGCAGGTAATGATCAGAAGAATTTGCAAGTACAGCAAATCCCCATTTTGTTTATTAATTCTTTGGAACATCCCAAAAGATGGTATCCTGGATTTATACGTGAAAAGCTGCTTATGAAATTGTCTGTAAATCCTTAAACCGAGTCTAGCAGACTCAGTTTGATTGACTCTAATAGGCCATTGGTATCTTGCTGAAAAGCCTAGGCATTTTCTGTTCAAACAAAAGCTCTATTTAGTGCCCCTGTTCATTTCTGTTCCCTACTTGTGAACCCTCTTTTGTTTCTGCGACCTTTTTGAGACAGACTGAGCACCTCTGACACTGTCCTCCTGAATCTTCTTCTGGCCTTGAGGAATAAATATTGCCAGACTGGGGCAAATGGCTCGGCAGCACGCCCTACTAATGTCAGTGGCTTAATGCTCAAGTTTAGCTTTATGTGGGAACCTTGTAACTTATACTTCTGAACCCATGAAAAAATGCATGCTTCAGAAACCTAACTCCAGAGGAAAGAGCGGAGGGGGAAAAAAAAAGAAAGCATTTGAAATTTTATCCAGTGTTAATTATGCCAATGTGACTCAGCAACACATTAAAATTTAGTTTAATGAGAATGCATATATGCAGAGTTTGTTAATTACTAGATTCTAATAAAACTTATCCCTAATCTTTCATTCTTGTTGGCTGTCTAAATGAAGAGCTCTGCTGTAAAAGCAGCTGATATGTCCTTTGACCTCTGAGGACAGCAAAATGAAATCTGTGTATCTGAAAGGTTAACTAGTCTGTGAAAGTACAGGCCCCTTTTAATGTTTTTTAATACACTTTACATAGCCAAAGATTAAACCTCTTTTGGGTCCATTAATCAATCATAACTCATTACTAATTAAGGGTTAGGCATACCAACAACAGTTCTGACAGCTGATATGCTAAAGGTAATTAAGTTGTTCTAATTATTTTTTAACATTAAATTCATTCTCATATGGCATACCTAGAATGCCTTTTTAACAGGGCTTCTCATACTAAAGATCTTTCTTTTTGCTAAGGATAGGGGGAAAAATTAGAGTCCACTGACTTTAATCAAATTATATTTTAGTTACTTTTTTCTTCAGTTTTTATATATTCTGTTTTGCAGCCCTTTTGTGACTGGTGGATTATTCTGAAGTTGATTGTAAAGGAAAGGAACTCAGTGCTACAAAATGTTATTTTTGTATGTATGGAATAGAAAATTTTCTAATAGTAGAATATCCTACCGATAGGAAAGTGAGTAGGGAGGCCTCTAAAAGTTAAGGGCTGGTATTTCACTTCCTAAATGGGGATACATATAGTAGCTTGGCAGGAGTTAATAATTATATAATAAACTGGGTTCAAATTACAAAAACTTCATCTAAATTCTGTACTTTCCATGAGCTTGGGGAATTTGGTTGATCTCACTATATAACGCAAGAGTCCAAACATTACAATTGTTTTCCATACCTCACAACTCTTGCAGTTGTTCTGATGTAGAGTTTTGTCTAGGGTTATCTCTTATTAATGTAAGATTAAAAACAGAAATTTTAATGTACTTGAAGGTTATTTGTAGAGTAAAAGTCTATAACAGAGAAATGAAACAGATGAAATGACAATCTTTCCTATTTCCTGTCCCCTCCAATATATTAATGGAAGGGAAGGGATGTGACTCCATAGTTTTTAATTGCAACCATGTAATTTTATATTCTCTATTTTTTACAAACTGCTAAAAGTGGAGATAGTAATAAGCTTGTTTTAAATATATTCTGAAATGATTTTGTCATCTGAAGCTCAACATTTTCCATAGAAGCACCTGTGTGAACTCTCTTATTTAGTTTAGTTTACTTTTTCAAGGTTTTTGGAGGAATTAGAGGGGAAAAGGACTTTGGATAGTTGAATAGATCTAAAGCTACATACAACATACATGAAAAGGCAAAAACAAGAATACTAGAAAAGAAAAAATTAATTGTTGTATGCTCTGGGACAAATATTAATTTGTTTATTGTATTAATCATTAGATTGGTAGATTGCCAGTTTGTACATGGTGGGTTATGGACATGTATGCAAATATTTTTGTAAGTACTGGCTTTTGAAAAAGTAAAACAACATACCGACACAATGTCAAATTCTGCACTTGCTCCATCTAGAAACACTGAGCCTGGAGCACATCAAAGCAATTACTAATGTATTTGCAGCACATTCTCATGTTTAACTTCATCTCTCTTCTCAATACAGTGTCATAAATTGTAAGTAAGAGAAATGGCTCCGCACACAATAACTTTCTGGGCAATGAATTTGAAACAGTTAATGATTCATCATCTACCTCATCAATTCTTTCTTTTAAATGCTTTTAATATGCTTGTAAAATTCTTTAAATTGCTGGTGGCTATAGGCCTTTGTCCCTGGTCCTTCCCCAGATAGGTTTCTGCTGGGGCTGATTTTGCTGTCTCCTTACCTGTGGCGTCTTGATTGCCTCATCCTCAGTTAAGACAATTTCAGCCATTTCACTCCTTTTTTTTTTTTTTTTTTTTTAGAGGGATAATAAATCTTATTTCATCT
>VXBL01002501.1:268387-312159 GCA_013400195.1 Aramus guarauna | reverse complement strand
GAGAGTAATAAATCTTATCTCATCTGGAGAAAGTACCTGCTTTTTCTTTCAGGAGTTATGGCATACTTACTGTTTCAAACTTGCTAATCAAGATCACTGAGCCATCCTGTCCTGTTCATTTCCATTTTTTTTAAGGATTCCTTAGATCAAATGAAAACAGTTTTGTAGTGTGCAAGTCTGCATATGGACCCAGTTCAATGCAGAGCTTAAACACATAGCTGACTTCAGAGACTTAAGCACCTTGCCCCAAGCTACTTTTATGACTAAGCTCAGCCACAGGTCTAAGCCCCTTGCTGAATCAAGATTTAACTGCAACACATGTAAGGCAAATAATGCCAGAAATAATCAGAGCCCCACTGATGCCCAAAAGTCAGCTGAGGATTCAGCCCAAGGGCTTCTTTTGATAACCTTGATTTGTGTAATTAACAACAACACAGAATTGTTCCTTTTGGTCTCCGATTTGTAACTAAAATTATGCATGCAAATCCCTTTCACAGCAGTTCATCTCCCTTTACTCCTGCAATCCAAGAATTAGCTTGATCTAACATCATTTTCTAGGTTGCTTCCACAGTCAATAAAAAGCGATGAGTGTCAGAGAGAAAACCCGGATGACTAGCCTGGATTAAGTTTTACCAAAGTTTGGTAACAGCAATCCTACTCCTTGCATTAATTAACTCTCCATCCTGAAGTATTCATTCCTGAGTACTATTCTAGAATCACACTTTTAAGCATTGGATCATAATGTAGTGCAAATGTTCCTAAGGATTAATAAAGTGTGCAACCTTTAATCAACTTATTTTTGTAATTCTGTAATCAAATGTGTGCTCTGTACGATTTCTTTTTAAATATGAAATCTGCAATAAAGACATCAAGAAACAGAACAATTTACAGATGTCACAATTTGCAACATGCAGATGGCAAAAATGAACTTACATAAGGTATTGATGCATACAGAGAAGGATTTAAAATGCATCAGAAACTCTGAGCAAAAACTTCCGAGTTTCACAAGAAGTGTGCTCCTGTCCCTGCTGGCTTGTCGGTTAAATCTAACACCTCTCTTTCTGGACAAGCTGTTGGCTCAGAGTGTGTGGAAAAGGGAAAAGGAACCAAGGGGAGGGGCAGCTGCTTCCTCCGCTGGAGATATCTTTTGCCTTGGAGACCAAATATTGTGAAATTCTTACCAGTCGGTTTATATCAGAAAGATAGTGTAGTTAACAGAGGAATTGCCAGAGCAGATCAGATCAGCGATGTGTCTGGCCCGGTAGCGTGTCTCCAGGTCTGACCAATGCCAGATGTTTCACAAGAAAGTGGTAAAGTCTGTATGATGGACAACTACACATCTCTGATATATTTTTCATAAATCTTGTTAAAGTCAAGGCCTTAATTAGATATTATTGGCATAAGCTCAAGAAACTAAGCAGATATTGCTCATGTGAAGTACTTTCATGTGCTGGATTTTTACTATTTTTTTTTTTTTAATTTTATAATACCAAACCATAACGGTGAAAAAAGAGCTTGATTTACTTTCTCTTATATCCTTACTTATCAAATGCCAGCTGTAAGTAACATAAGAAATTACTTGTGTGGGGAGTGGGGGGAAGGGGGAGTTTCCATGCTCTGATACTATGAGGGGTTACAGAAATGCTTGAATCTGTCAGTTCAGCACAGTCAGGTCAGACGGCTTCAATGCTGCAATAATGAAATGTTTTGCTGAACCCTGTTGGTGACAATAGCATTCCATGCCTCGTGAAATAGATAAATGTTTAAGGACTTTTTTTCAGACTAGATTAGAGTACACTTCCTGAAGACATGGAAGTGTTTTTGTCATAGATCTGGCTGACAGTGAAGTGTTTTTAATGATGGCAGAGTATGTAAAACTTGAGAGAAGCATCTTTTTATTGTTTTAAGTCTGAATAGAGAATAATTTTTTCTCTCTTTTACAGCTTTCTACTCATTACTTGTCTAAAAAGAGCAACTCCAAATTTGTTTTTCAGCTAAACTCAGGTTTTAAAAGTAGGACTTGTTGCAGTTTGGGGTTTTGTAACTGGAAGCACCTCAGGCGCGGGGTTAAGGGAGACCGAGGGAGAGGATGCGAGATTCCCTGCTTCCACTCCTGTTGCTTCTCTTGGGACTCCTTTTTAAGCATTTTGGCAGAAGGTCCTTTACAACCTTCTGAAGGAAGACCTCCTCCCAGGTGCCCTCCAAAGGCTCAGCCCGGCTCTGGGTTCTCCTGCGTATGGCAGGAGGGGTCCACGCTGCAGCAACACCAAGCACAGCCCCAGGTCTGGAAGTGCGGGACCCTCAGAGCCTTGCCTCACCTCTGCTGCCATCCAGCCACCTTGCCTTTCTCTTCTGTTTTTTCTCTGACTAAGGACCGTGACTTTTTTGAAGGCACAAAACAAGAAGAAACAAAACAAACAAACAAACAAACAAACAAACAAATTCAGTTGAACATGAACTTCAATGATCCCCCATGTTTGCTTATCATTTTGTTCTGGACACCTAACCTGACCGAACTATCTATTTATTCTTTTTGTCTGGAAGCAGAGATGATAACAGTAATCACGTTGTTCTGAAAATGCCACATGCAGAAATACAATCACACATAGTACCTGGCCTTATTTAGATGCATGGGGCATTAAATATTTGGCTGATTCTCTGTCAGTTCCACTGGAGTTACTCCAGATTAACACATATGTAACATTTTCACCCGTTGTTTATCCCCACCCTGGATGATGTGTTGAATACTCTCAAATTCCACTTGATTATTGCCTTGATTTAGGGCTGAGGATCTGATAGCCAGGATAGATTTAGCAAGTTTGTCCTGGAACTGATGTTGGAGCTCATCTACATAATTTGCCATTTTCCTTCATTTAACTGCAGCAAGCTGTAACTGGATATGCAATGGAGTTGTCCCGAGGGGATATAATCACACCTTCTCTTTGCTTCTCAGGCACAAAATGGACCCTCCATCCACCAACTGGATTTTTGTGTTTCTAGAGAGCTGGTAGATACAAGCACTTCATCTACATAATGGTTATACTTTTGCCTCTGTAAATGACAGCCGTATTTCTCCATTGTGCGGATGTACTTTGTTCATGTTTTGATACCTATTGCATCCTCTTTTATGTCTTAGATAAACACAGTCTCCACTTCAGAGCACAGTGTCATTAAATGTTACAGAAACAGACACTTAACATAGGCAAGAGCTGGGACCTTCCTAGTGTAGATGGCCTTGGAATATTATTTTCCAGCCTCTAAAAGCATTTACAAATGTTTTCAGTGAGGATACATTTTCATGAGCATTTCCATACTTATTTCCTACAAACTAGCATCATGCCCCGCATGCCCTGGAAAGGTCCCTTTTCTGCATGCTGCTGCTGTCCTGGGCTATAAACAGCTGTGAAGCCAAGGCCAGAGGAGCACGCGCCAAGCTGGATGTACGCAGTAGATATTTACATAAGCTGCACCTGTTTTTCAAAAGTGCTACCTGCGTGGAGGCATTTGCAGAGGTAATCTTGTATCTCTAGGCCAGAGGGAATAGCTCTAGGTGCACTTCTTATTTCAGGGACATTGCTAGATCTAAGTCCTCCAATTTCTATCTCCCACCCAAAGCTTCTCTTTTTCTTGCTCTTGACTTCACCAAAATATGACATTTGCCATGCACACCTGCCAGTGATGTGCAATTTTAGCTTTTGATGCAAGTTAAAACTGTATTATAGTCTTCATACATACACACAGCTTTCAAACTTAACTCTAAAGCTGTGATTTTCAAATTGTTTGAAATTTAGACTAATTTTTTTTTTTGATCTGTACTACTAATAATAATTTATGTTATCATATAACAGATACTAGCTGAACCTGACTACAGGGTGGAATTTTGTTTGTTATTTTAAGAAAACCATGCAGGACTTGAGCGTGAAACAAAAATGGACCCATGATCTGTGCAAGTCTAGACAAGAGGCAAACACTGACACAGAATGAAGATCAAGACTTCTGTGAGTTTTTTCTCCTTTCCTATTATTGTCATGCATATACTGGAATATCTGAAGACTATATTATAAATGTCAGGGTTAAGCTCCATCTTTCTGGTTCAGGAGGCATGCAGTGATACACAAAAAATGCTTTCCTTCCAAGTTTAAAGATGCTTAAAAGTTTCATCATGTTGAAGATTTGCTGGATTTGTTTTTCACAATTGCAGTAACAACTTATTATTAGATGGATAAACCCTAGAAAATATTAGTAAATATTCTCACTAAATTCATTTTGGTTGAACACGCATTTAGTTGGTTGCTTGCCTTAATGTAACTCTGTGTGCAATAGACACAAGTTCTGAAACACAGTCATAACTAGGTAAGTAATATTGACTCTATGTTTGTAACTGGAATGCATTGTATGTTATACGGCACTTGTACACCTATACATATGTGTATACACATATATAAGTATACATATAGCAACAAATGGATTTGAATGCCCTGCTGAATGCAGTGGCAAGCCCACAGACCTGCTGTCCTGGCCAAGAAGGGCAACAAACACTGGGTGGACGCTCAGGTATCTCCCAGGTCAGGCATAGCCTCAAGGGCTCAGCTGTGGAAGTGAGGTACCACGTGAGCAGTGCAAACCGAGTCCGCAACCCCACCCCGAGAGCAGCAGAAAGCATCCACTTTCCACCGCACTTCAGGAGTTTTGGCTGGGACCACAAATATTACTTCCCACTAACAGTCTTGGGGCCGTACCATGTGTATAGAAATGGAGAAATCATTATATCCCTACTGGGGAAAAAATGTCATCACTTCTTTTTCCTTTTCAGACAAAGTACATTTATGCATTCCCTCTGATTTTTCTCCTGTGCATCATTTTGTATTTATTTGCAGTGAATTTCATATGACATTTTATCACCTATCCCTCAGTCTCTCACAATCCTGTCTCTTACAGAGCTAGACACAATTCGACCCTGTGGGTCACACTTAGCCTTCCATGAGCAACCTGCAAAGAGCAGCAAGCACCTGCATTGCTCCAGCATAAACCAGCCCGAAAAGAGACTGACCGGGGCCTCCAGCCAGTTCCCAGCTCTTCCCTCGGTATGAAGCAGATGTGCTGCCAGGACTACCACCCACATCTGTCACCACTGGCCCTGGATTTTTCTAACCAGGTTCAAGACCTCAGCAAATGACCCTGTTGCGCATCAGGAGAGAAGGAAGCGGCTCAGCTAGCAGCCTGCTGACCTGAGGCTGCTCCTCCTTCCCTGCACCCTCTCAGGGAGGCGGCCAGAGGTAACCGGAGCAGCTGCTGCTCTGCCTGGCTGCTCTTCCCGAGTCGCACGTCTCCGCTGCCTTGGCCGGAACGTCACTGGGAGGGTAGCGGGGTCTTTCTTAAAGGATGGTTGATTGAAGCCCCTCTGTTCTGACAAAGAAGTGTTGGTTGAGCAAGTTTAGGGTTTGGGGTTTTTTGGTTGGTTTTTGTTTGTTTGTTTGTTTTTTCCTTTCCTTTTCTTTTTTAACAACAGGGAAAAAACCTCCAAATATTTAATCAAAAAATTCCTAACCCGAGCTAGTCAATATAAGATCACATTTTTTCTGACTAAGCTAATTTGTGGAGATTGTAAAAAAATATATTTGCGGCAGTTTTGGGGCACTGTTAATAATTTTTCTTGTTTCTGTTTTGCGTCTGTGTGATTTCATTAATGATAATTGCTTTTGATGTGGAATGCAGAAGGAGATGAATGGCTCATGAATCAATAAGTGATGAGATTTCAGAGTCGCTTATTGATTTTTATCTCCAATTTACTCTGCATTGAATTTAATTATAGCCATTACACTCCACTTTTTTGAAAAAAATGGCATGCAAATATTTGCATGAAGTTTGTTTAGTGCAACTATACTTCAGTTGTTTTAAAATAAGTTATGACTTTTGAGCTGGAAAAAACATCACTGAAATTCTTGCATAGGGAAAATATCCATGTATATCATCCCTTAATCATTAAGTAGAAGCACTTGATCAGCTTCATGAACATGTATTAAAAAATACTCTATGTAAAAGTTTTCATCACTGTATTAGTAATACTAAGCAATTTTTTTGTTTGTTTCAGTGGTCTGCTCACCTGATAAAGATATACTTGTATGACCTAGTATGGAACTATTTGTTCCTACCTATTAAAAATGAGATATTCTGATTTTTTGTTTCTTATTTTAAGATTAAATTCATAAGGGGAAAAAATAAGTCTTAAACTGAAACTTTTGCTTTTGAGTTTCAAAATGTGTTTAATATAATCTAAACCTATTTTCTTCAAGTATTTGGGTTGATAAGAAAGTATTTTCATTCCATTGTGATCATGTTTTTGGATATCAAACTGAAAGAACACTTTTTTGCACAGTGATATATATTTATTTATACAGATCCAAGGTTTTTAAAGGAAACTGATAATTCTGCTGCCATGTGAAGGATTTTCTTACCATTATAGCTAGTTTTCAGCTAAACCTAAATTTGGTGTTATCACTACATTTCAGTAAATTGCATATTAGGAACACCAGCCTAGTACAAAGATTTAGTACTTTTTATTACTGATTCAACACAGGAATCAGTTTTATATAATATGACCCAGATATATTTTCTATTGTAGAAAAGCCTTTGTGGAGGGACCTCTGATAAAGAAAAACTGTCAAAATTTTGATTAACATTTACTTAATTCCTTGAGAATCATGGAAATGACACATAATGTAAGAGGTCTAAAGCATGTAGGATATCACAAAAAAGTCTGGGAACTCTGATGTCTGTCTTCATTTCTGAAAGCAAAGCTCCTATGGATTGCGCACTTTAAAATATATTGATATTTTATAGGACAATCTGCTTTCAAGCTGTGAATCAGGGTTTTTAAAATTCTTTTATACTGACACTATCTACAATAGCAACTTCATGTGGCTAAATTCCGTTCAGAAAATCCCAGCCCCAGCATATGTAGTGCTTAAGTTTATGCATAAGAGTCCTCAATTAGGAAACACAGAATCAAACTTTTAGCCCTATCATGGGAATGGAAAAGCTTAAAAAGGAATGTATTTCTAACACCTATTAGTAAGCCTTGTTTCAGAGTGAATTAAGATCAATTGGAGTACTTCCATGAATTTAATTTAGCTGTGAAGGAGCTCTATGAGCTGACACTCATGACAAGCACCCATGTGACTTTCTGTTTACAGAACTTTATTATGCATTAAAAGTGTGTCAGTTATTTTGTATTGACAATGAAATAGCAAATATAGTAGAAATGCTTAACTGGGGGGGTTAATTAGAAGTTGTTTTTTGGCAGAATGCAAGATTATTCAGGGAGATATAGAGGTGGAGACTTACAGAGTTTGTTGAAAACCGTATATTTCTATTAAACAAACAAACAAACAAACAAACAAACAAACAAAAACCAAAAACCTCCTCTTCAAGTTGTGTAGGCAAAACCTAGAAGATATGCACAATGAAATTCCACAAAATACCATTTTTTCTTCAAAATGTTTCTCAAGGAATTTTTGTTTCCTGAGAAACCTTGGCAATATATTTTACTGTACTTAGAGCAAGTAAAAAAGTAAATGATTTTTTGCATAATGTATGTAAAGGAATACAGAGTTTTTAGTTTGTTTGTAACAATTTACAGAGCTATATAGGTTTCTAAGGGGACCAATATCTAAATGATATTTTAATTTGATTCAAATAAAATAATGTAGATGATTCAAACGGTTGTCTGGCAAAATTTTACTTGTAGATGAACCACTTAATTAAAACTTGTTTAAAAATTTTTGAGCATGTATTATATGGTGTGATGACATGTTCTTCTCTAGATTAAGTTTGTTTTGGCACCTTTTCTATTGATGTCTCAAACTGTAATAACACTTTAACCTCATTTCCTAAGAAAAGGAGTTAAGAGAAGACATTTCTTCACATAATGTAAGGTAAAGATTGATGGAAAAAAATAATTAGTTTCTTTGTTGTGCCCTCACCCTCTCCATTGCATCTGTTATTCTTGACTACTTCATGAGACCCACCTACTCTCCCTCAGGCTATCAACTTCTCCTATATTAAATTATTTTGTAATTGTTTTACCACTTTCAGTCTCTTGTCTACAAATTCCTTCTTACCTTTCCTACTTTTCTTTTATACTTTACTACTGTTTACGCTCCTCCTTTGTGGCCCTTACTAGTCTGGATTTCTGAATTGTTTTAACCAAGTTTCAATGCTGTGCATAGATTTTCCAGGCTTTCCGAAAGGTTTCTAATCTTTTTCAGCTTTTCCTGTGCTTTTCCCAAGAAATTGGATATGCATCTTCCTTAAATCTAGACTTTTCTGCTTATGAAATTTCCACAGCAAGTCTCAAGAATATAGTGAAATGCTGTTTTGTATTTTGTCTATTACAACTATTTTCCTCCCTTTTTGCCTCCCTGTGTCCAGGACTAGAATTACAACCAGTGATATACTTTACCTTATCTTTTTCTGCCCCAAAATTCAAGCAAACTCTTGATTTCAACTGTAATGGCTTCTTGAATCAATGTCTCCATGTCATTTTGGACTGAGAGAAGAATTACCTCTTACAGACTGTAAAGCTAGTTGTTCCAAAGTGATTATTTAAGCTGCTGAGACAGTGCTTCTCTAAACAATTTTCTGCTATAATAATTGGCCTGTTTCTATGCATACAGTGGTTTTCCTGTATCATTCTGTTGTTAGACTTAGTTTTTTCTTTGACGTCCCTTAGCAGAGATTCAATATTCTCATCATTGTCACAAAATCAAGAATCCAGTTTGAATATCTTTGAACTCTGAGAAGTAGAATTAGTAATTTTCTGTAAAGATCCCACTCTTTTTAATCACAAATGCATTTCTTTCCAGCTGGACCACAGCTATTTACTAAAGTGTGCCAGAGAATGGAAACCTGTCATCACTTTCTGCACTGCTCAGAGTGTTTCAGCCTTCCCACGCAGCCTGTGGCACTGTTCATCGCCCCGAGCATCTGCCTCTCCAGCGGGCAGGGAGCCCGATGCCAGCCCTTTGGGCCACATCAGAGAATCTGGGTGGAAAGAATGGCGTGAAACCCTGAAACCCGTGTGCTTGGGCATGAACCACTGAGATTTCATCCTTCACCCTGCAGCGGCTTGGCTTCCCTGGTTCTCTCCCACCTCCCTCTTTTCTGTGGTGCCATCACCAAACAAGAGGGCCCTGCTAGAGCTGCCCTGGAGCGATGTGCATGGTAACTGGTTGACCAGTAAACACAAGTGACTGGTTAGCCAAGTAGTGCCATGTGGAGCAACCAGCAGCTGAGTTCTGCCTGGCTTTGATGGTTGTCTCCTGTCCAGGTACTGATTTCTTCTCCTCTTTCCAATCCGTTTTGAAGTGTTCAACAGAGTCCAGAACGTCATTGAGAAGGGAGGAGTCACAGAATTACAGATTGGTAGGGGTCGGAAGGGACCTCTGGAGATCATCTAGTCCAACCCCCCCCTGCTAGAGCAGGATTACTCAGAGCAGGTTACACAGGATCACGTCCAGGTGGGTTTTGGATATCTCCCAAGAAGGAGACTCCACAACCTCTCTGGGCAGCTTGTTCCAGTGCTCGGTCACCTGCAAAGTGAAGAAGTTTTTTGTCATATTCAGGTGGAACTTCCTGTGTTCCAGTTTGTGCCCATTGTCCCTTGTGCTGTCACTGGGCACCACTGAAAAGAGTCTGGCCCCATCCTCTTGACACCCACCCTTTAGATATTTATAACCATAAATTATAACTTTATTACATTACAGAAGCTTCAAAATAGCTTTTACTTACTTATTCTATTACTTTTCTTAGCTTTTGAGTTTGCATTGGATGAGGATGGTCTCCTTTTTCCCCTTTTGGTTTTCTGAGATCTTCCCCACTGGCAACAAGTTTGTAAAGATAAGTCCATATAAATCTAGAGGGTGGCATTAATAATGCAACGATATAGATAGTAGTACTGCATAATGTCAACTAGTATTCATAGCTCATACTTGGATTGTGCAAATATCAGACAGGTACTTAACATTTTCATTGGTTTGGTGACTAAATTTAATATAAAAATTATATAAATTATCTACAGAAAGATGGACCGATCCCTTCAAGCAGTAAAGCCAGTTTGCTCACATTCCACCTTCACAGCACTGGGTTGCTAATCAACAATTCAGTTAGAATATATTTATACTGTTGACGTAACAAAAAATCCACCTTTAAGAAAGCTGTACCTGCATTGCTTTTGTCCTTTTATAAATTCTTATCCAGTAAAACATTCTTCTTTAAGAAATCACATAATCATATAATCAGCTTGAAGTATATGTTGAAGTCCTGTAAACTAGTCTGTTTAAAAAGCTTTCTAGTAGTGGGACCTAATAATGTGAATGGTTAATCAGTAAAGGAGTTTCCACAGTGCTTCTCTGAAAGTGGAGCATTTTGAGCTTAATTTTTCATAAAAGAAAGATGGCTTGAAATTTCTCCCTGGAATAGTCCCATCACCTGACTGGAGATTTAGAACCAGCTTGAATTCAACAAGGAGTAGCATACGGTATTTTGATGTTTCTCCAAGGATTTAAAGCCACATTAAAACATTAAGTAGCTTTGCAAAACAATCATAATTGTTTATTATGAACAGAAATAGTATATCAAATCGCTAAACTCTGGCTTTTTAACATCTGTAAATATTTCAGTAATCACAAGCTTGCATAATAAGTCCTCAGTCTCACGAATATTTTTATGAAGGTTTAAATCCTCTGGTGTACCATGGATGCACAGCCTGTAAGCATGGCTATAAGTCCTATCAAGATCCTTCCTCTGAGATTTGCCTTTTAATGTCTGCATCATTTATTCAGTGACTGAGTTCTGAATCATACGCCAGAAAGTTGTATGTTCAGCTGAGTTGTTTAGTAGCAGCAGTAGTAGTAGTAGTGTGGGGGGGTGTGTGTTGGGGGGTGTGTGTCTCCATCTTAAACAATTTGTGTCTGCCAGCTACCAGTCCTTCATTCACGTCTTCAGGTTTTAACTGAGGAACTTACTTGCTACTAATGCACATATAATTTAAGACGTTGTTATATTCAAGCTAAAGATTCATGCTTAAAAATGGCACCCAAAGAGATGTCTTCTGTGTTTCGCTGAGGCGGGAAAACAGCTCTCTCTTGAAAGAACGGTGTAAAAGCTATAATAGGCTAGGAGGCAGAAGCAGGTATACCCATGAGAAAAAAAGCAAAAAGACATAATTTGAGACTGAAGTGAAGATACAGGGAGTGGGGAAAAATCCCAACAACAAACGAGCAAAAATGGAAGCCAAGTAGTCTGGGAAGAACCTTGAACTGAAACCCACAAAACCTGATGCCTGTGCCTCACAACACTAGTAATCTACTGTGGGATTATAGCCACAGCTGATCAAATTTCTGCACCCGATTTACACAGCCTGTATTTCACCATCTTCTCTTCTAAGACTAGACTTTTGAACAGTGTACAATGTGACCTTGAACTTGGCTGAATCCACCAGGTGCAAGTGTAATACAAACAAATAATAAGAAGAAAATACTGTAGTTTTCTGTATGTTTCTAGTATTGTATTTTTACTTTTTGTCTCATACCAGGTTTATAAAATATTCCCTGTATCACTTCAGATGCAAAAGTTGCACTTGGCATTTTCAAAATAATCAGATTCAACGAAATGGACTCCACTAGACCAAATAATGAGAGCCTGTTTATTAATAATTAGTTTTATTCCTTCCTTTGTTGTACACATCAGTCCTTGAAACAGAACACAGATTGAACAAGTGGAGCTGAAACTACTAGGATTCCCCATTATGCAATATTCAAATACACTTAAATTCAATGGGAGCCACAGTAGTGGATTTAATAGCGAAGGAGGACCAAACTAGATTTTAATCCTTCTTTCACTTTCCCATTAACATTGCCTGGTGTGAGGTATCTGTCGCACGAGGAAGGAACAGCTGTATGGTTTGGAGACCTGTATGACTGCACCCAGCACTAGATTTATGTGAATCCCTGTCTGAGAGTGTCAACAGCCTTCTTTCAGCATTAATGGTGTCTGTGATTCATAAGCTTTCAAAGGAAATCCAGAAAAGGCAGCCTTTATCTGAGGAAATTAAATTATTCTCAGCTGTGGAGTCTGGGGATTTTTGTAGTGCTTTATGTCCATATAGAAGAGAGTAGTCAGATTTAATTAAAATAAAAACAGTGACAGTTCTTGCTTATGAAATTTTACAGGAAGCCCTGTAGAATTGCGCATCAACTGTGGATTCTTTAGGTTTCTTCCGAAAAGGTCATCCTTCCCTGTTAAATTAAATGGGAACAATTTTTTAAAACTCACTTTAAATTTGCTTGCCTTTATTGGGAAAGCAGCAAGGGGGCTGCAGTTTTTCAGAAGTGCCTTACACAACAAGATTATTTCTACTGACTTCACTGAGAGCAAAGTCCAGCTACCACTGGGCAAGTTTGAAGGTCACACCTGAACATTAAAAGTTTCAAAAATAGTCTTTTCAGGTTTGATGCTTGAACTTAACCTATCAGAGGCTCCTATCAGACTAACACTTCTGGATTTTAATTTTTTTTTTTTTTTCTAACATGTCTGATGTTCACTTAATTGCAAGCACCTGCCTGACTCTTTTCCCTTTATCATTCCAAAATCAACTGATAGCCAATCTATGTGTGTGCTAGGGATCTGAAATCAAAACGTGCCATCAGGCTCAGAGCTACTAAAGATACCAGAGAAATATTTACCCTGTCAGTTTTGTTTCTTTGCTGTCTTTGTGAAATACAGTGTGCTATTATGGCAAGGACAGACCCATCCTTTGATATGCCTTTGCTGGAGTGTTCTTCAGATTTGAGTAAAAGGTTCCTTCATTGCTCCTGTGAGCAGTTTATTTGCCTTTATTTCTTCCAGATAGTGCTGCTTGTATATTGCCTTCCGTCCAGGCAACAATGTCCCATACAGGCAATGCACAGTTAAACTGGGGGATTAGGACTCCGGGAAGTTTTCTGTGAAGCAGATGGCGGAGGTGTGAGAGCAGCAATGAGACCTGCCTGTGACGGGAGCGGATTGCATGGAGAGTTAGCAGAAAAAAGACTGAAATACAGAGACTGTGGGGAAAATGCTTTTTTTTAAAAAAATTATCTTTATCAGTACATCCTGTTACTCATAGTCTGTGTCTAAACCCCTAGACCAGGAGGTATCAACCAGCTCTGAGAGTCAGGACCCTAGGGCAGCTGGACCACACTCTGGGCTGGGAGCAGACCCTGGCATCCACCATCTGGCCACCCTCTTCTCCGGCTTTTCAGTCCCGATGTGAATCCCCGGCGGACCGTGGCTCTGCACCACGATAAACACCTGGCTGCCTGCAGCCACAAACACCCCACGGTGTGGGGGCAGAACACGTGCACAGCACAGACACACGGGGACCTGCAGGGTCTGCGACAGGACCGCACTGAATGTGGGAAGCCCTGCAGCGTGCCAGTGAGGTGGTCTGCAGTTCCTCAGCTCGTAGAAGCTTATTTCTGGGTTCAGATCATGAAAAACCCGGAAGAAATACAGAAGTGTTCCTTGGGAAGCACTAGAGTGAGACAAAAATTGTGAAGTGAAAAATAGTCCTTCCAAAAAAAAGTTTGCCTTGGAAAAATGTGTTAGAGATGTTTCTATTTTTCATGAAAAATGCTAGGCCCTCTATTTTATAAAAATATTGTTTCACTTTGTATCGATACGGTTATCAATTTCAACCTGTATTGTGGAAGAAAAAGGTACACAAAGGAAAACCCGAAGAAATGTTTCAGTTTGCCTGCTACCTCTGAACATGCTCTTTGGATCAATCCAACAGCAGATATTTGTGGTTGTTCCTCTCCTCCTCCCACCTTGTCCCCCTAAGCCTTGACCCTTCCTTCTCTGTCATCTCTAAAAGGAACAATAGGAGCATTGATTCAGTATAAAAAAATTGCAGGTAGCTTTAAATCATTTATTTTCTTTTATGAATCGGTTACAATTCAGTTCACGTATTAGCCAGAAGAAAAGGAATAGCTCGCTCTCTTTTACCCAGTCCCTTTGTGATTTGCACTTCTCTCAGCATGTCGAAAATTCAGGTTCGATACCCACTCTGGCACGTGTGCTGAGGGTACTGTCCTGATCAAAATGATAGTAAAGCTTTCAGCAAACACCTGCTCTGAATGAGGCAAAGGTAACTTTTATCTTCCAAATCTCAAATGATTCTCCTTACCTTGAGGTACTCTAACACTGGTGTCTGCTGCTGGCAGCATTTTAATGTTCTTTAGCAATCACTGGGATGCAGAAGAGAGTTAGGAATGGCTCTCCATGCCACGCAGGAATGGTACTACCAAGAGCAATGAAAGTGTCTGTCACAGTTGCCAGTACACTGGTGACTGGGCACATTTGCAGGAAGCTGGAAACGACACCCTGACTCCATTTTAAAGAGGAGGGCACGGCGGGATGCTTCTGCTGCAAGTGAGGGTGCGTGCGGGCAGCTCAGCACGGAGCCAGGGCTGGTGCTGAGAGCATCCACCGCCTCAGAGCCCACCCGCACCTCCCCGCGGCAGCACGCAGCCTGCACACCGCTGCTGCGTGGGAACCGCACCAGGAACAGTATAAGGTTATAATATATTCTTTTACGTAAGAATATATTAATATGTTTCCGCTGTTAGTTGTGCTGAGGAAGCAGAGCACAAGGATCTCAGAAAACATCCTCAGTGAAATCATTAACTGGGAGCAACAGGTTGTTAAAGCTGCCCCAGTAGTAGCTTTATTCAGTGAAAAAGGGAGGGAGGAGATCGGTGTTTTCCCCCCCCTCCCAAAAACGATTTTAGGTTTGCCCGTGGTGGCAGCGTGTGGCTTCCAGCACCCCGCTGGATGCTGGCATTGTGGGGGGAGCAGCAGAAGGACCCCAGGCTCTTGCCAGCCTCATCACCCGCCCCAGCGATCTTTCTGGGACACACGCCGCATCACCCCTGCCAGGGAGTCACCAAACCCCCCACCTTTGTGCATCCCCCTGGGGACCTCGGGCACCTAACAAAGGCACTTGGAAGCCGTCAGCAGTCTCCACCATTACACATATGACGTGAAAAAACTGGCCCAGCCTGATCTTTGTCAGTTTGCAGGGAACAAAGTTATCTTTTCCCCACAGCCCCTGGCACCTGAGCCTGCAGGGCCCTTGCCGCGTAGGCTGTGCTGCGGGCTCGGCTCTTCTTCAGGACGTGCTGTGCCGCATCCCTCGCTCCTCTGACCTCTCTCTTGTTGTGAACCCTTCCAGCTTCATATTACACCATTTGTCCGGTCTGTCACTTTTGATAACCTGGCAACCGCCACATCCACTTACTTTTAATTACCCTGCCATTTAATTTGTTTTAAACATCTGTGTCCAGTTGCTATCTGGGGTCATTTTAATTGTTTGTGGCTAATAGAATTTGAACGGAATATGATTTTCTTATATTTCATTCTAAGATAATCCATTGTGGTTTGCTACAGTCATCTGCTGCTGTTGATTTTCTGCTGTACAGATGATTTCATTACCTAGAGATCATTGTTATTACCATAAAATCCCCATTTATTAACTGCCATATCAATTATCCATCCTGTTGCTTATTGATCTGAAATCTCCCGAGCAGCTGATCTCCTGGGGCACATTTCATCTCGAGCACAAATCTAGAGAGTTCACTGGAGTCATGTAAAAGATGAACCTGGCTCCTCTGGCATACTGATCTCCTGCCAGTACGTTTATTGAGATGCCTATGATTGTGCAATCACCTGACAGATCTGGTACTGCACCAGTTTACAGCTCCTGCGATTCATGATTCTGCTGATACTGATTGGCCATTTGTCACCATTATTTTTACTTTGCTCCTTCTCCCTGTGATTNTTTTTTTTTTTTTTTGTGGTTCTCAGTTTCCATCTGCCTGTTGAACTTTTTATTTTGTTTTCCTTCCTCTCCTCTAAGCTTCCTTGGCTTGGATGGACACCTGCCCTCCTGTACCCTCAGGAGTTGTGGTTTCACCTTTTCTGTGTTTCTTTTACGCCACCTGGAAGTCCCTAAGGTATCTCTTCCTTTTCCTCACATCAGGCTTTGGTATCTAATTTTCCCATTCTTTGCTTCTACTTTGTTTTTTGTGGTCACAATTGCATTTTGCACTCATTGCCACGAGTCCTCTCTCCTTCCTCCTTCCTGACCCTTTGGGAACCTTATTCTTATTCACCCCACCACCTTCTTCCTGATTATCTCTGGGACAGAGCACAGACCAAGCATACATATAGTATTAATACATACAGAGGCTTTGTGAATGTCTTGGCAGGTCTGATATACATCTCCTTCGTTTGGAGGTAATAACCCTCTTTCCTCATATAAAACCTTCAGATGATATTTGAAGAAACACTATAATAAGGTAGGAAGTATCCAATTTACAGATGTGGTTTGTCAGGCAAATGTGGGTTCTACTGATGCATATACTTTTCCAAATCACTGTGATTTTCTCAAAAATTATATAATTTATCTTCTAAAGTACACATAAATATAAATAATTCCACAGTTTGCAATAAATGCAAGTATAACTGCCAAAATAAAAAAGGCAACAATCCAGGGCTGACTTGATATTGACATAAGACTGAATTTGGGCTAAAATTTGGTCTTTGGGATCTGCATTAATGTCTCGGGTGACCTCTGATCAATAAGTTAAAAGCAAATATTTGTGCTCTTCAGGAAGTAAATGTTCATGCTAGGCGTAGGGTCAAGTAGCGAAACCTTCACCCGTCTCCTGGTCTGAAGCAGGTCAGCACCGTCGGCTACTCTGGGCCAGATGTTTGCTCCACTCCTCTGGGGAACTGCATCGGGCTGTCAGTGGCATCAGCTCTGCAGGAAAACGGCCTTGGCCCGTACATGGGTTTCTTCCTCAGTCTGGACTTCTGTTTATGATTTTTGTGTTCAAAAGCTGGCAATAATTCAGATAAACAGTAACAGCCAGTAACTGAGATTGTCCTGGCATTTAAACTACCTTGTATTTTCACGTGTACGTTTTTCTAGAAAATAATAACTCAGCATGTAACTATAATAATAATCTCTTGCCCAACAGACTGCCATTTCTGTAATCACTGGTATAGTAGCTTCCCTCAACCCTGTTTAAAGTAGGGGAAAAAAAGGGTGACAAAATAACACAAATGAAAGGACCAAAATATCTGACCTCCCTTGCATAAATACTTAGAGATTTATCCAGGGATTCCTTCTTTTCACTTGATTATATAAAAGCACTAACAATTCCTTTTTAAGAAAATGTAGTGTTATCATTGGTGGTTTTAAAATTATTTCACTTTTCTTTCTTTCCTTTTTTTTTTTTTTTTTCTTTTTAACCAGAAGGTCCTCATTTTAGCTCTCCCTGCTGGGTTCATGCTACTGGACCAAAATAGGTGGCAATAACTGCAGTGATTATACGCTTAAGGAGTTAACTAACAGAGATTTTTCGATTTGCACTGACCTTTGATCCGCTGGGCGTACGCCTGAGGGACTGAAGGTGACCACGAGTGCCCCGAGGAGCCTTGTCTGGGTCCCTCCCGTGAGCGCTCGGCGCGCCGGGGGAGAGGGGCACGGCGGAAACTCCTGTTAACGTTAATGACTGGTCCTGGGTTGGGGGGCAGAATGTTGAAGGCCATTTCACTGCCCTTCATTAATGCTGCTTGATTCATTACTGCTGCTTTTGCCCTGGAAAAGCAGTTTAAAGTCTTTGGGCAGCGCTGCCCTTACATATATCTCAATGGTGAGTGAGTAAATATAAGAAAGCACCAGGGCAAAGGGTTAGGGAAATACGAGCTCCAAAGAAAGACTCGCAGTCCATCCAGTTTAGTGCTGTTTAAACCCGAATGTATGAAGATGAGGTGGAGGGCGAGTGCTAGCTCAGACAGCCCTGCCCCGGTGAGCCGGTGCCCCTGCCCCGGCGCTGGCACGACTGCACCCGAGGGCCGGCTGCCCCCACACACAGCTTTTCTTTTTACAAAGCTGTTTAGAAATGGTTTGACCTATATTTTATGAGAACAAACTCAGCCTGGAGATTGCTGGGGAGTTAATGGGGGTTAAGAAGCTTCACCTCGATGCATCTCTTCTTCCTGAATAGCACTTTAAACTTGGCCCCACGTGTATTCACTGACCAGGAGTCGTTATTCGAGTGCACTGACTGGCCACTGGAGTTCAAGCATCATCTGTGATTGACTGACGAGATCTAATTACACTGACAGCATGGCACTGTGAGGCTGTGGAGGACAGGGGAAAAGTCCGAGGGGGTGATGTGGTGATGCAGGGTTAGATAACTACTGGAATCGCTGAACCTCCTGGGCTGAGGGAGTCACACATCACCAGAGATACCACTGCCACAGAAATTAGATTATTACAATTTATTATTTCATGACAGTGGCTGTGCTCCATGCAGTCCAAGATGAGGCAATATAAGACAGAGGCTGCGCCTGTGGCTGCTGCCGAATGACCCTGGCAATGGCTGGTAGCACAGACTGGTCTTGGGACCTGGAGCTGTGTGGCCATATTGCTGCCTGCAAGTCCTGCCTTCCCTTGGAGTCTTCCGATGAAGTTTGCTGTGCTGACTAGAGAGTTGGGGACAGCTCACAGGGCAGGTACAAGAGAACTGAAGATTCGGAATCACCCAAGACTTTCCAGAGGGACGCCAGCCAATTTGCTCGGACCAGCATCCTGGCCACCCCTGCAGAAAGGGAGAGGTGGAGCCACCTCAAGGAGCGTGCCGTACAGCACCCAGACCCAAACCTGCAAGGTTGGATCCCAAGTGTCCGCTCCAGGATTAACCTCTGCCGAAAGAGGGGCCACCTGCACACATGGACTGACAGACTGCTGCAGCCAGCCCAGGAGAAGCCAGGGACTCTGGTACAGGAGGGCCACTCTGCCAGGCGGGAATTAGTCCAAATGAAAAGAAAACAAAATTTCAAGTGACTTTTAGAGAACTAGTTCCATGCTGAGGGAACAACAGCTGGAGGATTTTTTTTCACTAACAACTGCTTGCCATTTTTTTTTTAATCAGTTCATAGAAGCGTTGAGTGTGTTGGTATTGCACCATATAGGGAACCACATTTATTCTGTTGCCTGCGAAAGAAGACGACATTTATATCTCTTTGAATTAACTACAGTTTTTGTAAATGTGCTTAATGAATGAAAAACAGTGGCAATGCAGTATTTCGAAATACAAATCATGATGCAGGTGCAGCATGTGTGTTTCCATAAGAAGAAATTTACTCTTTGGTGACCATAAACATCTTCACTATTGTCTTTTCAAAAAAACATTGAATTTGCCCGCTATTGTTTACTCCCTACTATTTCCTATTAAAAGAATACATCATTTATATTGATCAGGATATAAGAATTTTATATCACAGCACTCAGACTTTTTTTATTTTTTAGTTAGCAATGCAATAGGAAGGCATTTAATGCCAAACATTTAATGAAAGCAAATAGAGCAAACATGAATAGCAAGTCTTCTAATGAATAAATCTGAATAATAAAAATCCCTGTGGAGCATAGAGGCAGATAGGTTAATTCTTTCACTTGAATTTTAATCCTGACTGAAAAAAAATATCAGAAGGGTTTTCACATTTAACACTTGGCTATCCATGAAACTTAGAGAAAAAGAGCATTTATTCTTAATATCTGGTCTATAGCTGTATTTGATTAACAGAACTAATGAAAGGATACTTACAATGCGAACTGTGTAACTTTAGAGATAATGGAGCACCAGCAGTGCGGCTCTGGTTGCTGGTAAAACTTGCGGCAAAATAAAATGGAAGAGCGTCCATTGAACTGGTTCTGCAATGTCATCACAGCAGTAGAAGATTGACACCCCTCTCCCCAGCACTTAAAGCATCTCTCCTAACTAATACTCACAGGGAAGAAGGGACTAGTAATTCTGGTATCCATCATTCACTTTGTTCTATTCTTTGGGCCTTGTTTTGTTCTTTTATCAGTGGTTCTGAAAGAAAAGAGAAAAAAAAAAATGCAGCAGAAAAAACTCTTCCATTTATACAACCACTAGTGAGAGTAAAACCTGATTTTTCTCTTTTAAATACCAGTTGTTCTCAATTTAAGACATATTTCAGCACCATTATCTGTTCATTTTAAAAGTTGCTTTTATTTTGATCATGAAACAATGCCTGATGCAATAAGGGAAATATAGATCTTGGAAGCACTATACAAGCTATTGATTTTTTTAGTTGAATATCTTTAAGGACTTAATAGCCTTATAGGGGAAATCAGGGTTCTATTGGCTTGTCAGAGTTATATGTCCAAGACTGGATAATCTGTACCAATCTCAGCCTTAGAGAAATCAATGCATGTCTTAGGAATTAGGGGAGTGCAACAGGTGCCAATGTGGTCTAGATCATTTCTGTGAAGGTGGAAATACAAAGCGAATTAAGATTATTTATCAATATAGAGATTATTTTTCTTTCCGTCAATCTCCTGTATAAAATTCCCTACTCTCTTTAAGATACTTAGAATTGTGAATTTACTGCATGACAAACACTATATCTAAATGATATCCTCTCAGTGCAAAGGCAGACTTAGGATAAGCTTCTGTCGTGCACTATTTACTGACCTTTTTTTTGCCTTTTGCAAATACGGATGTCAAAATTAGGTGGTTATTTGTAGCATCCAAGAAAGCACAACTGAAGGCTAGCTTTTGGTTTTGGTTGCAGAAAACATCAGGTATGTCAAACCATCCCACAGTATGGGTAAGATGTTAAGACCCACTGAATCAGAATTCCACTTCCAAGAGTGAGATGTCAAAGCCAACAACAGAACTACCCTTAGGATGGATAATAGGAACATGTAGAAAATATCTAGTCTCAGGCATCCAAGCATGAAGATGACAATACATTTCCTAGAAACTCAGCACATTGTCAGGTTTTGTTAACAGCATTCAACGCTGTGTAGCAAAAACCTTAATATCAACTGTCCCTTAAAAAAAAAAAAAGTGCTTTTATTTCTTTGAAACAAAAATCAAGATGAATAAGGCAAACACTGAAAATTTTCTACACACAAATATACACACAAACACAATTTTTTTTTTCTTTTAAGAAACAAAGGAAAAGAGACATTTTGTTCCTTTTATTTTGCTTTCTTATAAGAACAGGAGATTTTTTTATTAAAAATTCATTGCTTTCAAAAAAGAAATGACAGCTCAAAAAGTATTTGAAGAGAAAGAACAAGTCTGATAGAAGCTTTGAAAATTTACGACATGCGAATCAAAGAGGATATGTCATATCAGACACTGAATGGAAAAAAAAAAAATTGCATGTAGACCTGCCTGGGTTATCAGTGAGGCAGGAATACCTTCTCACAGTGACATGAAAAGCAGATGCTCTAGCTGGCCCTGTCACCTATACCTTCGCACGTCTCCAGGCTATCCCTCTGGGTATACAAGTGCTTTACTAGGCTGACAGGGTCTGGCAAGCTGTTAGTTGTCTGGATAGCATCAGATTTTCACACCTGAACCACTCAAATAAAACTCAAAATAAGTTTATGGTGGTCAATGTTGAAGCACAAATTCCTGTGGTATCTCTGTCCATGTTGACCATTTCCTTTAACAAATAGTCTGGAAGCAGGCTGGTTCTTACATCAGTGGTGTGGGGCATGCTTCTGAAATGGAGGAGAAGAACAAAATAGCATTTTGCAAAATAAGATAAAACCTAAGGTAAATGAAAGGACAGGGAATGCCAGAGAGACAAACGAGCAACATGATGACAGATGAAATGTTGTATTGTCTATGAGGTGATATTGCAGATCCTAAAGCAGCTATTTGAACAAGTCAGATGGGTTCTGCTTCCTAATTTACAGTGAATGTTGTGGAATGAAGATCTGTACAGCAGCGGTCAAAAAAACCCAAAGCAACAAATAAGATACTATCATGTAAAAGAATGGGACAGACTATCTTTCTGAAAGTATTATAATGTCAGTGATGTGCCCTCAGCTACGGTATGTGCTCAACCCTGGTCAATCTATTTGAAAAAGAGATAAAGGAGATGTAGAAATAGGTGATGAAAATTGCTAAGAGCGTGGCACAATTTCTGTGATGAGAGATTGCCAAGACTGAGATTGTCTAGCTTGGGAAAGAGATGAATTTAAAAGGATGTGACAAGACTATATAAAATACCAAATGCTATATGAAAAAAAATGCATATAATTTTCTTTACAGTTACATTTTCGCCTAATACAGGAATAAGCAAGTCTTCCGTGAAACTGAAAGTCAATCAACATAACCCTCAGGGGGAAAAAAAACGTATGCAAAACTTAGTAGTAGATCTCACTGCCACTGAGCCTTAAGGTTTAGCTCTGCGCTGGAACCATGTAAATATGTAGGTAGACAAAGAGGGCAGGCACCATTTCTGTGATGGTTTAGGCAGGTCTCAGACTGCAGAGAGGCCCCAAACACCTTTGCTGCCCCTCCCGCAGTGCCCAGCGCCTTGAGTCTGGGACCCCATCTCCGTCCTCGGGGCAGTGAGTCACGGCTCCCAAATTCGGTGCCATGCTTGGCTCAGATGAGAGTCAGGCAGGCAAATTTATTGTGGAGATAGGGAGAAGGAAGGGAAGCAAATTGTTATCACTTGCTATTAAGATAGTCTTAGCCCACAAAGATGTAAGGTTTGGACGTAAACTGATAATGCACCATCCCAGAGCTCAAGCACAGCAGTCTGCAAGCATGTACATTTAGACATCACCAATATCATATCTATTAGAGTAAACACAACAAGTAATTTATAAAATCACTGTGTCTCCAGTCAGAAACTAACTTATTAACTAATGAAGACAAACTTCTTGCTGTGGGCAAAGTTTTTCATAAATGTCCACTGTGAATATTCCTGCACTTTAGTTCCTGAAGGAATATTCCTTAAAGGCTGTATGCTGTGAGAGGTAGGATGCTGGGCTGGAAGAACAATCCATCCCAAGCAACTTTTCTATTCCTCTCTTTCCACGTTCCTAAAATATGTGTCACTATATAACAGTCAATACTGTACTGATGTAAAATTTTGATTATCTATAAACGTGAATGCATTCACTCACTTTTAAAAATGATAAATTAAATGTGAGGAATGATGAAAAGAAGGAAAAATAGAAAACCTTTCTGCTTCCCACTTTCAAAGAAAGTAGGAGAAATAAGCTTCATGTCATAACCATATCATAAGAGAACATAAAAATAACTAAGAAAAATCAGTGCCCAGCTCAGAAAAGACACTCTGGATAGCTGTGCCAGAGATTTATATTCTCATTGAAAGAGAAATGGCTCATTTGAAGAATGTATCTGCCATTTAAAAAACTGCTAGAGAAATTCCTGGTTTACTGTATCCTTTAAATGAGCAAATAAAGGTCTTATGAGCTTGACATGCAGATCACCGAGCTTGTTCTGATTATCACCCTTCACAAAGCAAACCTTCCTGTGATTTATATTTCTGTGAGAAACTTTTGGCTTATTCCAAAACAATTCAGAGGCTACCAGAATGAAGCATATAGAATGAAGTGAGAAGCAAATGAAAATCTGGGAGATTAGTTTCTGAGACTGAAGCACACTCATTGAGAGAGAAAAGAAGATGTTAATATAAATGAAAATGTATAAATGTAGAGCTTTACTCTCAT
Source organism: Aramus guarauna (assembly GCA_013400195.1). Lineage (NCBI taxonomy): Eukaryota > Metazoa > Chordata > Aves > Gruiformes > Aramidae > Aramus > Aramus guarauna. The sequence goes on along the minus strand of VXBL01002501.1, from coordinate 288,512 downwards.
TCACGTGCTGAGAAAAGACTGAAGAAAATTGATTTGAGGAATCTATTTTAAAAAAGTGAAAATAAAATAAAAAAAATCCAGACATAGGGTGACAATAAAACAAGTATACGTTTATTCTGCAAACGCACAGAGAACTGAGAAAAGGTTGCAACAGAGAAAAACATGTAACCCGCAAATGGCAATGGATGGAATTGCTTTAGAATCACATCCTTCACATGGAAAGAAAGAAAATACTGGCATGTCCTAAACCTTATATTCAGCTCAGTCCTGCTAAGAAATCTTTGAAGATAACTAGAAAGGAAGCACAAGGAGTTATTAAGTGATAAAAATTTTAGATAGCAAAAGAAACCCCTAAGGTTTCAAAAGGGATGATTTCATAACTAGCACAATTCTTCTCAAAGATAATAAAAACTGAGCAGGAGGGCATAGAAGAAATAAAAGACAAAACATCAGTACTTTTTAATGTGCTAATTATTTATTTTAAGTTACTCCGAAGACCTGTTCTTTTAAAAATATGTTCTTTTTGTATTAGCACTGCTCATTGTCTTTTTCAGGAGAAAACTGATGAGAAGTTCACTCCAAAACCACAGGAATACATTTCTCCACAATGGCAAATGAGTCCATATGTAGAAAAGAGGAGTCTGATGGGCAACTAAATTCTGCCTGTACACAGGACATAACAACATGCACGGCTGTGGGACCATCCAGAGACGCTGCCCAGGAAAGCACAACCGGTCTCACGAGGATGAGGTCAGAGTTGTCATCAAGGACTGCTCTAGGATTGCATAAGGAATAGTATTTTCCCTTGGCTGGATATTTTGGGGGTCGGACTAGATGACCTTTAAAGGTCCTTTCCAACCCAAACTATTCTATGATTCTGTGCTTCTACGATCTGTTAGGGATGATTTTGCTGAGAATGTGAAAGAGCAAGAAGTAGTGAAGAGTAATGAGATTTGTGGCTTAAACTTCTGTCTTGAAATACTCTAAGCTCTGCAATGGAGAATACTATTTTGTATTAAAAATTTCTTCTCTAAATATAAACCAGAACATGCATTACACCACTAAAATTACTTCAAATTGAAGCTTAAATTATTGCTAAAGATATGCTAGCTTTTATCTGCTCAGAAAAGTACCTTGGCATTTTTATTTAAAATTAATCATAATTAAAAATCCTTGATATGTGACTTACATTGCAAGAAGGTAATAGACAGAAATGAAAAAATACAAAAAATAGAGATAATAGAAGTTTTTGTTATAAGAAATGTACATTTTATCCACCAGGTGTCATTTTTCTTTATGCTTTTCATGACTATTGAGCATTTGGTAAAGCAATATCAGCACTAGCAATGGCAATGCCAATGACTTTTGGGAGACAAGTTTTAGACACATTCTGGTCCACTTCCTTCCTTATGCCAAACTGCCTGGTTAGATCCTCTAACTGAGGCTTTGCAGATCTGAAGATACATGACATATCTGATGAAACAATGAGGTGGGTGCCCTGGTGACAGAGGACACAGAGAAGGTCGAGTTGCTGAATGTCTTCTTTGTTGCAGTCTTTACTGGTAAGGCCAGCCCTCAGGAATCCCAGACCCTGGAGGTAAGAGAGAAAGACTGGAGAAAAGAAGACTTTCCCTTGGTTGAGGAGGCTCAGGTTGGAAATTATTTAGGCAAACTTGACATCCACAAATCTACGGCCCCCAGTGGGATGCACCCATGAGTGCTGAGGGAGCTGGCAGATGTTACGGCTAAGCCACTCTCCATCATCTTTGAAAGGTCATGGAGAACCAGAGAGGTGCCTGAGGACTGGAGGAAAGGCAATGTCACTCCAGCCTTCAAAAAGGTCAAGAAGGAGGAGCTGGGAAACCACAGGCCAGTCAGCTGATGAGAACATCATTTCCTTGTTCCAGCACCAGAGCTCTTTCCTCCTTGTTGGTGAAATAAAGCCATTGCACAAACACTGCTGAACCTTAATTGTGCATGAGAGCCAGGAGTTTACAGGGTACTCTGATATGTTGAAGGCTGATCATTGACTTAAGAATTTTCTTTAATTACAAGGCCCTTCACAACCCTGGTCATCTTTATGTAGGAACTTAGAGCACTGCTCCGTACAGGTTAGTAACCTCACTGAGTTGCAAAAATTCTTATTCTATTTTCTGCCCTTATATGTTAAGGAAAGTTTCTTCCTGGCTTCTGCTTGTTAGTCTTTGTCTTCTGCACTGAAGCATGAAGGTTTTTATTCGTCTTTTTTGTGAAGTTATGTGCAGCACCGATGGTGTTTCTCATTAGCCATATCAACATGTACTTTAAATCTTAAAAACCTCATGGGCATAATGCTGTTTTTCAGCAAGGAGTTGATTATGCATCATGTAAAAAAAAAAGTATTTCCTCTCAATGCAGTGCCTTCAGACAACATGGAAAATTCCAGAGCTGTTCTCTAGGTAGGGTAAAGAAAAACAAGCACGAGTCCTACTCACAATGTAACCATGTTATTCATCTGTTACCTAAAATTACTCTTTTTTCTAAAATAAATTACTTAGAAATCTTTCTTCTCTCCGCATTTAATTTTCCTGCCGATGAACCTGTCATGCTGTTATTGTCCAGAACTGGCCACAGTATTCCACCTGAGCATAAAGGCATTATTATACCTGCAGTATTATTTTCCTACTCCATTACATATAGCCATGTTTCCCTCATTGGTCATTTTTTTGTTTCATTGTGACTGATGTTTGTCATCATACTACCTGTTCACTACGGCAGTATGCTGGCTTTCCCTAGGTTCTCGATTTCTTCTACCTGTGCTCTGCCTAAATTGTTTGTACCTAAAAGCGTGGTCCCCTCATCACCACTGCACATGGACCAGGGGGATGCCGTCTGGGTCATCCAGAAACTGGTTATGTGAAGTGAATGTATTCACTTCAATCTTATGTTGTGGCTGGGACACGACTAAGGCAGAAATATGTGTTTGGTAATTATTGGATTTACTTTGAAGAAGTGGGGAACATATAACCCAAAGACTTAAATGAACATGTTGCTACTTAGTTGCCAGGGCAGCTGTGCTGCTTACGCTGACCTTCTATATTCATTATTGCTTGTCCTTTATAATATTCCATGGACTCTTTCTCCATTTAGAGCTCCATAATGACAGTGGCTGACAGGTAATAGAGCACGTAGAGCAAACAGTCCTGTCTTGTAGCTAAACGTGCAACAATCAAAAGTAAATGAAGTAACAGCTGCATAGTTAAGAAATTCAATGTGCAAATTCTGACAAATTCATCTGTATATCTCTACAAACACATTTAATTCAGTGCAGTTGTGCATCTAGCTAACTTTTATACACACAAGTCTACAAATTGTAGACAGCAGTAACTAGGCGCTTCTAGTTTAGACTCTGGGCATATAAATTTAATTTTTCCCTTTTTTTTTTTTTTTTTTTTAAGTCCGACATTTGCTGCTTTCACTGCTACATTTTAAAAGAGATAATAGAATGAAACTTTTAAATAAAATATAAAAGCTCAAACAGCAAAGCTTGTGTTTCCTTCATCTTAGTGTTCAAAGCAGGTAATTGGCATTATTTCAAGCTTCCTTCTCTTAGGCTTCTCTCTGCACTTACCACCAAGGCAAATGTCAGCTACATGGTTTGCATAATTCTTGCCCTTTGCTCCAAAGGATTTGTGCCCAAAAGATTTAGATGCCTAAGGTGGGTTTTTAGTAGGATCTAAATGCCTAAATCCAAAACTTCCATCCTCAAAAATCATCACAAAAACTGCCAAGTATCTTTCGAGGCTTCCAGTGCCCATAGACACCTGTATTTTTGATGTTAATGTCCCTGACTCGCCTCTTTTTGATTCTTCATATATCTGAAGTGTCCTTAGTATTGTCAAGGTTAGCTGACCCATCTTATGCTGGAGCCCACAAACAAAGTGTTCCTCTTATTGCTTTGTCTTAGGGTCTGCCCTGATAGCCACGGCTCTGAGCATCAGCGGTTGCTGGAAGAGGTGGCAGCATCATCTCTTTGGACTGTGAAGTAACACTTAGAGGATTTATGTCCAAATTTCAGAGGTGCTTTAAACCACATCTCCTATTTCCCACAAAAATGCCTAAGCGAAAAAGCTATTTACAAGGGAAAGGTAGATGAGGAGGGAGTTCTTGTTTGCTTCTATGGAAACAAAGATGTGTTTCATGGAATAATAAGGGGGGTGGGGAATGCAAGAGAACAATGCTTTTGACTTGGTGACTGAAATATAGTCTGAACCTTGCTTCCTGAACATGGACTTTGTGGGCATTTTACATGAAATAGTTACTGGATAAAACAACAATATGGTTATGGGAGCAGCAAACAGGGAATTGGGTCCCTCTGTGCAGTTGCTGGGCTGAGGGAGACATCACTTGTTTTGCTCCCCGGTCTCAGGGCGGTGAGTCTTTTATGAAACATGGGACAGAGCCAACAAGAGGGAGGTGAGCGATCCCTCCTCTGTGAATGCAGTACAGCCTATGCGCTTGTGGCAGTCACCCAGGCAGGGTTCAGAACCCTTCCTTTGGCCACTTTTCAGCCATAAGGCTGGCTTTATCCTTCAGTTTTGGGAGAAGGGGGCTAAGAACTAGATTTAGCGAGGAAGATGAGCATGTAAATGTCGGAGTTGCAGCAGACAGCTTTTATGTACCTGCTTTTCCTGTTCCTCCTGCTCCTCCCCGCGTTGCTCTCTCCCTTTTAGTTCCCATGCAGATGCCAGAGCCACAGACCTGAGTGACATGCGATGAAAGAGGCAGATGTGCTCAATAGCAATCTTTAAAAAACAAGACTGAGCAGGGAGCCACATAGAAATAGGCAACCAAAAAACTTCATTGAAAGCAGGCTTCATAGTTTCCCATTTCTTTCCTGTCCCTCGACTTTTGACATCTCTCTTGAGGCATCATGCAGGTGATTCTTTTTATCTGGAAGCCAGGAACATTTCTTCTAAAGAATTGAGCAGAGAAAATCAGTGATTTTACAAAAAATATTCTCCCAGCAAGTGGGAGACCTGCATTAAATTTCCCCACCAAATACAAGAGATTAAGCTCCATGCTCGCTCTACTCTAGAAGCCTGCCTTAACAATGAGGCTACCGGCACCTAATTCAGAGCCCTTGATTCTTCACTTTGATGCTGCAGTGCTCTAGACTGCAGTATGCTTTTATCACCATGTACTTCTGGGTCTTTACCACTGGTGGCTCCTTATGCTCCACTTCCATACTGTGATCTCCACAGTTACTGTGCTCGTCCAACAGGAATAACCCCCCCGCCCCCCCCAACACTTAGTATTTCAGGATTTCTGAACCATGTCTTTTACCCTGGGTGCTGTAGAATCAAAGGAAGAAAAAAGAAAAAAGTTATATGTAGCAGAGTTGTTATGAAATAATTCTTTGCTGTATCTTTCAGTCCTATAAAGAGCAGTCATAGCATCACAGTGGGATCCACTGAAAACAAGTTTGTTTTGGCTTTTGATCTGGAGTGGGAATAATCCCAGTATTTTTTTATTTTGAAGTCCATGACATTTAAAGCAATTCTGATTATATTTTCACTTTATTCTGAAATCCTTTGTCCATCAGACTCAAAATGGATGAGGTTTTCTGATTGGTTCTGTTTGTCATATTATTTGTTAAATGCAAGAGATAAAGAAAAAAGAAACAAAGATAATCAAAGATGTTTAACCTAATACTAGTCTGAGTCATCCGAGCCTGCGTTATTCTCTGCAACTGAAACAGGTACGTAAATGAAAGGCACTTCTCAAGCTTTTCCTCTCAGTTTAACAACAGAGGGGCAATAATAATATTATGAGGACATTTCACTGGGAATTTTGAAAGAACAGAAGCACAGGGGTATATATTGAAGTTTCTCCTTATACTTGGGCGAACCCCTATTAAAATAAGAAAGTGAGCTACCTAGGCCTGAGTGAATCACACCTCATTACAGGGTATAATTTAAAGTTTCTTAGTAAGGGTTAAGTTTCCAGAAATGACCTAGGGCCAAACCCTCAGAAAATATTTCCGTGCCTGAATTCAGTTGTTGGGAATGGCAGGCAGCAAGTGCTCAGAGACAGCTTTCCACATCATCAGCAGAAGACATCCCTGTCACACACGAAGCATGGGACGTGAGGGCAGAGAAACAGAGATGACGACACTGACACAGAAGCTGCACAGGACCAGAGACGGCGTAGTGCTTGTCTGTGGCAAGGTGTGGGCAGCGGGAGGCTGCAGCGGTGGCCTCTGCAGGAAGAGGGCTCAGCTGCCTGATACAGGACACAGCCATGCCAGGCAAGGGACACACCACAGGGCACAGCTGAGCCCGTCAGCCAAGCTGGTGGTGTCTCTAGAAAAAAATATTTACAAAAGGGCAAAAAATGCTGGACAGTCAGAGGAGAGGGAAAACAAGAGTGAAAACCAGCAGCTGTAACTCCAAGGTCAGAGGAGGAAGTACTCTGGGCACAGGAGCAGAGTTTTCCTGACAGGGACTGCATCCGGATGAGGATCTATCCTGGAGCAGGATTATTGTGAAGGACTGCAGCCCACACCGGAGCAGGTGAAGAGCATAAGGAGGAAGGAGTGGCAGAGAGGAGACGTAGTGGACAATCAAACCAACCCTTGCCTTGTGCTGCTTGGCAGATAGGAGACGAGGGTGAAGCAATGCAATGGAGACCGAAAATGGAGGAGGAAAAGTGGTGTTTAAATGTCTGTCTTTGTTTCTCACTACTCGAATCTGTTTTAATTAGCAATGAATTAAACTAATTTTCTCCAAGCTCAGTCTGTTTTGCCCCTGACCACAACTGCTAAGCAATGTCCCTGCCGTTACCTCATCCCACAAGCTTTCTCTTCCTATTGTCTCCTCCTGTGTCCCTGAGGAAGGGGAGTGAGTGAGCAGCTGGATGGGCTAAGGCTAGCCCACCATGGAAGGTCAGCAACATATCTCCATGCAAACCCCCAGCCTACTCTGGGCTCCCCAGAACAGAAGAGAGAGGGACTTAGTGGAGAGAGTCCAGTGAAGGGCACATAAGATGATTAAGGGACTGGAGCACCTCTCCTGTGAGAAAGGACTGATCAATCTGGGACTGTTCAGCCTAGAGAAGAAAAGGCTCAAGAGGGTTCTTATCAGTGTATATAAATACCTGAAGGGAGGGTGTAAAGAAGATAGATCCATGCCCATGACAGGACAAGAGGTAATTGGCACACACTGAGGAGGTTCTGTCTGAACATCAGGAACCACTTTTTCACTGTGAGGGTGACTGAGTGCTGCAACAGGTTGCCCCAGAGAAGTTGTGGAGTCTCCATCCTTGGAGATAGATATTCAAAAGCCATTTGGATGTGGTCCTGGGCAAATGGCCCTAGGTTGCCCTGCTTGAGACAAGAAGGGGGGGTTGGACCAGATGACCTCCAGACATCCCTTCCAACCTCAACCATTCTATGATTCTGTCTGAATGCTAAAGATTGAAAGGTACAATATCATCTGTTAAAAAAAGAAAAGTGACACAATGTGTAATCCTTAAAACATCTCTGACCAGTTATGATAGAAACTCAACAAAAAAGGCAATATTTTTAGCAGAGAAATACTTAACTAAGACTTGACTGAAATCTCTGTAGACCTGACGTGGCTCAGCCCTAGCCCCAGCCAAGCACCCCGCTGCTGCTCGCTCACCCCTCCCCTGGCGGGATGGGGAGGAGAATGGAAAACCAAAGGTGAAGCCTCATGGGTTGCGGTAAGGACAGGTTACTGGGAAGGCAAGGGAGAGGGAAACAATCAACAGTACTGATAACAGATATTCACAATGGGTGATAACAGAAAGCAATTTACTGATCCGACAACCAACCAGACGCTCAGCCAGTCCCAAAGCCACACCAAGCCCACCCGTCCCCAACTAGCCCCCTTTTATGATCAGCATGACGTCACATGGTATGGAATAGCCCCCAGCCAGCCTGGCTCACCTGGCCTGGCTCCTGGTGACATTAACTCTAGCCTAGCCAGAACCAGGACAAGACTATACTGCAGAAGAAGTCTTAAATGCAATGATTTTCCTCAATTTTACTTAACCTGATAGAAGAATGAAGGGAAAATGGTCATTCTCACATTCTTAGGACAATTAAGTATTATTTCTAATTTAGCAAGGAGAAATAGTATCTGTCACTTTGTAAAAGACTGTAGTTTACCATCTACAACTATCAGTTTCACCTGCTTCTTAATTTATATGACAGGCTGATAAGAGATCTTTGTCATCATTACTGAATATGCTTGTACTTTTATATAATCTTCATAATTTAATCTAGCATGGATATTAAACTAGATGAACTATAATTTCTTCTTTCATATAGTGTACCCAATGGGTAATGTATTTCATCAAACTATCAATGTATACATACAGTATTACTAGATGTCATCTCTCTTTATAATGGAATTTTTTTCTTTCAAAACATTTTTGCCACCAAAGTAGAAATAAAATGAAGTAACACATTCCAGTTGTTACTGACATTTTGCATTGCACTTCAATCTCACTGTAAGTCCATTATCTTATTTTTTTTTTTATTCCTGGGATTTGTACTTTATATTTCCCACTTCCATACAATTATATAAATTATGTATATCCTCAAGAGTCTAACTCACTTCTTAATTGCTGGCTCTATTTCTATGTTTTAAACATCTTTCTTGCATAAAGAAAATCATATATTTGTCTAAGACTAAAAAAAATAAACATTAGTGAAAATAAAAGAGATACCTTGAAAAATGTGTATTATATGCACTATTGGACATATTTGAATATTCAAATACTGCTTTGACATATTATTAACATTTTTATATGTTCTGATACACAGAGAAGTAGCATTACCATATCTAAAATACCTGGCTATCAGAAAGTAGGTGAATACTGTTTCTGTTTCATCAGGGATGTTTTGTCAAAGCCTGTACCGGCCCCTAAATTCTTCGGCACACAGACAATAGGAAGCATCAGTCTGCCCCCCTAGATCCCTGCCATCGGTGGCCTGTGGTTTTTACTTCTATTTTAAAACCACATACCTTTTCCCCCCCTCTCTCTTCTTTTTTGTTTGTTTGTTTGTTTGTTTGTTTGTCTTGGTTTGTGATTAGGGTTTTTGGTGGTTTTTTGGGGGGGGGTTGTTTGTTTGTTTGACTGATTGGGGTTTTTTTTCCCTACAAGGAACCTGGCTAGACCCCAGCTTCCAAGGCCCATCTCTTTAAGTGCTTGGGCATAAGTCTGTATGCTCAGTTAGACATCTAATAAAATACTAGCATTTGCACGGCTGTCATTTCAGCTGCTACACAGCATACAAATCTCTAAGTCCTTCAGATGTCTGTCTTGCTCCTGAATATTTTTGCAAAGCTATACAGGTTCTGATGTTCTCTCATAACTAATTAGTTGTTTGTAGCCTTAGCTCAAAACTAGAATGCAAGAGGGACAAAGGTTGTATCTGATGAGTGAGTCCTAATTCACTGACATGCTGAAAACATATTTGATAAATGCTACTTGCAAACCTTGGTTTAGGATGCCAGAAGACCAGAAGAGTTTATATAATACAATAAATGTTATGTTACGTTATGATATATTCATAAATATAATCTACAAGGGCTACTGTTGACTCTCTAAATAGTAAATATTTCCAGTCAATGGTCCAGGTGTCAATCCGACATCAGTCTAAAAGTCATATACCCTGAGCAACTCAGAATTGACAGCATCTAAAGAACAGTTGCCCTTGAAGCAGCAGAGAAGTTAGGCTGAGTTTGGCTTAGTTTAAGAGTGCTGAAATGTAAATTGCATTGTATTTGATGGGGTCATTTCCCAACATATTTAACATCCTAATGATTTCATTTCAAATAGCTTCTCTACAGGCAGATAAAATCCTGAACCTTGACAATAACTAAAGTCAAATTTTATAGTTTTGCTACTGTTACTGGTAGGACTAGGTTTATAACCCCTATTTTCTAAGTATGTGAGAGATTTTTTGTTAGGCTTAGATTTGATCATTTCTGATGTTTTCTGTTCTCATTTACCAAGTCCAGGAAACCAGAGATGCAGAAAAAAATATAAACCGAATCTTCAAAGTGCGAATTCAGTTTTCACCCTCTTAAGGAAATTGCCATTTTACAGGCGTGTAAGTCTGACCCCAGAAAGGAGCCCTTCCTCCTCATGTTACATCAGAAAGGAAAGCACACCGGCTGGAAAGTCTCCTTCCTTTTTCTCTTTTCTTTTCTTTTCTTTTCTTTTCTTTTCTTTTCTTTTCTTTTCTTTTCTTTTCTTTTCTTTTCTTTTCTTTTCTTCTCTTCTCTTCTCTTCTCTTCTCTTCTCTTCTCTTCTCTTCTCTTCTCTTTTCTTCTCTCTTCTCTTCTCTTCTCTTCTCTTCTCTTTTTCCTTTTTTTTGTTGTTTGTGTATCAAAAACTTTTTGACTCAAATAAATTAATTTTAAGAACATTAAGAACAGTTCATACCTAAAAATATTGCTCCTTTTGATGGATCTTGGAGTACAGATAAAGTAGTTAAGGCTCACAAATTAAGTTTGAGCATTGACCTGGTGTAGTGCCAAAGACCACCTTTAGCCAATCCAACAAAATAAGAATATTCCGCAGACATACAGCTGTCATGGAGCCTTCATGACTTTAACTCCTTGAGCCACATAGCTTTGCCTTCTGGACTACCCATTATTAAGCATCCAAAAGAAAAGGAATATCATATACTTCCTATAGCACATATTTCTGATATGCATATTTATCACGTAGTCTTTCAGAATAGCTTTATTCTTGCTTGGATATTGACTTGAGACTCAGGTTGAGGGGGCAGAAAGGAAGTAAAAAAATAATTCTCTGTGTAGATGAATAGGGAATAACTAGCATTAAACTAAACAAAATAAGTATCTTCAGTTTATAAATAAGCCTTATGTAAGCCATCAGAAGACTTAAAGTGTGTTCTTCTAGGTCCACAAGATGTTAATGGGCTGAAAAATAATACTTATTATACCTTGAAAGCAGTAAAGCAGCTAAGTTATGCCGAACTATTTTATGAAGCACAAAAGGCCAAATGGAGGTTCAGACTTTCAAGCACAACTTCCAATTATGAGTTAGTGACTTGCACAGTCAGACAGCTGCACCAGTGGTTCTGTGCACAAATGGCATTTTATATCGGTGTAGTAGTTAGGCATCTGAAGAATCCATTTGCCATCATGCCTCAAATTTATTAGTTAATGAAGTCTACAAAACAAATTAGGCAACACTTTCTCCACTGCACAGATGTTTTGAAAAAAATGAAGAACAAGTTGCAGGCCAGCTGGAAATTTGATCCATATTTTCTTTAAGTTCTATTATGGCTAAATGTCAGGCCCCGTTCAACAGGAACTATAACTACTCAATGTTACCCTTGGCAGAGAAGAAAGCTATGTTCCATTTTAATAGGTGGTGGAAGCAGAAGGTGAACAGAAATGAGTGTACAAGATGTCTCTTTAGGCTATTTCTTCAGCTCTGTGTATTGCTTTATAAAGTTTTTACATAGATTAATTATTTCAGGGTATAAGTTATTCACCTACTATATTTATAGGTGCAAAATAAGTGCTTAAATAAAAGACAGGCTTTAGGTAGGTGGGGCTCACGCACTCTCCTCCAGGGAAAAAGAAAGCTCCTGTAATTCTGCTGCAGGTCACTAGGTGGGGAGCGAGAACCCGGGAACAGAGACCCTCGGGGATGGAGACCGCTCAGGTACCCTAAAATAACAGTTCCCTTTTCTCTCAGGCAGTTTTGGTGTGCACGGACCGCACTGCACCTGGCGCCGTGTGCTGGCACCTGAGCCCGGCCTAAGCCTGCGAGCCGTCAGCAGGCAGGCAAAGCCCAGCTCACCCCTGCCTAGCTCCCGCTTCCACGGTCCGCTTGGGAGGAGCAGCACTACGGCTTATTGAGCGCTTCCTCCTGAGTCAGATGGCATTGGTTTTGTGATGATTAACTGATTAATCTTGTAATTTTACATTATGCATCCACCTAATATGTTCCTTAACAGTCTAGACAGTATCTTCTCTTTCCCCTTTTATCCTCCTCTTTATGGTTGGGGTTTGTTGGCTTGTTGTTTGTTGTTTTTTCACTACAGTTTTTGAATGTAACATATTTGCTATGTTAAATTGATTTAGCAGAACTTGAATCACTGACCAGTCACTGGAAAGCCTTGGTTAGCCTCATTTTTTTTCTTCTTGGTGATTCTTTAAGGACTTCTCTACCACCATCCCTCGCCTTTGGCACAGCTCTGGCGGCAGAATCATGAGTTTTATGGGGAAAACATATTTTAAATTAGAAGACTCAATGTGAAATAACAAGGGTCACAACCTTTCTCTTTCTGAATGCAAATAATGACAGTTCTGGAATATCAACTTTTTCTTCTCCTTTCAAGTCCCCAGGGAAATGCCTTTCTTTTAAGCCTTGCTGAAGCTCTAGCTAAAAGTGATGTAGGGGTGTATCTAAGAAATGAAAATGGAGATAAGACCAAAAGCTATGGTACACAGTCCATGGCAGCAATGACCAGTTTCTTGTATCTAAGCCAGACCTCTACAGTGCAAAGTTTCCATATTTTAAATAACTTCAAAGCTGAAGGCCCACTGAAGCTCTCCTGCCTCCTGTCCCTCACCTCCTCCTGGCCCATCTCCAGCTCTGAACTGATGTGCCTGGGCTCTCCTAGAGCTTAGGCCAGCCCTGAACAACCACAAAGCCAAAGCACAGGGGCAGCATTCACACCATGGCAGCTTTTGGAACGTGAGATTGGCACCTGACCAGCAAGAGCCTGGACTCTGCACCCAGGGGAAAAGAGTAGGCTCCTGTTGAGGAGTATTTGCAGCAGGACCACCCCAGTTCCTGGGCTGGTAAGTCTGGAACATGATTACCCCCATTTCTAGATCCATAGGAGCTTGTTCTTTCTTAACAAAGTTTCCATGGGGTTTGGTTTCATCACTATTGCCCTTCTGAAGGACATTTCAGAGTTATTCAGTGTCTTCCCTGACAGTTTACCAAATCAGTTATGTCAAGCTTAAAATGAAGGTCCTTGCTTTTAATAACATGATGTCTCCTCCGTCGCTCTTTCAGGGAAGTCTACATGTCTAGGTAATTCTCTGATAGAGGCTTTCATGCAATACTGTTATTCACAATTAACAGAAAAAAAAACCCACAACTGTATTTTGTCTACAAGCAAAACTTAACATCTTATGGCTGAAAGTTGACATCAGTAAGATTAAAGTGGAAATAATGGAATTTTTTTTTTAATATCAGGATAATTACCCATCAGAATATGTTACAAAAAAATTCTGGGTGGGTTGTTTGGGGTTTTTTATTATTTGTATTTATTTTTCTCTCTTCCATATTTATACTGTATTCATTTTTCTCTCCCATGTTTGATTTCCCTCTTCATCATAGCATACAAAGTCCAAGGCTTATTTGGTTTATCATATAAACCAAAATTTACCTCAGCATTTTATGATCTGTGATCCCCTGATTTTTCTGGTGCTATTATTCTTGAAAGTATCAGTTTCAGTTGTACAAATTGCACATCTCAATGCCATTAATTTCCAGAAAATAGCTATTTGGTTTTGCAGTTTATAAATCCCAGTCCAGTGACTTCCTTGTAAAGCTTATGAAAAATGGTGCTGGCCTACAGCTCCTTATTCACATCCAAACTAATTCTTCAGTGGCTCTGACTTGAGTTGTACCAGCAGCCTAGCCGGTGGTCTAGACAGGCTGCCACCTAACCGCTTCTCTTCGCACGAGCGTTAAGTAAAAGGTTAACCCAGTGCAGAAGTCATTGTTAGGTTCTGTGCTTTGTGTTGTGCAAGTCAGAATAGGAAGTCGTAATAACACCTTCTTAAACACTCTTACTGCTAGTATCTTAATTTTCTTCACTCTAGGTAATATTCCCTGGCCTCTGCTTTATGTCAGGCACACAGCTCTCCTCCTTGTTATATCTGATTTGTGGAGAATGTCAGGGCTCCCTCTAGGCCCCCTGAAAGTCACCCCAGCAATTCACTCAAGTGACTCACAAGCAATATCAGCTTTTGGATCTTCAGGCATTTGTTCACCATGGCTTGAAGGTTTCTGAGTTTCTTGATTTTCCAAGCCACCCAAATCTGGAATGGTAAAAGTAGTGTAATGGGGCTTTGTTATGAAGCAGTGATCTTGCTGGCACTTTGCAAGACTGCTCATGCTCTATTTGAGGCTGCGACAGCTATGAAAGCATTTGAAATAAAAAGAAAGTGCAGAAGAAAACTTCACACAAAATCTTTCTCAATGGCTTCTTGAAGGGGTAGGTATCTAGACAGGGGAGGGGAAATAAGAAGTCTAGACTTGGCACCAGTCCTTAGGCACCAGCAATCTTTTTTAAAGTGACCACTGTCAGACAGCCTCTCTTCTCTTTCCTAGAGACAAGATGAACAGAGACCATTGCCTACCTTGATGACCCATACTGACTTTGGGCTCCCTTAGATGGTGCCTGCATCCCTCTGTGCTCACAAGCTGTAAACTTTGTAATGTCAGGGGCCCTCTTTTGTTATACTGTTCTGTGGTTATGGATGAGGACCCACAGAGCTAAGTGCTATATGTAGCTGCAAATAGATTATTCCTAAGCTTGAGTTTTCCCCCCAAAACCAGGCATTATGAGAGCTGTGGTCATGGAAAGCAAATTGTCTTGCCTGGGAATGTGCACAAGGATGGACCAGAGTTGGAAGCTGGACCTAAATGTCTTGCCTTATCTGGGAGGGCCAAGTCTGCTCTGCCTCCCATCTTCACAGATGCCGTCTCTCAGCTTCTTATGAGTCAAAATCCATCACTTAACATGAAGTACCTGATACTGGTTTAAAAATGGAAAGTTTCCCAGTGGCTCTCCCATGCCATACCTCACTTTTTATGGCAGTGAGATATAATACTGGGATGAGCAATGTGAATTTTCACACACCTACCTGAAAGTGAATACACCAAGAAACAACTGAATGAAACATCCCAAGAGGAAATGGCCTGGAAAGACCATTTTCTTGCCCAGTTATTTTATTTGTTGTGACAACTTGCATTTCCCTGGAACACATCCAGATGACAAGGAATGCAGCTGACTTCATTACACATGACAGAAAAACATCATGAAGAATAACTCATTTAAAAGCCTTTGGCCTTTATCTGTTGTTCTTTTCATTTACATTTTTTGTATGAGATTCCCTGCCTTTGAGGCTTAGCCAGTGCCTAAAAGGACAGGGAACCACAGGGCTACAGGGAGTACAGGGAACAAAGGGAGGAAAAGTAAAGGACTGCTCTTAGAAAGAAAAGTAAAGAGCACCTGTCCAAACTAAACCTGAAAAAACTATTTTTTTTTCTGAGTACAAAGCCCTTAAGTATGTAAAGATTTCATTGTGCCTGTGAGCTCCCCAACCTTTCCCTGAAGTATGCACTTGCTTCAAACACCAACTAGCTAGAAAATCTTCTTAAAATTGTCTGCACTTTTCCTCTTAGCAGCTTCTTCCCCCAGGAGTGCTAACTCCACTTTTTGGGATCTGCATGGGCAGCCTCAACTGTGGGACAGACACCCAGGGTGCCACGCTGTAGTTCTATACATGCCTTGTGGCCTCTTCTCCCAGCCAGTCCAAATATATCCTCAACCTGACATACCTTACCTTGGGCATAACCTCTATACAGCCCCCTCTTTTCAATGGCAGTTTTGTGCCCTGTTTTCTCCATGCTGTTTGTAGCCAACATAGCCATACCATAGTCAGTGCAACTGCTGGTGCATGCAAAAATACCACAGGATAGAAAAATACTCTTCTAAAACCCATGGTGGCACCTACAGTGCTTTCTGTCAAGCTGCTGAGCTCAGCTTTTCTATCCATCTGCTTCTTCTTCCTTCCCTGTCTTGCTTCACATCTTCAGGAAGGAGGCAAGTGTCCTGTAGAGCACTGCGGAGACTTCCCCCACAGTGTAGCAGGTGGCTTGTGCTGAAAGGACAAGGTTAGTCTGAAAAGGTGAAGGGCACCAAGGGAAACTGCATAACACAACGTTATAGATGAAGTCAAGGAAATCTGTCAAGCCTGGGAAAGCAAGTCTTCCTGTGAAGCTGAGACATTAACTGATTTCCATCTCTTATGCTCATTCAGAAAAATTGTCTCCAAGAAGTGAAATCCCCTTAATACCATTTCCAGCCTATTGGTATATGATATGCCTCATCAAACTGGGCTTATACGCTAAATAAGGAGACTTTTAGTAGGAGTAAAAAGTAGATGTTTCGCTTCTGCAATGTTTTGTTGTTTGAGATGGTTTATTCATAACACATGACCTCATTTGTCACTGGCCATCATTTGCCTTCTATACCAAAATGTTGGAATTCAGAGATGGTGCAAGACTTCTCAGAAACATAGGCAGATTATATTTTCCATCTCCCTCAAACGAGATTTCTGGTTTTGATTGTGGCTGGGCAAGTCCTGCCTTGGGAAGAAAAGAGGCAGAAAGGAAAGAGAGAGCCGGGATGTTATTTGAAATGCACGGTCACTAGATTGTGGTCCCGGTTATTAGAAAATAAGAGCTTGAAACCCTGAAGTTTCCTTCCTAATGGGGAATGCCTTTATGTTCTGTATGCCTGCAAATAAATTCAGTTAATTTTCCTTCCATCTGTGTGCTCCAAATGACTGACTATAATTTGGAAGTGTCAGAACTCACCAGAGAAATAAAATTGTGGAGGGAATTTAGGGCCGTGACTGTCCAGCTGAATCTGCAAGGCAATACGGGAGCTACGAGGCAACAGACGTTCACGTAGCTGCCAGCTCCATAAGTGGACATATGGAGCCGTGCCAAGGAGCACACCAGGCTTTACTGAGGTCCCTGGCTCAGCCTCCTGCTACAGGAGGGGTGCAGCACCGGGGACCAGATGCGAGCCGAGAGAAGTCAGAAGGGACTCGGCTGTAGCCAAACGGTCCTGCAGCAGCAGGCGCCATCCCACATGCCCCTACTCTGCCTTCGGCGCTAGCAGCAGCGGCCAGCCCTCGGCTTCCAGTGCTCTCTGGCAGAGCTACGCTTGGCTTTATGTTCATGGCAGTCTGTCGCTCCAGGCAACTGCCAGTCTACCTGTTTCATATATATATATATATATATGGGGGGGTTGCGTGTATCTATGTGTTAGCGTTACTTAAAATATGTAATGAAATAAAACTTAACCTGAATGAACTAACAAAAATTCAATCAATGAGAAATTCTAGCGAGGTTTTTCACCTCTAACGCTGTAATGTAATGATCTTACATCATGACTGATCATCTGCAGGATCACTTGCTTTTTCTGGGGCAGCATTTGAAACTGAAGGGTTACCAAGGCGCAAAACACTTGTGCTAGCAGTTTTTGCTTGTAATGGAAACTGGTCTAGTATTTTTCCTCACTATGTTTAAAAAAGAATAACACAGACATAAGAAAAGTTGAAAACAAAATCCAACAATTAAGCATCCCAGACCCTAAGAAATTACCAGAGAGAAAGCCATGGAGCCAGCATGTTCTTTATAGTGGCATATTAGTCTTAGCTATTTCTAAATGAAAGACAAAATACTAGAGCAAAAGCAAGCAACAGAAACCTTAAACATCAGAAAGCATGAACCAAGCCAGATGAGAATGAATGACTGGATTGGCAGGCAAAGCTCTTGAGGAAAAAACAATGGAATCTTTTAGCAAAGAGTTAATGGTGATGCTAAAGCAAGCACAGTGCTAAAAACCAAATAATCCTTGAAAAATAGGTTACCTTAAACCGTTCTGGGAAATGTTCTGTTGCTTTTATCTGCCATTCATCTGTTTACATTAAGTTCTTATAATGTTAATTTCCCACAGAAGGGAAACTGAAGTTAGTCTTCATATTGGATTTAATTCACAGAGAGTATCGATTGTTATGCTAGATAATGTCCCTTTAATCAACATGTCGTGTGTATTTGGCTGGCTCATGTAATAATTTATTTCCTATTGTTTTGGAGATTGGTGGCTCCCCTTGAAGTGACATCTGCTAGAAGCTCCTCTCTGCAATTTTGTTTCTCTTGTGAGTTCTGACACTTTCACACTGCAGTCAATCATTCAGAGCACACAGATGGAGGAACTTAATCAATCTGATTTCAGATAATATTGACCATAATGTGGAAACCATCAGGTGAGAAAAAAGTCAAGATTTCAGCATTTTGTTGTGCCACATTGGAAACTACAACTTAGTGACCAACTATTCACATAACCATAGGGTCATTGAAAGATAGAAAAGTTTAGGCCAAAAAGAGAGGTTAAAAATTTTAACATTTGCTCAAACCAGGTTTAGCGTTAAAGTAAGATGAGGGGGCTTATGGCCTTGGTTGGACTCAGCCATCCTGCCATGACTGTATCTCTGTGATAATAAGGAAGAAACATGGGCTTTAATGGAAGAACAGCTGCCACACCTCCTTTTCAGCCCTATTTGCTTTGCTTTTTAAACATAAATTTGAGACTGTCACAAGTCCAGACCAGCTTCGTGTCCAGAGCTCCCAGAAGCATATGCAAGCAATGTGTCCACCTTCAGATACACCAAGGTATAAAACCATATTCTTGAACACCTGCATTACAGATAGGACAGGCCTGGCTAGTGCTGTACCTGCCAAGGTGGATTCTCCATTTTGAACGTCACGGTGTCTTGCTGCAGTAGGGTGACAGGGCTCCCTGTTACATACAGGGTCTGTCACGTACTGCAAGACAACATGTAGTTGTAGACAACGGGACTGATGCTAGTGCAGTGAGGTAGCCTACATGATCATGGGCTAAGAAGTGGCTGAGGGTTTGGTCTGTCCACAGCTTTCTTCATAAAAGAAGAAATGTAGCATTAAACAGCAGACTCCAAGATGAGGAAAATTAGATTCTGTGAAGCCATAGCCTCATCTTTAGCCAGCCCATAGTCAGGAGTGACATAGTGGTCCTGTGTAAGGGCTTGTCATGTGAACTTACTGCCTGGCGAACACTTCTTTGCTGCATGTAAAATGTCCCTTTCCTGCTCAGAACAATTTTTTCTTTCCTCCTTCCTCCAATTTTTGCCCACTTTTCAGTTTTGTTTACACTCAACTTTCCCTAGTTAAGTAGGAAAATAAAATTTAAAAAAACCCATAATTATTCATATCTTTCATGCAGCTTCTTCTTGAAGCAGTTTGTGATAAGGCAAAATAAAAAGTGTAGTAAGATGCTTACACATTGTCTCAGGAACTGGGACTAGAGCTGGGGCACTCAGGCTCTCTGTGCTTGCTGTTTTTCTTACCTAGCAGCTCTGTCTGTTCTGTGCTCCAATACCCAGTTTATATCTTTGTCCAGTCAACCGCTGTATGATATGAAAACTCCAGAGGATGTCTTTGTTACTCGGCACTCAGATTATGGAAACTGCCTTCTGTTCAGAGCAGTATCCTTCCTGGAGTCATGGTTTTCAAATTTGTTTGGAGTTGATGTTGTATTATCAGCATCTCACTGCTAAATGCAATTGTTTAAGGATATCACCTGAGTTTACCAGCATTTTGGACATTCTAGCCATTCTTCCGTCATCCATTTCAATCTAACAATGTAATTCTGGTTCTTTTTCTTGATCTTTTCATATTGTCTTCAGAATATCCCATAAAGAGAGTCATCTATCAGAAATTCCTAGGACAGGTCCACTGAGTATTTCATCAATATGATCCTTCCTCTTTCTTATCTAGAACTTGGGCTTGTCTCTTAAAATCCCTTAGTGATCTTGCTTATTTGTACACATGACAAGTGAAGAAGAACCTTCCAATTAAGTTGAGAAATTATGTTACAGTTTGCAGTAGGTAACTATGCCAAACAGGGCACAGCCCATGAAAATATGTCATTGAAAACTGCTCGTCTTCTTTTAGTTCTCCAAGTTAGGGCTCCAAGTTAGTGATTTACTATGGTGGTTTAACCCCAGCCAGTAACTAAGCATCGCAGAGCCACTCACTCACCTCTCTCCTCCCCCACTGGTATGGGGAGGAGAACAGAAAAAAAACACTTGTGGGTTGAGATAAAGACAGTTTAATAGGATAATAAAGGAATGTAGTAACAACAACAACAACAACAACAACAACAACAACAACAACAACAACAACAACAACAATAATAATAATAATAATA
>VXBL01002501.1:237396-268329 GCA_013400195.1 Aramus guarauna | reverse complement strand
TAATAATAATATGTGATGCATAAATGCAATTGGTCACCACCTGCAGAAAAAAACCCAACCCTAATGCCCAGTCTGTTTCTGAGCAGCAAATATGCCTCCTGGATAGCTTCCCCAGCTATATACAGAGCATGATGTTGTGTGGTAGGGAATGTCCCTTTGGTCAGTCTGGACCAGCTGTCCTGGCTGTGCTCTCCCAGCTTCTTGTGCACCTGGCAGGGCGTGGGAAGCTGAAAAGTCCTTGACTTGGTGTAGACACTACAACTACCTAGCAATAACTAAAACCATCAGTGTGTTATCAATATTATTCTCATCCTAAATCAAAAGCACATCACTATACCCACTACTAGAAAGAAAATTAACTCTATCCCAGCTGAAACCAGGACATTTACAAAAAAAGTTAATTTTATCCAAATGTGTATAGGAGGATGCATTTCACTTTTATTTCACTAGATCAGCTAAAAACTTGGTAATTGTCCAGAGAAGGTCCAAGTATGGAAACATTTCCAAAGCTATTTCTATGACGATCACATAATACTACCTTGCAACCCAGCACAGGACAAGCCCAATTCTAGCTGAGTGGGGATAGTCTTCACCTAAAGCACTGACAGGCTTGGATATCTAACAAGGGCTTTTCTCAGCTTTGCTGCTGAAGCGTTCATTAGATTCTCACAAAGAGAAATCGTGTTGGAAATAGGTACCAGAAGTAAGGACTCCAGAAGGCTGCCTGTTTTACTCTTTGCCTGTGACTCTTGCATTGACATCTGTCCGGTAACTCAGTGCTGACAAGACTGGGGAACGGCTCAGCCCAGCCATGGACAGCTATAGTTTTATCCTGCTAGACAGGAAACAGTTGTGGTAGCAGCAGCTGTCAACCTGTTAAGCTGGGAAGATCAAGTCTCCCACTCAGCTGAGTGTTTTAAATCACCATGTGTTAAAGTGTACACCTCTACTACCTCCTTTCGGAATAAAATATTCCTATACAGTTTTTTAATTAAAATGGAAAGTTACCTTCCAAGAGGGGCAGGCTCTGACCTTGAGCAGGACAGAAAATGACTCTGACTCAGGTGTTAAGTTTCAGAGAAGAAAAATAAATTTAAATAATACCTGTGTTCAGCATTATGTGTTAAATAGCTCTACTGATCTTCCTAGACAGGTTAAAGGCTTTTTCAGCTTTTCTCTTGAGCGATCCAGCTCTTTTCATGCACATAAAGGATTGGTGATTTGGAAGCTTGGATTCACGTCTAGGGCATAGACCCAGAGAAACCTATATCCTTTCTTTTCAGAAACATTTAATTATCTACTGGCTCTTTCAAATCTCCATTTCTCCATTTCCATTCTTCCTCATGTTCAGTACTGAAGGTCTGGACCCTCATTGTATCATCTGCATCATTTACCCATGCTGTATTGGCTAACATATCTAGTAAGCTGTGGTGAGTTGACCCTGTCTGGGGGCCAGGTGCCCACCAGAGCCGCTCTATCACTCCCATTGTTCACCAGACAGGGGAGAAAAAGTATAACGAGAAGCTTTGTGGGTTGAGATAAGGACAGGGAGAGATCACTCACTTATTATCGTCACAAGCAAAACAGACTGAACTTAGAGAGAGGAAATTCATCTAATTTATTACCAAACAGAACAGAATAGAGGAATGAGTAATAAAATCAAATCTTAAAACACCTCCCCCCACCCCTCCCATCTTCCCGGGCTCAACTTCACTCCTGGCTTCAACCTCCTCCCCCCCAGCGGCACAGGGGGACGGGGAATGGGGGTTACAGTCAGTTGATCACACGTTGTTTCTGCCGCTTCTTCATCCTCAGGGAGAGGACTCCTCTCATCGTTCCCCTGCTCCAGCATGGAGTCCCTCTCACAGGAGACAGTCCTTCCCAAACTTCTCCAACGTGAGTCCTTCCCACGGGCTACAGTTCTTCATGAACTGCTGCAGCATGGGTCTCTCCAACGGGGTGCAGACCTTCAGGAGCAGACTGCTCCAGTGTGGGTCCCCCACAGGGTCACAAGTCCTGCCAGCAAACCTGCTCTGGTGTGGGCTTCTCTCTCCACGGCTCCACAGGTCCTGCCAGGAGCTTGCTCCAGTGTGGACTTCCCACAGGGTCACAGCCTCCTTCAGGTGCCTCCACCTGCTCCAGCGTGGGGTCCTCCAGGGGCTGCAGGTGGAATCTCTACACCCCCTCATCCTTCCTCCATGGGCTGCAGGGGGACAGCCTGCTTCACCATGGTCTTCTGCAGGGGCTGCAGGGGGATCTCTGCTTCGGCACCTGGAGCACCTCCTGCCCCTCCTTCTGCACTGACCTGGGTGTCTGCAGAGTTTCTTACATCTTCTCACTCCTCTCTCCAGTTGCAAAATCTCTCTCTGTTTTTTTCCCTTCTTAAATATGTTATCACAGAGGCGCTGATTAGCTTGGCCTTGGCCAGCGTTGGGTCCATCTTGGAGCCGGCTGGCATTGGCTCTGTCAGACACAGGGGAAGCTTCTGGCAGCTTCTCACAGAAGCCACCCCTGTAGCCCCTCTGCTACCAAAACCTTGCCATGCAAACCCAATGCATAAGCTCTTTGCAACATGGTATTTTCAGCCTAGAACCAGAATAATAGGGTTTTTTTTCCTAGCCTCAGAAAGTATTTTGAGAACAATCAACATCCTCCTAGTAACACACGAAGCTGACCTAATTAAATCTCAAAAAATATAATTCATGCTGTAGTTAGGATCTTTAATTTAAAAAGATGCCACAACCAATTGTTATCTCCTTCTTTCCAGAACATGCATGCCAACCCTGTGTATTGCTCCCTGTTGCAGTAAATAGAAGTCTTGCAAAAAGAAAACAACAACAACAAAAAAAACCCCTCAAACAAACAAACAAACAAAACCAAAAACCAAACCACAAGCAGGAACACTTTGTAAATTCCTTCCTCATTTGCTCAATATCTAGCTAGAACTCTCCCAACAAGTTTAACTACTTTCCCAATAGACCACACAGGTAGAATCAATGAAAATAGACTTCCCAGCCATGGCCCTATCTGTCCATTGTTTTCTTTCCAGCTGTTCTTATTTCACCAAAATCAGCCTTTTTCTGGTAACTTTTGTTAATACACAATAAGGACGATGATTTAACTTACTGGTTATTCTCCTTTGGCTTTTAAACAGCTCCAGTATATTCGCAGCATGAACATTTTTTTCTGGATAGGGGTTGATGAGGGAGGATAGCAGTGTTGCAGCTTAATGCAAATGAGTTTGTTAGGTTTATGTGGTACCAGGAGGAAATGACTTTAATGAGGAAACAAGACATACAATATAAGATAAAGTGTTTCATTAAGAATGAATGCTATTATTCAGATATTATTGCTGGAGAACTTGGCTGAAAGGAAGAACTTACTGTCTTGTGACTCAGTAAGCCTAAAATCAGTAAATTGGGAAGCGTGGGAAGTTTCAGCCATTTATCCTAGTTTGCCTGGCTGAAGTTAGCCAGTTTGTTTTGAAATCAGCATCTTATATCTTGCTATGTCTCTGAATATTGGTAATGTAAAATTTCACATTTTTCTTCTCCTATTTCTAGCCCAGGAAAACCTTTCAACCATGACTCAAAACTAAAAAGAAAATTCACTTTATTTTAACTCCCTGTTGCACTTTATGCTTCCAGCTGAAAAGCTATCTTAACTTGAAGCTGTAGGTGGGTGAAACCAAGAAGTCTCACCAAAATTAAGTTGTTTGGGGAGAAGAGGAAGGAGAAGTAAAACCCCAGGGCAAGAGCTCATGCAGGAAGCTGCCAACAGGTCTTCCTGCAAACACACTGATGGCACCCTGCAGGGTTGAAAGGGATCTCAGGCCCCCACCTTGGTGATTTCCCTTTCAGGCCATATTTGCTTCACTGCAAAAATGAAAGGACAGGTGTACTCACTTTGTTTTTGTAGATGGTGAGGAGAAGGAGTCAGAAACTTCTCTCATTTCAGGATAACCGAAAAAGCATACAGAGTAAAAGGGTTGGTTTCTAGCTGTGTGAAAGCAAGCATTCATTTTCTGTTTTATCTTGCATGTCAGGAAGTTCTGACAGCTAGGAAGAGCTGTAAAGCTGAACCTTCAATAACAGCTAGGTAACATCTCACTGCTGATGCTCATAGCAGGAGATCTATGGAGCTGGGCTGTGGGAAACTTATATGTTAATTTTCTTTTCTTTTCCTGAGCTCTAAGGAACTAATTTGGGGTTGGGGATATAATATTGGGACTCATGTCTTTGAAGTATAATGTCTCATGTAACAGCTTCTTAGAGGGCAGAAGGCAGCTGGACCCTTGCATGATAGTTGTTGGTCACCAAGAAGACAGTTATTTTCTAAGCTACCTAGATGATAACATGGTTTGGATATGTTCTTTCAGGGCGGTTCTGCCATAACGCTCTGTCTTCTAGATCTGTCCCACTGAAGCCTGACTTCCTTCTGTAAAGAAGCACTACTGCTGGGGGCTTCTTGGTTTGGTTTTTTCTTGTTTTGTTCTGTTTTCAGAAATAAGAAAAAAGAAACAAATTCTGTGAGTCTGTAACTGCATTGTTTGGTACCAACAGCTGGACCTGAGTGTCACTGGTCAGTCTGCTGTTATAAATACAAGGTCAAAATGATTTTTGAAACTGTTGATGTGAGTGATCCGAAATAGCCTTCTTTCTTAAAGAATAGAAAAGATATGACAAACATACCCTTTTCAGTCTATTCTGTATTGGCCTTGTAGTTGTCAACAGGGCTTCATGGGTGTCATGTCATGGGCAGCAATGAAGGGCAAAAGTCAGCGGAAACAACCCTTCGTCATGATGTTTTCTGCAACTGTCTGCCAATATTAACATAATTATAATTTTCTATCCAGATCAGAAACTACAATGAAAAACTTCTAACATAGCTGATTGTATACTATGCTAACTTAAGTTACCAGTTGTTTCAAAAAGACTGTCACATTCCAGTTTTTTAAGTGGAAAAAAGAATCACCATCAAGAGTTTGCTTTCTGGTCCAGGAGTCTGTTATTCAATTAAATGTGTTGGCATTTCTCTATACATTTTTTCTTGAACAGCAGTCAAGATTAATAAGTCCATCAACTTTCAGTGCCGCTGTTGAACTCAATTTGCAGTTGTCAGGTGTTTTTTGGAAATATGGGAAGATTGGCTGAAATTCTAGAAAACTCCATCTGGCCTCTTTTTTGCTCCACAGAAGCAGCAACCCATAATCTGCTACCACTGTGTCAGCCACTGCTGACCAAATGTGATCACTTGAGACTGAAGGACCTTTCTGGTTTAGCACAAAGGGAAAAGCTTGACTCTGAACTTAGAACAACCTGGGATATCATGCTCTTCATCACCACAGATTTTTTAAATGCTATCGTTCTGTACCACAAAACATGCAGGAAGGGGAAATGCATTATGTTCTCTCCAGCAATAGTTTATAATGAGAGCAAAGTTAGTTAAGTGTGAACTGCCTTGTATTGCACAATTAGAGGGAGGAAGTGCCAGGTTTTATAAAATAGCTTAACCTTACTTTTACACCATGTAACATTTTTAACTGGCAGGAACAGATTCTGCAGCTCCACAAACAGCATGCTTCTGCTCCCAACAGATAAGAAAATGCTATGCACAATACATTGATTTTCCTTCTAATACGACACAATAATGAGGCTAAAGTTGTAATGACATTAGCAGATATTTAGTACGGATGTGGATGCAGTGTGCAGTGTTTTGTATTTACAGGGAAAATTACAAGAAGGCTTGGTATATTATTTCTTCCACACACAAACAACTACTTTGACTTTTTTAAAAATCTTTTTGTCCTTTATACTTAGTTTCTGTTGTTTTACCTTTTCATTCACAAGGCCCAGTTCTATCCGAATTATTTTTGGATGTTGTCCCAAATGCCACAGGTTGCTGTGGTAATTTATAAATAATATAAATTCAGTAACCATAAAATTGGGTTCCATGTTTCAAATTGTTTTCTATGACCTTCTTGTCTGTATTGTGACCCTTTTTCATAAGCAGTGGTTTGCATCGTCAATTCCACCTGTTCTTTCAGGAGCTTGACTATCCCCGCTTTTTGCTGGGAAGAAAAAAGTAGAAGCAACAAGTAATATGTGTCTTACTTCATGCATATTGAAATGAGCTGGGTAATGTGATATCATAACTAATAGCAATAATCTTAGCAGTTTTCCAAAATACTCTGTTTGGTAATTTGCTATTAACATTGTGATTTGTTCTTCCTGGCTATGTTTACTTAGTATGTCTAATCGTTTTGCCCTTATAATTCTCCCTGCCTCAGTTAAGCTAATAGCTATGACCCTTTCCTGTTAGCCTGATGCTCTTCCTCATCATAAAACAAAGTTGCTGACTGATGCTATGCAAAGTACAAGGCTCAATTCTTGCAGTTCAATTTTGAGCCAGTGGGAATAGAATTTTTTCACCTGAGAGGTGCTTATGGAAAACAGCAAATGACCAAAACCTCTGCTCAAGGACCTTTGATCTTTGAATGTGTTACAAGGCACTTTACTGGACAGTGCATACAGTGCTGGGATATGGCACAGCCTTTAGCTCTTCCCCTTTCCAGGAAGAATTTCTGATCTCTTCTGGACTGAGCCAGACCCCTACCATGGGCTCTCGGAACTACGTCAATCACTCTCATATGTATGAAACCGATTCAGATGGGTGGGAAAGAAAATATAGTTCAGTTAATCAAAGTTCTTTGCCTCACTGTTCACACAAGAATTTGGTGTTTATTTACCCATATTGTGGCACTTTGTCAGAGTTATTTACTGGCTTTGCTACCATTTAATGCAGAAGGCATTGTCAAAATTAATTTCATTTTCTTCCAGTATTTCAGTTCTTTGCTTTTGATACAGCTGTGATCTTACCATGGCAGTTTTTTGCACTTTCCTGATAGGTCAAGTAAAATGATCTATTAAACCAGCATTACCAGTTTCAAAATGTCTTTGCCAAACTGTATTGACAGAGGTCTAATAATAATAGCATTTCATCAGCTGGTTCATAAGCAAGCACTGTGAAAGCTGGCATGCAGCTGCTAGAACAGTAATAATCACTCTTGACCAATTTCTAGAGAGAAATAGAAACCTATGTCAGATATGGAAGCTCCCAAGCCCCTCCACCAAGCTCTCACACAAACTGAGTGTGACAGAAACATGGAACGATAACTTCTTTACAGCAAAGAAACTTGATTCCTTGCTTAGAAGTAGAAAAAATTAAGCTGTTGTAACTTTGTCCGAAAAGCTTGTTTGAAACTCTCAGATACAGTCCTTTCCTAATTTAGTTCCTCATCCTTGCTTTTGTATCTTCTTACAGATCCTCTTTGTAAATACTTGTATTGTCAATTCAAATTGTCCTTTTCAGAGAAGTAACTTAAAGACTTTCATTGTCCTGTCTTAAAACATTGATCCCAGCAGACATCTAACTCTTGCATCAGGTAGCACGTAAAACTTTGTCTCCTGTTCATCAATCTTACCAGTTCCTTCTGTAAAAGTGCAAGGTAAGTGGCTCTGAGTGACAGAGGTTGCGCACATTTTGGAATGTCTTCTTGGCATGTCTATGTATACCAGTCAAGTGGCAAGAATACTGGAACCCCTCCTCTTTTCAGTGGGCAAAAAGGCTAATGATACCCTGGAGTCCCAGCCTCTGTATACAATCAGTTGTCTCACTGCCAGATGGATGTTCAGTTCTTGGCTGACAGCTTCGTTGGTACTCAATGGAGATGAGTTGCTGGGGTATGCGCAGGCTTGCCATATGAGGAACGAAACGAATGTCCAGACTGCTTGTGGAGATAAATCCTTCTGATGTAGTACTTAGCTGGACGGATCCAAATTATTCAGAGTGGCAGAAGGGCAGATCATTCTGTCTCTGCTCCTGATCTGATACCAAGATGTAGTCTAGATGGGTGCAAGTCAGGCAAGATAATATGTGTCTGCTATTCCTGAAGTTATATTTTGTGTCAGGGACTATTCTTCTCTCTGTCTCACCCCCTTCATTGTTTGTGGTTATAAAATTCTCCATAAATTACACACTTCTCTTAATTGCTCCACATACTGTTCAATAACCAATCTCACCCCCACTTGTATTTTATAAAAAACTTCATCAGGTCAAACTCTACTTCAGCCCCTGTCTGCTCCACAAGCCACAATTAGTGACAACCATAGTCTCAGTGGTTTTGGATTATTCTCCATGGTAAAACTCCTTCAGGAATATGCCTCTGTCTACAAGTAATGATAGTATGTTTCTTTGCTATATCCACAATTTCAAGTTGGCTGTCTCAAGGATAGTTGACCAACAATACTAAATTAGGAAGAATTGCACTAAATATAAAATATAGAAAAATGCAATATAAAATTTTGGAAGTCCTCCCTTCTGGGATGAAAGGCATTAAAATAATCTTTATTTACATATAAGTAAAGCAAAAATTCAATTCATATTAAATTATGGAATGAAATTCGCAGTTAATTAATCATGGAAGTCAATAGGTCAAGCATTGGAAATGATAGCAAAACACACCAAACACTATAAAGGCTGATAAATTCTGTTCAACAGTCAAATAATTTGCTTGAATTCCTTGCCTGAAAATATAATTCTATTAATGACACTCATGTTTGGATATCTTTGTATAAAATAAGTAGTGGCTACTTGTAATCCAATTAAAATTGCTTAATTATCACTGTGGGGTTTTTTTAACCATAGTTGTGTCACTTCAGTAAATGTGTGATTTGTTAAAAATAGCTTGAGATTAATAAATGACTGCTTTTACTCTAATGAAGTTCTTCGAGCATCAATATTATCTTCAAAACTTTACCTAGTTGAAAGTATAGTGAACGTAACTAGGCATGCATAGCTGCTGGAGTTCATTGCTAGACTTATTTGGTGACAGTCACTGCAAATATTGCTGTACTGGAATAGCAGAACCTTTTCGAGGTCTTCTAGTGCAAAATCATTATTCTAAGCCCCAGAAGCTTTTGAGGTTAATTCTTGTATAGAAATAATTAGAACCCCAGCATCTTTTACTAAGGATATCTGATGGCTTATTATTCCTAAGTATAACCTAAGGATAACGTGTCCAATAGGGTGCACCGTAATCATCTCTTTACCAATTTGCCAAGGAAAAAAAAACCTAAGCTTGGAAGGTTCTTTCTGGTCAAAGGTGATGTTTGCTGTTGAGTTTTCTACCTACTTAAAAGTGTGTCATTTACTAAAAGAACATATGTTCTGCCAAACTTCTACATTTGAAGACTTTTGTTGTTTGCAGCATACATGACAGCTTCCCAGAAGAAACTCTGTTGACAGCTCTGTGTAGTTCCTCTGTATGACTTCGAATTCATCCTTTAAGAAAAAAAATCTCTTTTGAAATAAACATCTCTAAAATGTGCTTGTAGTCATAAGGCAATATCTTCTGCCTCCTTATTAGCTGACTTTAATGCTGTATAGTTATTTATGGCACAGACTGAAAGTATAAATGTCTCTTCATTAATCTATGACTCAGGCTTAATGAGTGCTGAGATTTGGGGTTTGGGACCATTAATGCAGTTCTACCATTTACCCAGCTCTGTGACATCACTACTAGTTAAACATAACCTTGTAAACGAACAGTATTCTTGCCATCTATTAATTGCCTCCTGGGAGTAAAATGCCTTTTAGCTTCATTCAGTGTAGCTTTTTGTACGCAGATTTCTCAACCATTAATCACTACACTCAGGATTCACAATCTTTCAGCATCAGAGTTATGGCCCCAGGATNGGGGTTGGATTTTTTTTTTTTTTTTTTTTTTTTTGGTGGGTTGTTGGTTTTGGTGTTTGGTTGGGGTTTTTTGTGTGTGTGGTTTGTTTTTGGGGTTTTTTTTATTATTTTTATTTTTTATTTTTTTGTGGCCACATTTTAATAGGGAATTAGGAGAAATATTTGTGCATTGAACTCTAACCACCAAATTCCCACTGGTCTGCAGAGATAATACTGTTGTCAGTAGCTAAAGACAATATTACTACACCTTGAATAAAAAGTTTTAAAAAAGTATTGTGGAGAAGAAGAGAAGAAAAAAGGCATCCAATGATTTCTAAGTTATCTTTCCTAAACTTTACTAGAATTCTTGCCAAAGTCTTATGCTAAATATAGTAATATTAAAATGAGTTAGAAAAGTTTGGATTTCATAGATGCATAGATAATTGTAAGCTGTTTGGAAAAAGGACACTTAATTCAACATATTTACTTAAAGGAAAAATAGAGGGAACTCTGACCTTCAACTGCTTTTTAGGTCTGCCAAATCTTTTCACTACCCAATTATACTGACTACAAAAATGAGAGTAAAAAAATATTAGCAATAACAATACTGGACATGTTAACTTTATTTGTTAATTTTTTTTGTGTACTTTTTGACATCTTAGAGGTTATGTGTTGCAAATCACTGAGAAGTGTCCTTGAGGAGCAGAAATTTCTTGGGTATAGACTGGAGGTTTTTGAAACATCTCTTTTTAAGCTTCTTCCTTCACTCCCTCAACTCTTTGAATAGTGGTTGCTTCTTATCAGTGTGCCCCAGCGATCATAGGCCACCCTGTGAGGAGCACAGTATGTATCTTTAGTTATTTAGCATCCTCTAAATAGCCGATAATTTCACATTTTATAAGAGATTGAGTGACTATATTTTGGGCTGTAAGTTCTAAGGCATGGAGATTTGTAGCTAACTGCCAAAACCATTAAGAGTATCAAGTAGTAGGGCTGGGAAGTAGTCACATATCTTGAGATTCAGTGCAATAATTTGAACCCTGAGATGTGGTATCCCCATTGAACCAGAATAAATAACATAAGGTAGCAAGACTGCCTTCTGTCTTAAACTAAACTGTTTCATTTCCCAGTTGAATGAAATGATTTCTGGTCTTTTCATTTCAGCAAGGGCAAGCTTTGGCTGAGAAATTGTGATTTTGAACCATTTTGAACTCCTGTGGAGTGTCCTCCATAGAAGGACACTCACTAAAGGTAGAAAGCTTTGTGTATTGGCCTTTAAAATGAGTTTAAAAGAACTGTAAAAGGCTACCTTGTCCCCGTGCTGTGTATAAGGCTGCTGCTAAATTGTGTAGAAGCATAGGAGGTGAGTTAGAAATGCATACTTGTTTTTCATAATTCTATTCTGTTACTTTGTACTATTTAGTAAGAGATTATAGAAAAACCTCTGACAGGGAGCTTTAAAAGGAGAACATCATCCCTTTCTGGTTGTACTTAAGAAGATTTTAAATTGGAGCTTTATGAAGGTACAGGTGTAACACACACAGTTTGTGCAGATGCCTTGATACAATTTGTGAACTCTAGAAAGGACCTTGTATGTGCTCAAGACAGAGTGAAAAACTATTAGTGCTTCTCTGCAGCAAGAGAAAGTCATGTGAAATTGGTTTGGCTAAAAATTCTCCTCGGTGCTAGGTAATGGTTGTAGGGGAGTGTTTCCCTACAAAGTGTTCTCCTTGAAAATTAAAGAAGGTAGACCAATATGAGAGAGTTACTCTTCTTATTAGCTTGGACGCTTAAGTGGCTTTACTAAGTAGAAATGCCCATGGAAAATAGTAAAAAGCTGGTAAAGGAGATATCTCTTTCATAATGTGTGTAACAAATAGAAGCAAAATTTTGGTGAGCCAAAGGCAACTGTGGAGAAAAGTGTGACATAAACATGAGTAGACTGCAATGAGGACGGCACAGAAAACCCTGTAGCGGGCCACTAATCGCAACTGTTTTCACTTGCTAATTTATGGGAATAGTGTCAATGTGCACAGCATCTGAGAAACCAGGATGTCTCGCTGGTTTAGGAGTTCAGTCCTTCTCCCAGTGCCTTGGCTTCTCATAGTTTTGGAATCACTGACTCCTATTGTCCTGTCCATGAAAAATTATAATGGAGTCAGTTTCATCTGCTGTGTACAAGCATAGCTATCCGTAATGAAACACCAACTCTAGCAAATAGTTTCTGAGACTTATTCTTTTTAAATATGGGGCTCTTTTTCACATAAAACAAGTCCATTAAAACAGTAAGGAGCCCCTTGATGTGATTTTCAGAACCAAAGAAATGTGTGGCACTTCATAGGCAAAGTTCTATGACTACCTTACTTTTTTTTCTTTTTTTTCATGTATGCATATCTGTTCCAGATGAGAGGCCTGGATCTAGGTATATAATAGCCATTTACAAAATTAAAACAGAACAAAAAAAACCAACCCAAAAGTCCTTGACATCGTATCATAGTTCTGTGCTTCTTGGGAAGTGCATAATTCTCAGCATGGAGAAATAGGGTGTCTCTGTCTTTACTCATTCCAGTTGACTTGATGTTGGAGAGAAGAGTAAAAGATCTCTGCTGACTCTCTGGCTTGAGCCAGGTGCAAGAGCAGACAGAGCAGCAAGAACTGAATTTTTCTGTCGGTGTGACTCTGTGTATGTGTGTGTGTGAGATTAGTCTGGCTTTCCAGCTGAGATCTCCAGAGGATGCAAAGATCCTGAGCCCTGCAGCAGACACCTCTGTTGGCACTTCTGTTTGGCCTCATCCAGTGCACATATAAAAGACCACCATATTGCCTGGCAGAGAGGGAACAAAACTGCTACCTCCCTCACCTGCATTTAGCAGAGAAAATAACACCAACCAGAAAGCTATGAGATGTAGTTGGAGGACTAACTATTCTTGCTGTGAAACGAGACCTTTCTGGGTTAAGTAACCTTGGTTTGGTTCATGTCATGGAAGAGGCATTCTCATGTTCCCTCAGCTTTGATTACTGACTGCCAGTAGGATCTTGAGCTGCATATGTTATAGTGCTTACTATTAATATTTACTATCTCATAGTAGCATCACTGCACAGAAGCAAATAGAAACATATGATAGGTGATTCAGGATAAGTTGGGATAATAGTAACTAAGGCCAGGAATTAAAAGCAGCATTACTTAGAGAACTAAAGCTGTTTTCTCTTTCCTTTGTATGGTGGTTAGTTGCCATGACTCATTTTCTGAAAGCAGACAAATTTGAGTGACATAGGCAACACCATAATAATTAAAGTCATTTCAGAGCCTTTTTATGAAACTGCTTTTCTAACAGTAGTGCACCTGTCCTGCCCTGTTCCTTTCCTCTTCCTGCCTTCAAAATCTAATGGTTTTCTATGTAAGTCTGGCTGTAGTTCAAATTCTGTGGTTAGTTTTCTTGCATGATGACTACCCTTCACAGTTAGACATCTATATAAGCTCCAGTATATTCTGTTTTCCAGCTCCAGGTGGAGGATCTTAGTGAGCATCATGTAGCTAAATAGCTACTTGGTATTCATTTAGTGACTAACTTCATTTACATCACAGGAATGCACCTGGGATGTATTTGAAAGCAAAAATGATGCAAGCAGGGACAAGATTTTGGTGACCACAGGAATGCAACATTTCTGAGAAGGAAGTGATAAATCAGTTCCAATTCAAATCCACAAAACAGGTGAAAAGAAATTAGGAGTCATCCAGGTGCAAAGAGAAAGTGGCTTAGGTAACTTTGGAAATTGTGCAACTGCATGGTGCCTAAGAGCACAGATAATGAGCAAAAGCGATGGAGGAGTCTGAACTCGCATGCAAAAGCAAGGCAAGACTCAATAGAGGCGGAGAACTAGTTGTTTGAAATTTTCCAGCTATGGAAAATGCAAGGTTTAAAAAAGGCTGAGACTACTTCCTGCTGTGAACCTCCCCATAACAACAGCACCCTAAGGTGGGGAATCAGCTCTCTCACTAGGGCTCTGTAGTTTAGGGACTTTGATGTCAAATTCCTGAATACAATTTGTGTTGTGAAAACAGACTGTAACATTAGGTGCATTGAAATAAAAGCAAAAGGGAACCAGCAGGATATATACTGACTGATCTGCCCCTACCCCTTTCTGCAGAATTCAGATTCTTTATTATGCATTGTGTTTGATGAAATGGAGATATTTCAGTCACATGCAAGCTCTTAGTCAACTCCTCCACTCCCAAAATAGCTGTTAGTGGTCATTTTGGCTGCCAACTGTTGTATCACCTGTAAACACACAGTCGCCACACAGGACTCCACCACTTACAACTACTCTCATTTTAGAAACCTCAATCCTTCTGAACCCAAATATTAATTTATTTTTCACTCCAATAAATTAAAAACAATGTGACTTATCCTAACCTGGAAAAGCATTCTGCAAAGATTATGAAGCTGACTTCCCCCACACATACATCCCAACGTCATTTTAAGTGTCAGCGGTGACTAGCCACAGTGCTGATGGTAAAGCACAAAGGCACAGTTCTGCATTGGATTCCCAGCAGAAGTCCACAGCGAGAAGCCAAAGGTAGCATTACTTACAATCACATAGTAAAGGTCAAACCAGTCTCAGGGAGACAAATGTGATGCAAGTATGAAATAGGTGTAGTCAATGACTCTGCTGTGAGGATGAGCATGTGCTGTTGTGTGAATGAGCTTCCATTTCTATCATGTGGGGAGGTAAGCATGCAGTATAGCTGCAATCCACCTCTCTGGTACGCATCGAAAGCTTTCTGCACGCTCCCTTCCTAAACACGTGTCACAGAGGCAGTCTGTGCTTCGAAGCATGCTGTTTTACTATGGCAATTCCTTGACTGATTCACATGTGCACCCTGGCAGTCTCAGATGTGTGGGTTGTGGGGAATTCTTCTGAATGTGCTCAGTGAGCTTCCAGTATCAGACATCTACTGCAGGGACACTAGAAATATCACAAAAGGGATTGCATGTTACAGCTTTTGGAAAAACTAACCATTCAATGTTCTTATTTGCAGCAGCACAGTCACTGGCAGCCTACCAAGCTCTGCAGATCTCTGTTTACTGTGTTTTGAATGGAGCTGGCTTTTGGTGCGTAATATTAATGAAGTCCCACATGTAGACACCAATTTACAAAGACTGATACTGTGAACGTAAACAGTGAAGGATAAAGTCCAGTAAACAGCCAATACAAGCTCTAAAATTAAGGTCTGTTTCCTTTCTGGGATATGCTCCGTAATCATCCCCATAGATCCTTGGTTTTACTAGTATGCTGGCTTTTTATGCTGCAGACTAGATGCTCCTAACAGGATGCGTACATATAAATATATATGGCGTTCTATAATACCACCTCTACAACATATTTACTAGCTTTGTAAGCTGCTTTTCCATAAAGCCACCCAGCTTTCCATGTTTTCTATGCCAGTACATTTAAAGGAAAGTCATACTCTTTTTTGGCTCTGTGTGTTCCTAATGAATGATTAAATAGCAATTATCTCCAGTGCCTGCTGATGGCATGAGGTGATCTGAAAATTATGGATACTTGCTGTGTTTGCCAAACATGCTCAATCGCTATTACTCTGAAGAACAACACTGTTGTCAGTGGAGTAAAGGTAGGCAAAGTGAGGACGAGCTGTCTGTGCCTTTTATTTGTGCTTAAAAAAAAAAATAAAAATCAGTACTTGCAGCTTGGGGAAAGAGTTAAATCACAGCTGCTCTGCACACTTTGTTAACCAATGGCAGTTTTTCTGGCTGAAGGAATTTCAGAGAATCTCTTCAGATCTCCGTGCACTCTGAGATGTAGATATGCAGCTTCCAAGCATGTTCCTCAGAAGGACTGGCCCACGTTCACGTGGACACGGACAGGTCCATTGCTGCTGATACTGCAGCTTGGCATGGCACCTTAGTGATCCTTGGAGAATCCTGAGCACATCAGTGGCAGAGTGCAGGAAGAAGGGGGAAAGTCTCCTGAGTCTTGGTCTCCAGCTTCCCTATGTGAGAGAAATTATTAATACTCGTTCAACAGCTCCCAGTGCTTCTGGCTACATCAGCTTTATGTTCCCAGACACAGGCAGACTTAAAAATCAGCAGTGTGGCTCCAAACACCTTTCTGCACCCGCGTTTCCTTTGCACTCAGAAATCTAGACAGTGGATGAGAATTGTTCTCACCTGTTGCTGAATGTTCCTCTACACCAGGATCTGCCTGGTATGGGTAATGATCAGGCCAGAGCTGACAGAAATTTCCTGTCAAAACTGTTTTAAAAGATAGAAATGAGTTTTCAACCCAGTCAAAAAGTTTGATTAAAATTTTCTTTTAAATCTGATGATCTGGAAAAAAAAGAGTGAAAAATATTTAAGATTTTCATGTTTTACAAAAAATATATTCTGCTGTTTAAGATATTAAATTTTGATATTCTGAATCTTTTTCAATCCCCAGAAAATGTGTTAGGCTTGTATACAGATTATATTATGTTATACAAATACTGAACACTGATTGCCCTAACACTGGCATCCTTAAAAAGAAAAACATAAAAATGGCTAAGGCTTTTCAAGCTTTTTATTCTTTTTATTATTTTTTTGCTATAATTTCAAAAGTGAGATTTGCCATGAATCATTTACTGTGTTCTGTTGGCTTCATCAGCCAGAAGTAAACATAATTTACTTTATCTAATGATATAGTCTGAAGAGCTGGAAAATACCCACAATATGCCTATTGTTTCGTGTTCTTCTGGGTAACAGCTACTTTTCAGTCATATGTGTTCACCATCGTCCAAAAAGTCTGTTTTAAGGAAAACTTTAGCAAAAAGTTCCAGCAAAAAAATTGCTTTCCTAGGGAAAAGCAATTTTAATTAATTTCTTACTACCTTAGGTTTTCTCCTGACTTTGATTTGACAGTCTTGTTCACATGTGAAATACAGTATTATCAGCTGGCTCATGTCTGTCCCAAAAGCACATATCTTGGGTAGTTAATTATACAGCAGGAGTCTATCTCTGGCTCATTTGGGACACCACAATACCTGCACGTTAAAAATGGCACTTTCAAGGATAGCATTCAGTCAAAAATATTTGAGTTTTTGTTTGTTTCCTTTACTTTCTGCCAAAATCCAGAATTTCTTGCATTGCTTTTCCATACATCCTTCCCAAACAATCAGATGACTCATGAGGAAATCAGAAGAGGCTAACTGATGTACCTGTCTGAGCCCAAGTAGAGGAAATAATTGTGGTGGGTGTTTGTATGCCCAAATCACAATCTTTACAGCTTAAGTATTGTAAGCTATTATCACAGGTACAACCTAATAAAAGATGCTACTCTTCAGTCATTCCTGATAGCAAAATAAATCTGCCTTTTGCATATGTTGAACAGAAAATCTTTGGTAAATAGATACTCCGGTTTCTGGTATTTTTTGAAAGTGGTGCAACTGATGTAAAGAAAAGCCTGTTTTTAAAGGTCCAATTTATGGGTGTATAATTGTACAACAATAATTTCCAGATTTGTTCAGATCATCTTCAACACTCATAGTCAGTCCCTCAGTTTACTGTCTGTGCTTCACAGCTCTGTACAGTGTAGGAGTCACATGCAGCACTAACGTAAAAGCTACAATATTTTTTGGCTTAGGTTTTGTAAACTCAGGAGTGCATCAAATAGTTGTATAATAATGTTTCCACACTTTTGCTGTATCATTGGAGGAACTGCTCAGTGAGACCAAATTGTATCGCAAGGAATGGAGAACCTCTCTGATCTGACCAAAACAATAACTCATGCATAAAGATTCTGGATTAAAAATGGTTTGATCAAGTGGTGGGTTTAATAGGAGTGAAGACACCGGTTCTTTTCTTTTACAGTGACTTTAATTCCAGTGTTGGTTTTTTGGAGGTTTTTTACCATTTTCCAAATGTTTTGTACAGTCTTATTTAAAACCTTGATAGTGTTAATACATTAATCAATTCCTTTTTCATGCAGTGTCTGTAAATTGTTTTTGTGAGACACCAAATCAAACTATCTCACAACAGCAACACAATGTGCTCCCAAAGGCTTGTCATCTTTCCCTAAAGAAAGAATGGAGGTTCTGAAATCCACCTCATGTCTCGAATAATTTTGTTAGAAGAATTTATTGCACTTATCAGGCAGAAAGTGATTGTGAAATTAACCTCTTTACAATAAACTCAGTTGTGGTATATTTGCAGTTATCAAAGTCTTTCAGGATCAGAGCTGATCAACTTGATAGTACATAAAATTTTACAGGTACCACTAAGCTCACAAAAAACTCTTCACTGACTTTAAAAGAGCACATCCTTCAGATTTACTCAATCAGATTTCCACACAGCTTCAATTTTCTTCTCCAGTGTTTTGATCACTATCCCAGCAGTTTTTAAAACTTTGATTATTTTTTTTTAGCATCAGCCATTGTATTAGTAAAAAAATAATAATAAATACCTGCCTCCTATTTTGCACAAAAAAAAAAACCAACAAAAACCCCCAACACTCCCCCCACCCCAACAAAAACAAAAAACACAAAAAAACCTCTCCATTATCCAATGGCTGCTCTGTGAGAAGAATGTTTATTTTCAGGGATGTTGCTCTGGGACAATTTGGACAGAGGGGGGCATGGGGAGCTGTGCAAGTCTGCTCTCAGCTATCTTAGGAGTGATTCCCTCCAGCAATCCCTTCCTTCTGCTTCCCATGGTTCCCCTGCAACAGCTTCCCACCCTTCCGCCCTCTGCATCAGCAGCTTATTGATCCCATCACCCATGCCAGCGTGTCTCACCTGAAGAGGCCAGTGGCTGAGCTGAACAGCATGGACCACTCTGTGTCCGCCCTTGCCGGCCATTGCTGGGGGCTGGTACTCACCGCAGAGCTGCTGTGACGCCTCTGCTGTCTGCAGGGTCTTCCCACCACGTAGGAATCTGCACCCCTCACTTCAGGTCTGTCTGGTGGGGCTTTTGCTCCGTGTGTGAATGCTGGTGAGAGGTGGGAACTCAGCATACAGGGAGGCAACAGGCATGAACAAGAACTTCTCACAAGAAGGAGCAGGGAGAGAAGCGACATAGGTTGGGAGCGCACATCAAGGCAAGGGCAAAGGAAAGGTCCCGTTGGTCAGCTGGCTTGTGTCCGCCCCAACAGCACATATTATTATTCATCTGCGTGCTGGATGATCCAGATGAACTTTTGCAGTGACAGTGCTTCACATGATGGTCTACATTGCTAAATTGCTGCCCATGCTAACAGGGGGTTAGATGAATCATGAGTAAATGGAAATACTTAGCTCAAGAGAAGTATTTAGCCTAACTTTGGGCTCTAACCTATCATAGAAAAGAACTTGCAACC
Source organism: Aramus guarauna (assembly GCA_013400195.1). NCBI lineage: Eukaryota > Metazoa > Chordata > Aves > Gruiformes > Aramidae > Aramus > Aramus guarauna. Next base: position 249,246 of record VXBL01002501.1, on the reverse strand, counting down.
AGACCCTTCATTTAGTTACAAATTATTTTTTTCTCCTTTTGACTCATACTAATATAGTTAATTTATTTTCAACACATGAGCTGCACTGAATTAGTCCTAACACTACTGAAAATGAACAAAAAAATCAGTGACACTCTGACAAAGAAGATGGGAATATTTGCTCTGTAAAGGATTCAAACTCTCAGGAAGAGACAGGATTCTAAATTTTTTCAGACCTCTTAAGAAGCAAGCAAGCTGTTGAACTGGAGGATGACAGCTCCTCCAGGCTAGATTACACTATTATTTATTTTTTGCTGTTAGTTAAACAAATGAGTTATCTAAAAATTTGGTTCTGTCATTGCCATATGGTTCCTGACCAACAGAAGAGAAAAGATATCCCAAAGAGCCTTGTTAACAGAAACCACACAGCAGTTAAGCAATGGTTTACAAGATTCTACAACAGGAGCACAACTCACAACTCACACTCTTGAAAAGTAGTAATTTCATGCATGGTCCACTGTATTTATGGATTTGAAAAAATGATGACTTGTGCCTAATAAAAATGTTAATGTAGGCATTACATATTCATTAGGAAACCACTGTAGCTCTTCTTGGTAGTGGAATATATTGGTTTGATTCGTTCATTCAAAATGCTGGTATTCCTCAGATGAAAAATACTTTTTATTTTTTCTAACTTAAGGTATAAAAATATCAGTCTCATAGCTTATTTATACTACAGAACATCTAAACAAAATGCTTATGCACATTTCATAGAATCATAGAATCATTTAGGTTGGAAAAGACTCTTACGATCATCGAGTCCAGCCGTTAACCTAACACTACCAAGTCCACCATTAAACTTTGTCCCTAAGCACCACATCTACATGTCTTTTCCATACCTCCATGGATAGAGAGTGTGATTAATTTAACTTCCAATTAACATCTAGTGCTCTTCTTGACTCCTTGCCCTCCCTGTCCACCCACACTTGAAATTAACACATGATGTCTTGATGGCTGCATTCAAATATCTATGTACTGAAAGATATTAAATTTCCTCCTTTTTTATGCTGGCTATGGGCTATCAGAACAATCTAGATATCTGTAAACCCAAAGTATCTCTCCCATTTTGTATAAGTCAGTGTATTTTTCTGGACCCTTAATGTTAGCTTGCTAAAACTATGTCTGTTTCAGCTGGGCAGTACTCAAGTAAAGCCCCTAAGGTAAGTGCTCTATTGGCAAATTGATTAAATTCATCAAATGAATAGAATATAACAGTAATGACAAGTAAATTGTCACTGGAAGAATGTTTGGAGTTGATTTAGAAACCTCCCCTAATAAGTCAATATCTATTTTGTCCCCAACATCCCTGAGAAGGAAATACAGTTGTAATGGAGCAGCTAAGACAGAAGCCAGTAGGCAATTGATAGAGAAGCTTGTGTACGGTGGTTTTCCTGCTTGTGAAGAGCTATTGAAAACATGACAGAGGCACTAATTATACTGAAACACCCACTGCAAAGCAACTGTTTAAATTTTATTTGCTGATATGACACGAAGACTTGTTGCAACACACTGACATCTGTGGGTATTTAAACGTATTTGATTTGCTGAGCTAGCATGGGAACTAGTTTCAATGCTTTCTGACATCTGCGGATATTTAAATGTGCTTATGTTTATAAATCTTTGCTTGTATATTTCACAAACAAAATAGACATTGGTTTGGTTGACAAAGCAAATGTAAGAAGACAGTGAGACAGTTTCAGTGACAGAGATTTGCAATGCCATAATTCAATTTGTCATGAAAACATCAATTTTGATATTAGTTACAATTAATTTCAAATCTTATCAAATATTGAAATTAGAAAACAAGAGTAGGATGTGCAGTAGATCATAGAATCATAGAATCATAGAATCACAGAATGGTTTGGGTTGGAAGGGACCTCAAAGATCATCTAGTTCCAACCCCCCTGCCATGGGCAGGGACACCCTCCAGCAGACCACGTTTCCCAAAGCCCCATCCAACCTGGCCTTGAACACTTCCAGGGATGGGGCCTCCACAGCTTCTCTGGGCAACCTGTACCAGTGCCTCATTATCCTCATTATAAAAAATTTCTTCCTTATATCCAATCTAAATTACCCCTTGTGCTATCACTACTTGCCCTCATGAACAGTCCCTCTCCAGCTTTCCTGTAGGCCCCTTCAGGTACTGTAAGGCTGCTATGAGGTCTCCCCGGAGCCTTCTTTTCTCCAGGAAACATCTCCTCTAACTTAGACATATGGGAGGGTTTCAGGGAATCAGTCCTTATTGCTCACTTTATTCCTCATTTCCTAACCTCTCCTGCAACCTGCCGAGTGCACCCTTCTGAACCTTCCAGAGTGACTGGAAAGGATGATAAGGGGAAAAAAGTGACACTGTTGAGGTAGCTGTTGTGTTTAACACCTGCGATGTCCACTACCATTTGATAGAGTTAAGCAGGTCTGAAACAAAGTCATAAGGCCTGGTGCATTATTCCGAGCTTGAGGTTGTTTGGCATCATGGGCAAAATGTACTGCTCTGAACACTTTTGTAATGTTCAAAGTGTGACACCTGCACTACCTTTCTTTGAGGAGATCTGTGATAACTGATAGAGCTATCCTCTACTTCTAGAGCTGGGAAACAAAACAGTAATTTGTTTTCCTTGGCAAAGAAGTGAGGGAGGATTTCTGATAGACATTTATACACAGATATATAGAATATCTAAAAACACTTCCTGAATTTGCAGTAATCTAGATGACTAATACCACGTTTAATCACAACTCAAGAAGGTAAAGGTTTGAAGTGCCATATTATGCATGCACCCACATCAGAGAAGATAAAAATAGAGAAATCACCAGTGCCTCAAAAATTCTATTAGAAATTATATATTGAGGAAAAAAGCTGAAAGCAGTAAAAGTCCTTTTTATGAAAATTACATTTGCCTAAACTGTCAGAAGAAATCAGGAACAATTTAAATAAAACATTACCTCATGAGGAAACACAGACAGTAATTGATGATCTCATTTCAGTAAAACATCAGGTCCAGATGGGATTAGTATTGAATTCCCCCCCAAAATATACCGATATAATTTTACCTTGCTCAAAATATATTCACACTGTTCTGTAAAATGAGTATTTTCTTCCCTGTTCAGAGGCATAGCTACAACATTAATTGTGTTGCATGTGCTCTCAGAATATTGCAGTGGGAATATTTTAATGCTTTCTAAATGAAAATAAATCATACTAAAAGGAAAAAATAGTGCATTAAACATTTTTCCTTGTGTTGTACATAATGTTGTTGAAGAGATACTTGCAAAAGATTGTCTGATGGTGTGCCTCTAGCCTTGGAAGATTGTTGCCTTTGGCCTGCGAGACAAGGTTGCTTAGCCTCAGCCGAGAAGCTCTTGCTGCGTCACAGCAAACTTGGTGAAACGGAACCTTGGGTTCCCTGGAAAGTGACAAGCACAAGCTGTAACGTTTTCTGTGTTTTATGTCAAAATGTAGCTGTAGCAGAAATTTTATGAATGTCCCCAATAATAACAAGCAAGCTTCACTAATCGAAGATCCTTTTGACTAGCAGTGACAATCACAACTCATATACAGTCAGTGGTAACATACATAGAATCCTAAATATAAACCACAGTCAATCAAAAGAAGAACCAGTCTAGTTTGACTCCTTATCATTAGTTTGATGATTGTCTTATATCTCTTTTGTTTGCTTCCCTGTCTGTCTCTCAGGTACTCCAGGGGAGCTCCATTGCCCTCGGGGCTAAGAAAGTTACTCTCCTCGCTAGCCCCCGAGTCACAAGTCAGACACACGTATGGATGGTCCTGAACCGCTATGGACAGATGTTCTTAGAAGCTCTATTGGACTAGGGAACTGTGTTTCATTTACTATTTTGTTTTAAATCAGGTCATCTTTATTTGCAGAGATCAGGAGTTAATTCAGGTCTCACAGAGCGCTCCCCCGGGTGTCCGTATTATGGCTGGAGGCTGATGCTGAGAGACAGCTGCTGGGTTTCTGGTGTGCAAAGGCAACAGCTCGCACCACGGAGGTGAGGTGGGCTGCCTTGCTGACCTCCAGTACTCATACCTACCACAATTTGCCTGGGCTCAACTGGGCATGCTGGCAGACATGGTTGGCACAGCCGGGGAAGCAGGCAGGAGAGCATTGGAGGAATTTGGCACCTACTGCTTGGCCCAGGAGAAGAGAGCATCAGGAAGTGGGAGAAAGTACGGGTTAAGATGACACATGCTGTGACCATTGAAAGAGAGGGACGTGAGAAGGAGGTGTCAGGACTTAACAAAAAGATAGAGCAGAAAAGCATTGCAGTACCTACCTGCAGGGGAGAGTGTTTGGGTATCAGCAAATGTGGTATGTAATAACAGAAAGAAGGCTCAAGTGCATCTGAGTGTGCTCTCAAGTGTGTCTGTTATGTTTTGCCTGTTTATAGAATACCTTGATCGCCTACTAACGTGTTGTGAGTACAAGTTTGTAGTGTTAATTCCTTGATTTTGGCCTTATCTTTCACATGTGTGACCTTCAGCTAAAGCCAATTCAGTGTCTGATGCCCCCATCTATTAATCCTTTGACACGAAGAAGGAAAAGTTTTCATAATTGCTCACTGAAAGAAGAGTTAGAAGGTGAATAAGTCTTGCTTAATTTCAAAGTGCAACTACAACTTTTCTATTATCTTTAAGAGTGAAGGACCTCAGACAGACGAGCTGCTCATTTAAGAGTAAGCAAATAAGAATAGGAGTAGAACATCACAAACTTTTGACAAGGTGATATCCTGAAGTAGAACAGAGCAGGAAGTTTAAATTAAGGGATCTAAAATAAAGTTTTCACGTTGGGACCCTATTTGCACTAGCCACCTTCTATAATCAGTAGGGAGGGATAGATATTGCCAGAGGTCATTCAGTTTTGAGGCATCCCAGAAAGTGACTGTTATTTGGGTGCCTAAAATAAGGCATGGTGTACTGAAACCTAATCAATTAAAAAACTGAGACCTCCACTGACAGCACAGGAGTGGAGATGGCCAGCTGCCTTCTCGGTACTGTGTTTCTGGCAGGAAAATACAGAGCAGCGGCTGCTTGGGCCCTGCTCCACTGCCTAAACAGTATTGATGGCATGTATTGAGTGCTGTCTCAACCCAATAAATGCACTCTGTCAGTGACTGTGAACAGAACAGCACTCCTTATCAAAGCACCAATGCTCCTCGGTTGCAAACCATGCACCTGCCTGCTCATGGCTAAAGATTTTAACAGCTGATGTGTTCTAGTTATCGTTTCCCCTTGCTCAGGCTTGACTGACTGTTCCTTAGCTTGCAGCATGGGGTGGGAATTAGGAAATGTGAGTGATGATCTTGGAGAGAGTGCAGTGTCCTCTGTTGACCATAAAGCATGTTAATCGAAGGAAACATGGATTCTTCTTTTTTAGGTTGTGGTTGTTTGTTCTTCCTCCTGTCTACAGGTTTTTCTCTGCTGCCTTAGCCAACAGTGATTCAAAGAACCATAGACTTTTATTGGTAAAAGAACTTCCAGATTGTGGCCTTGATATTCTTGTTCTGTTTTTCCTGTTCAGCAAGAGGTTTAATACTCGGATACTGTATCTATTTGCTTTGTATATACCTTTTCCACCTCTATTCATTCCTATTATAATTCCAGTGGTATGATGTGCAAAGTGTTTTCCATACAACCTGCAGCTCAGTGACCCTGAAAGGTAATGGATTCAGAGCTCTTAACTCTACCTGACCCGTTGTTCACAATGAGCTACTTGTCATATACATCACATCCCTCCGGGGTCTGAACCATGCCACAGGAATATTTTATAAAGCACGTAGCAGAAGAGAAGGGTACTGAGGATGCTTTCAACTGCCTCTGCAGTCAATTGTCATTTAATGGATATATTTTTTTATTTAAGTATTTTGTCACATCTAGCACCAAATAACATAAAAGCACAGAATATCCAAGAGCACTGGGATAATTTTTGAGACCCTCAAGCCCATATGTTGCAGTTTTGTCTGCCATTAGCCTGTGCCTATATGGTATGCTGGTAAAGGGATCATTTGTGCATTCAACTCTATAACTGGGGTTATGCTTGTGAATCCAGAGGTGCACCAGGTGTATTCTCATAGGTCTGACTTGAGGTTCAAGCAGAGGCTTGTGCAAGCAACACACATGCACAGACTGACAGAGTTAGGGAAAGGCTACACTATTGCTGCTGCCTGGGGATGCTGAAAGCAATGGGGTTGCGATGAGGACAACGCCTGAAACAGTCAAGCTGATTGGAAACATCTGAAGCCAGTCTTGCCTTCTCCAGAGAGCTTAGCTAATCCTTGTCCTAGGCCAATGACTATCCTATTTTATCAGCAGACACTCACTCAGTTTGGAGTCCCTGAGGCTGGCAGTATTGACAGTTGCTGTTGTCATTGATTGTCTTCTGCAATATCCCAAGGCAGTCATTGCAATGGGTTCTGCCTACAGCCTCCGAAGTTACAGTATTGGTTTCTTTCATCATCTTCTCCAAGATAAAGCAGATTTCAGCTAGAAGTTAGGTATTTATAAACCAGCAGTGAGGTTGCCAAAAACTTAAGCAAGGAATTATACACAGTCCAGACTCTACAGGATATATGGACAAGGTTAACATAACATTTCCTAGTATTTAAATTTAAGTTACTGAAGTTCCATTAAAGAACAACATAAAAAGCAGAAAGTCAACCTGGAAAACAAAAACATTACTACTGTTTTCCCTACATGGCTTTTTCACAAGAGAATTGGTAATATTGTCCCAAGTCTATCATCCACCAAATGGGTGCTGGATCAATCTCTTTAGTACAGCACATCAATAAAATTTTTATTACCCTGCGTACAGACAAATTGCTGGAACTTGAAATGTTGAGGCATACTTTAAAGACTGTTCACTTTAGTCTCCGCCCAGACTCTCTTCTCCTCCCACATGCCAGCCTCTGCAGGGACTCTCCTGCCTTGGCCCTACAGCGTCCGTTTGGGCTTTGTTGCAGCAGGAAGTTTCAATAACCCTGTAAGTTTGAAGTACAGGAATTTGGGAAAAAGCCTGGAGTAAGGGAAGGGTGACCTGATCTCTGAGGACACCAGTAGGTCTAACTGGTCTTCAAATACCACATGATGAGTGTTGTATTTTGGTGTGAAAGACCACCTTCACAACTTATACTATGAACTGGAACTGACAATATGTGCCTCCTTCTCCATGTCCCTCAGATGTTCCTCATGCCTCCTCTGCCAAACTCTAGACAAAGCAATTCCTTCGCCCCCTTGACTTACCACTTTTCAGCTGATGGCCACAGAATGAGGGTGCCCAGCACAGATGCTGAATGTCTTCCTGGTGCACCTCTGTCATTCTCAGTGCTTGCACCCTCCACAGTCCTGTGGAAGTCAGTCAGATACCCATGATTTCAGTAGCCTGGGATCCCCGGTTTCTGCCTCCTGTATGTCTAACTGAGGAAGAAAGTACCCATGGAAAGGAGCCACATAACCTCACAACCTCCCAGACTCCAGCTGCTACTGTTGCACATTTTTGCTGCCCTCTTGCAACAGCTCGTGCTTCTCCAGCAAATGTTGGAACGAAGCGAGAAATATTTATTCCTCATAAAGTTGACTTTACTTTCCTGTATTATTATTTTGATCAGCTGATCTTCACAGCTGAAGCCATGGTGGACAAGTCTGCCTACACAGAAGTTTCCCTTGAGACAGCTAATTCTGCACTTCTTGAGCACCAGTGGCCAGCTTGCCCTGACAGTCTCCTGCCAGGACAGCAGGAAACAGTGAACTCACTGCAGTGCCTGTCTTTCAATATCTACAGACTTGATGCATTTCAATCCTTTTAATAGCTGAAATTCTGTGAGTGCCCTGAAAGTTAGACCTGTTACTACATAGTGTAAACCTCTAATGGGGTTGGCTTCAAGGGTCTTGGTGGGAGAGCTTTCACTGGGCCCCACAGACACAGATCTATTTTTAATATGATGATAAACTGGAGGAGTCCTCAAAAATATTCAAGAAGAGAGCTGTACTTAAATGCTCTCTAATGTTTATGTACTTTTAAGAAATGGACCAAAAAAGTATGTGGCATGGGACTGAGAAGAGAGTCTTTTGCTTCCATTAGAGAAGTGAACGAAATAAATATTAACTTTCCCTTGCTTTGTTTATTTTTTGTAGACATAACATCTAACCACCAGAGCTTCCTGCACTGTCTTTGTTACACTGCCATTGTCAGAACTGCAGTTCTTTCAGAGCGCGGTGGTGCTGGGGTGAAGACTGGCGCAGAGCATCGCCCTCTCCTCTCCTCCTCACCCTCACTCTGCGTCATGCCACCTACGGCTGCTGCGTCGGGCCACCTGAAGTTCATTTTGAGACATTTTTACATTTGGCTTGGAAAAATGTTTATTCAGAAAGCAAGTATATTCTATATTGTGTAACTCAAGCCACAGCACATCATGGAGGCTCTGTGCTCCAGAAATAATAGGAAATATAGGAAAAGATAGGATTTAGATAACTACGATTTGTAGTATACGTTCAGTACATCTCCTATTCAATATTGAGTCAGCCTTCGGTCTTTGTATGCAGTACAGGACATTGCCCATTGCTCAGATACCTGTTTCTTGTGAGGCTCTGTATGAAGTGCAGATGTCCTGTCCTGTCCTGTCACCACTAGTCTCTGGAAGGCAGCAATACTGTATCTGTATCAGATGGATGTCACTTAGCTACATACATTTCGGGGAAAGCAGTGGTTCCTTGGCCTGTCACCACTCAATCCAGCCATCTCAGTCTCTGCCTTTGTTCTAGAACAAGAAACAGCCTAACACTGCCTCTGCAGTACGAATAGCAAAGTGAAGTGGAAATAGTCAAGCAAGACAGCATGAAATCTAAGCAACTATAAAACATCACGCATTACTATGCAATACTTCAAGAATAAACAACTCAGATTTCACAAATATCTTTGTGCTAATTATCCCCTGTGCAACCTCTCATTTGCACTTTCCTGATTTTTTTTTTTTTTTTTTTTTTTCACAAGAGAGGAATTAATAAAATGATGGTCTCTAGGCTGATTTTCTGCTGAGTCTTAGCAGAGTTACTGGTGAACCTGACACAACTAACATATCCGTCAATACTGTAACAGACTCTGTAATACAGCTCTCTCACAACTAGCTCTAAAGCACAGGGAGGACAGCTAAATGGCACCATTTTCTTAATGTAATAACCTTTCAATAATTTAATCAAAGCTACTGAGAAAAAATGCCCTTCAAAAAAGTTCATGTAATTGCACAGCCCTGTCTTTAAGCTGAACCTTCATCTCAGAACTCTTAAGAAAAAGAAAAATATGGCAATGTATTTTCTCTGGATCTTTCAAAGACTAACTGGCAACAGTAGAAATTCCCTATTCAAAGCCTAGTATTTTCCATTTGCCAGAGGCCAGGAGAAGCCAAATGCTTCTGAGGATGTAAAGGTTCACTGGGGGTACAAGAAGAAAAGGGAAAAAGACAGCAGCAATCTCTAAAGGGACTGCAGTCTGAAAGTGGTGAGTCTGCTCACAAGATTTATTAGCTGTTGACCTCCTTCCACCACTTAGGTAATAACGTGATGACAGCCTGGCGGCGATGGAGAGAAGCCACTCTTCCTCCTTGATGCTGACCTAGAGAATTAGGATCATGAACCAGTCACACAAGCACGCCTTATAAAACCATTCATGGCGATTGCGTTGCCACCTGCTCCCCTGCTATTTAGTACATCAAGGGCAGTTGTCAGTTCCTCGAAAGTCAAAACCATTTCACATCTTGCAGCTGTCCCCAGTCTTCAGGGAACAGATGCGAGTAAAATGATGGTGTGATTCCCTGGACTGTATGATCTCCCGTTAAGTGCTGGTTTTTGTTTGTTTGTTTTTTAATTGCGAAAATCAATATATTTTCNTAATGAAAACCCTTTTATCGACTTATGGCCAGACATGAGCGAGCAATGGACTTTTTTGGCTGATTGGTTAAACCCCCACCCCTCCTCCCCACTGTTTTACTTTTAAAAAAATACTTCAGAAATGCTGATGTAAAAATGGAACCCCTTCACATGAACAACAAACTGTTTTGCTTCATGATCAGTTCAGTCCTTAAAGCATGATATTAAAATACTTGACTTTAAAATTAGAATGTCATTTTGAAATGAAAAGTGTTTAGATTACTCTTTGGAAAATGTCCAAATAAAAGAAGTCCTCTCATCCTATTCTTCTTCCCTCACATTCCAGCTCCCATTCCAGAAGGGCTAAAACCATTCCCCAAATTCACAAAAAAATTATAGTCTCCTGAAACTACTGCTTTAGGTGAATTTATTCTTCACTCCCAAATCCACTGGTCTCTTATCTAGGCAGAGATTTAGGCTACCAGATTACTTCTTTCAGTTTCAGCTTTTATTTCTTTCTATAGGTTGAGGGGGTTTTTATTCCCTGTAGTGTCACTAGAAAGCCACCATACCATCAAAAAGCATGTACTCTGGTTTTCCTTTTTTCTTACTTTTGCCTCAGTGCTAAAAAGTAATTCAAGATTCTCCTTAGTTATGATATTATGAAAAAAAAGTGCTGTAAAAAATGGTGTTTAAATATAAACATCCAGATTTTTGGAGGGCAAAATCAATCTAGAGACTATTTCCGTATAGTTGTTGAAATCACTTGTATAATTAAAATTTCCAGCTAAAAGAATTTAAATAGCTTTGAAGATCGTAAAGTCTGTCCTGAGAAGTGACAACAGCTCAACAACAACTTTAGCATTCAATGCAAATAAGATCATCAGATAACTCAGTCTAGCAAGAAATAAGAGAGGGATGGGGAGTGAAGTTGCAAGTGGGTCTCTCTACATTTTCACTTATTATGCAATAAAACCACCTGTATAATTACAACAATTAGTACCGCTCAATTATGCCAAGTTATTGTTAAACTGTTATTGCTAAGAAAAGAAAATCAAGAAATTATAAAAATGTATCCTCTAAGCTTTGCTGTTTTGTTAATAAATGCAAACAAAGGTTAGGTCATACTTTTTATAGATAATGTTCATTTTTAGCAATTACACCAGGGCAGCCGAATTGGATTTCTCNGGTACAAGAAGAAAAGGGAAAAAGACAGCAGCAATCTCTAAAGGGACTGCAGTCTGAAAGTGGTGAGTCTGCTCACAAGATTTATTAGCTGTTGACCTCCTTCCACCACTTAGGTAATAACGTGATGACAGCCTGGCGGCGATGGAGAGAAGCCACTCTTCCTCCTTGATGCTGACCTAGAGAATTAGGATCATGAACCAGTCACACAAGCACGCCTTATAAAACCATTCATGGCGATTGCGTTGCCACCTGCTCCCCTGCTATTTAGTACATCAAGGGCAGTTGTCAGTTCCTTGAAAGTCAAAACCATTTCACATCTTGCAGCTGTCCCCAGTCTTCAGGGAACAGATGCGAGTAAAATGATGGTGTGATTCCCTGGACTGTATGATCTCCCGTTAAGTGCTGGTTTTTGTTTGTTTGTTTTTTAATTGCGAAAATCAATATATTTTCACTTAATTTTGAAGTTTTAAAAATACTTAAGATGGAACAATGCAACAAGTGCATCTGGGAAGGAACGAATCTTGGTATTTTTATAGAAGTCTGGCAAAAGGTGCCCCTTATACTGGGGAGCAGGGGGTGGGGCAAAGTCATCCTCACCCTCCTTTCCAGCCAGCTGGGAGCACATCACAGCCCCTTGCACAAACAGCCTGCCGGCATGTCTTTTGCCCCTAGAACAGAGAATAAACAAATTTACATAGGACTGTGATATATATATATATATATATATATATAAAATAAATAATGAAAAC
>VXBL01002501.1:213379-231129 GCA_013400195.1 Aramus guarauna | reverse complement strand
AAAAAAAAAAAAATTATCTGCCAGAACAATTTGCCTTTAAAAGAAGTAATTTAAGAACCTACTTCATTAATTGTCTTGGTGGTATTATTAGATGTCTAGAGCTGTAATACCACGTAATAATCTAGTCAGGAAGAGGGCAGGGCAGGTGGAAGGGGATCTCATAGCAACATCCCTGTCCTACAGTTTGGGCTCTTCCTTTGGTCCCGTGCAGAAGTTAATGCGGTTAATACAAAGGCCCCTGCTGCTCGCCTTCCCACAGGCAGGTTCGTAGCGCTTCCTCACCTTCTGAGTCATCTTCTCAAGAGAGATGCGGAAAAAATAACTTCCACCCGCTTTCCTGCTGGAAATGCATTCTGTACACTCCAGTAGCCTTTCACTTATTTAAATGATTAGTCAAAAGCGCTTCATTTTTAAAAAGGAACTAATTCAGCCAGGGACTGAAAAAACATCAAGGCTGCAATGTGTAGAGGAAATAAACTGTGAATTCCAAGTCAGAGAGTTCTAACAGCCCAAGATAAGACGACTGCAGGACTATCAGAAAAAAACCCCTCAGTTTGCTACACCACAGCTCCCGAGCCTATTGTCACATGTACGTGAAAAGAGAAAACTGTATATTCATTTGTCTGTTGAACTGCTAAAATGCAACATTGCCAACACAAGAATTAAAAAAAATTGTGAACTAGATCACCCCAAACCGCTGACTGCTCATTTTTTAAGCCAGTCTCATGAGATTGGCTGGGACTTCTCTGGGTTTGGGGCCTTTTTAAAGCATTACTTTCAACCCTCCTGCCTGTAATGAAAGCTACATACCACTACAGACCTGTCAAAGGACTGTTGGTGGTGAAAACTGTCACATAACTGGTGACTCGAGTCATCTGATGGGACGTCAGGTAGGTTTGGTAGGTAGTCTGGGTTTCTAAGTAACCCTAGAAAAAAAGGAGCTTGCTTCTCATCCCGAATGGCCCTACAAACTTTGCCAGAATTGCCTAAACTCAGGCAAATTTGGCATGCTAAAAATTGCCCTCTTTTTCAGAGCAGAGCACATTTTCCAGTGGCAAAACCAAAATAAGATTAAAATATGTGATTATAGACTATACTATATATAATGCAATATGTAAACAATAAAAATATTTTTGTAGGGATCTGAAGTAATTTATGTCCGAAAGAAGCAATGGAGAAGGTCCTTCCCAGTAGGAACGATTGGAAACTCTTCACTCTGTAGGGATATGGGAAAGGTCTCACCCGGCTGTCTGTGATGGCTTTTTTGTTCTCCTGTGTTGTTTTTTAAAACTGAATGATTTGGCCTACGGTGGCAGGTACATTTGCTTAGACTCACCCTTTGTGCAGCCTGAACTGGATGTCTCCTGATTGTGCACTGGATTTTGTCACCTTGTTAGTACTGAATCCCGTGATGTTTCACTGAGCTTTTAGAGGCGGCAGGTCTTCTGCCCTGCAGACTACTTTCCTGGGGTTTAACAATCCATTTCTGGGAAGAACTTACTTGCCCTTTTGGATATGAGAATAAAACATGCATTGATTTCTTTTTCACTCTCTTATCCCACAAGTAAGAGGCTAAAAGATTTGAATGGAGGAAACACAGGAATTTCTATCCCCATATCTTGATAGTCTTTACCTTCTAACCTCCTATAGCGTGGAAATCTCCCTCTCAACTAAAAAAAACACATTTATTTATTTATTTTACTGGAAGAAGATCCATTATGACCTGCAAGCCCATAACTGAATTAATTTCTCCAATTTATATCCCCACTGTTGCCAGCTTCTTTGATTTTGATTGTATTTTCTAATCTATAATTCCAGAACCTTGTCCCCTACCTCCCTATGAGAATCTTTACTTTCAGCCCTTTGTGGCAACACTGAAAAACATAACAGCTCAGCACCCAGAAGGCAGATGGATTAATTGTCATAATTAATGACATATATTCTTATACTAATGGTCTTTGGGTGAATAATATTTTTTAATATTTAATGTGACAAGAACTTCCTGAGTCAGACTTTAAGTTACATGAAAACTGGAAGAAAAAGCATATTGAAATAAGGATATGCTTTTTTAAACAAAACAAAAAGGAAGGCATTTTTGCTTATATGTCAGTTGTTCTTGTTAGACACATAAATGCAGAGTGTTACCAAAACCAGGGCTCCGCAGTTTGCTGAAGACAGGGGATTTTCAGAAAGGCCAATGACCCTACTCTTTTTATGTTGTTTGATGGGATATTTATCATTTTTATCAAGTCAGTGTGATGCATTTCTGAAAATCCCACTCTTGACCTACTTAAAGTGATTTATATTCTCATTAAAAAAAAAAAAAGAAAGAAAGAAAGAAAGATAGAAAGAAGGAAAGAAAGAAAATAGGGGATTTGAGAGTCTAAACACCACTTTTAATCCTTAAATGCAAGGTTAGATATTGTAGGTGTTTGGCTGTTAAACCTCACATGGCTGCCACTTAAACACACAGATAGCTCGTTTTTCATCAGCACTTTCTCCAGCAACTGCACTTTCACCTTTGAACATTTAGACAGCCATCGAAACGCTGCACAAACTCTCACCGGCAAGATTTATCTCATATCCATGATTCACAAAGCAGCATTTTCGAGGTTTTGTCTTATGTGGGCTTGATCCTCTCAGCCTGCCCTGAGCATTTGAACTTCCCATGCAGCTCCACCTCACGGGGACCCTGGCAGCAAACCCCATCCTGGGGTCCCTCAGGCGCAGAGGCCAACCCTTCTGCAGAGCAGGGAGAGCAGCAAGCGAGGGCATCAGAGCCTCCCGGACAGGGGCACCCCTTTGCCCAGGCTGCAGCTGGGACCTGAACATGGGAACTTCATCCCTCAGAAAGTTTCCCTTGCTCTTAAGATGTGGAATGGGTAAATTTTGTCTCTCATGCTTCTCCTCTTCATTAATATATTTCTATATTCACTGGAGAAGGGATGTGCATCTAAGTACCTCAGGTTAATACGGAGGTCATTGCGTTTATGAAACACTCTCGGTCTCCATCTCCCCAGTGAATTTATGCTTGAGGGAAGGAGGACAATAGCCACTATTCTTTCCTGTTTCTGGAAAAAAAATAAAAAATTTGAGATTGACTCAACTTAGACACTTCAGTCCAAGAAAGAGTTCATGGCTGTGAAAGAGGTATATTTCTATCCGGTCTGAAATTAGAAACATAGTACATTTTGAAGGAAAAATCCCTGAGTCTCTGTTCTTCTCCAATTTCCTATGGGCTAGCGCTACCTGACTCTGCAGCCAGCTTGTTGGCTTCTGTGTATCTGCTTTTACAAGCCCACACTGCTCTCCGAGCAACAGATGGGCTGCCAAATCCGGGGTTACAAATTCCCCTGGGCAGCCAGGGGCCAAAATTTTGAACATCTCAGTGTTCAACAGTGCGGTGTCTAATCCTCCTTTGTGAATCTTGTATTTCTGCAGTTACCATACTCAACCAAAATGAGTTGCTACAGTTTATTGTATGACAAAATAAAAGTTCTAGTAAAATACTAGCTGATCCAATGCATGATTGAAAAATGGAAATCTGAAAAGACATCAGTCGACTTGCCTTTGTCTCCTCGTAGAGGAGAATTAGCCTAAGTATCTGATGAGAGAAAAAGAAAAATAGGGGGTTTGTTTTGTTTGGTTGTTGTGTTTTCTTTTTTAAAGGAAAACAACTCAGAGAATGGAATATATATCTTTATTTTTAGCAAACTTCTTGCTTTCTTGAGGTGACATATCAGCTTCTATCCAAGTACATACCAGCCTAATAAACAAAATATCATACATTTGAACATGAAAGTATTTAAATCTTCAGAAATTACTGGACAGTACAAATTTTGCAGCATTTTTCATATATTTGTTCTGTACTTAGAGAATGAAATTAGTCAGTTGTCTGCAAAATTAATGTGCGTCCTTTTCCCTGGCTTCTGTATTGAGTTTATATCCTTCATGATATTTTTACTTACAGCATTATTAATTGTTTTTAAAACACACATATAATGTGCTATTCATTTGTTGGTTCCAGCTTAATCATCTATAAAAAGCAACCAAAGTAATGATCACTGAGTTTCATTGAATTTCTAGATCAATCTTGAAGACCAAATTGCAAAGCTTTATTTTCAACAGGACTATGTCCTTTAGAGGCTTGTCTGCTATAACAAGATGGCAGTACCTCATAGTACCTTTGTGCTGTTGTAAACATCTTTCTAACCATTCCACATGAAAACCTTGGGTCCCCATTGAAAAGGCATTTTTGAGGAAGAACGGACTCCCATGGCTGCTTGCAACCTCTCCCTAAAAAAGCAGCGAGATTATATTCCAGTTAACTCTGAAACGTCAGGACGAGAGGAAACTGAGTGCTCCTTTCTGTACAATTAGATTTCTTGTGCCTTTTGATCCAGTAATTTCCAGTTATTTGTCTCGAGTTTTCAAGTATGTATATTTTCCCATGAGAAATGGCAAGGAAGCATTTGACTTACAGCTAGTCCAGGAATGGGTACTAGCAGTATCTGGTGCACAATATGGAGCCTTTTCCCAGCAAATGTGTGCTGATGCTAACCGGCACAAACTTGTGATACAGATGCTTGGCACCTGCCTTGGCTGCCAATCAGATTTCCAAGCCAGTCAAGCTCTTTATTATGATCTCTGAGGAGAGTTATTTCTCTTTCTGTCTTCCCATCCATGTTTCCTATTCATCACTAAAACCAGAGTCTGATGGAGTCCAGCTTGTATCCTACTGAGAGATGAGAGGAAAATTTTTGGGGAAGGGAAAAAAAAAAAACCCACAACAGAATTTTTATAGAACACAGTTCCATAACAGATCTGGTTGAGCCTGAATCTTCCCAGTTTTAGTGTGTGCAACAAAACTCTTCTACTGAACCAGGTATGTGCCAACTAAGAGCCAAATGGAACATAAGGGAATCTGCCAGTAGTTTATTTCATTTGAACAAACTGGATTAGAAGAACAAGAAAAGAAAGATCTTCCTCCTAGCAATACATTTTATATATCTTTAATATTATGAAACACTTTGATACTGTCATAATAGTTGCTATGAAAAACACCCATGTCTAGTTGCAGTGTTATAAACAGGACTAATTCGAAGGCCAAAATCATGAGCTTATTTTCGCCTTTGTTGCAAAGACAACACAAAAACACCTAGCTCCTTATCAGCCCCAGGCACTGGTACCTAAAAGGGGGCCCCAGCCTGTAGAAGCTGGATGATTGGGAGGGGAAAGTAGATGGCATGAGCACAACTGCATGAAAAGTAGAGGCCATTGCATAAAGAAGGGTTAGGCAAGTACCTGGAAGAGTATTCTCCAGGAAAAGAAGGGAGAAGGGTGTCAAGCAGAGGTTTTTTGTTGGTGGTATTTTGGGTGGGTTTTTTTAAAATTCTGAGAAAATTAACTTGGCCTAAAAACCATAATGGGATCTGGACTGTGTGAAGGCAACTTACCTTTGAAGGTGCTCAGATGGAAATGCAACGACCCCTGAATGTTCTACTTAAAAGCAATTAATGTCCATGTTAAAACCTGACTGGAAGATACACAACCTCCCTGACTTTGGCCTAAAGATTTACCTGATATGATTTTAAAAATGCCAGACAAAGTCCCTGTTAATCACCACCTAAAGGCATTACAGCACTATTCATACTATAGGTGTGTGTGGGGGGGTTTTCCAGGAAATCATTAGATAAAATTGTGCTAACCTTTCTATTTATTTTGATATCAAGGCAAGCATTACAACCTGGAGAACTCCAAGAAGTACAATTAAGAGAGCAAGTGAATCATAAATATAAACAATCCTAGGAGCATGTTTAAACCTTCAATGGGAACATAAGGTCAGTTTTGGTTAACCATTTGGATAAATTTAGCCTTTAATGGAATCTAGAACCAACAGAAGTATTTCCTTTTTTTAGACATCCTAATGGAAACAGAATTAGGAGAAAAATTGTCTTGCAATGTAAGCACAAAATTGTTGGACTAAATCAACAAATGAGAATATGAAACTCAGAAGTCTAAGCTTGTTATCCAAGCTAAGAGAAATGCAAAACATATGTATGGCAGAGAAATAAATGAAAGACCAAATTCTGACTATACTTACACCCATAAAATTTCAGTGATCATAGTTGTTCTACACAGTGAGAGATTTTTAAAATACTACCTTCTTAGTCAATTAAGGGGGTGGGTTTGTAGTAGGTTAGAAATACATTTCTTTGACCTGAAACCATCTCTTTAAAATTGCAATTTAATGCTTTAGAAAATGAATATTTGCTGCAGAAGTGGTTTTTTTTTAAAAAAAAAAAAACAACACCAAAATATCTTAATAAAATAGGAGCTTGATTCAATCTTTTTACAGATTTTAAGTGCATGAGCCAAAGCCATTACAGAAACACATTTCTAAACCATAAAGCATATACAGAAGTCCATTTTACATTTAATTGTCAGAACAGGCAAATCACTTCCAACGAAGTGCAAAAATAATGATTTTAGATAGAAATCATTCCTCTTGCAAAAACCTACACAGGAGACTATTTTTATCATCTGACTCTGTTCAGCTCAGTTTACAAGAAAATAGTATTAAGAGATATGTACAGACGATTACCCTTCTCCTTAATGAACTTCAGTAGGTGCCAGGAAGCAGGTAGCTTCAGCAAGAGTGAGCTCCACCGCCCGGCTCCCTGTTGCAGTCAGATCCACGTTATGTGGCACAATAAGTAGAGAAATGGGGCTTTCTCACCTGTGCTGCATGTGTGGTATTTGCTCTGGAGGTGGAGAAAAGGTAGTTTGGGGTAGGAAGAAATGACAGCTGCTTAAACTTTTGGCTGGTGCATTTTAGGTGTCTTCTTGGCTGTAGACAGTTTGAGAAAAAAGACTATCCTGGGTGAGGAACAACCAGTTTTAGGAGCATTCTGGTTCCTCTTCTGAGCAGAATGAGAAGAGGCATCACCCAGATAAATCAAGGCAGCATATTTTAAGGTCCTAACAGAAACCCAAAGTCTGCACAGTGGTACAACTGGAAAACGCCCATCAGAAACCTCCACTTTTTCAGGAGAGACCTTTCTTGCATAGTACCAGTTCTGGGATTAATCTTGCCCATGTACCACCACTCACTTCCAGTATTTTAACAAGCAAGTATACTCCAATCTGTTTGTATGGGTGGCAGCAGCAGACTTGTAGCTACCTGCTCACATCTGTCCTGTACTCTCTGCTCCTTCTTAGGTTTGACAAGGTCTTTATTCCTTTAAATAAATACACAGGAGAGCAAAAACACCTTGCAGAAATGAGCTTCCACATCTCAGAAACCTTAGCCTGGGAGTTTCCACAGACGTCTCTTCTGTCCTCATACTTTGAGACCCTTAGTGGAAACGTATCACAATGCCACGTATGCCATTAGCGAACATATCCTTGTCAAATATGCGGTAGGTCATTTCCTCTGCTCTTTTAAACGGGAGTGAAAAAAGAAATTATTGAAGACTGAATCTCAGACTTGAAAAAGCTTGAGTGATTTTGGTCAGAAGGAAAAAGAGGTTTGAAGAACTAATCATGCCTACTCTCCTTTCCTCTTCATTTCAAACTTCTGTTGCCTGTCTGGTAAAGTGACACAAAGTCTTGGGAGGTGAAAAGAGAAAGCTCCTGACAGGCTCAGCTTCTGGCTGAGCAGGCGAACACCCTGGGTCTGTAAAAGCACCTGCCTGACTCCATCTCGAGCTTAACTGCAGAGAGCCGGTTAGGTGCAGGAGTGAGCCACAGGCGATGCCGCTCCTTCACAGCAGTCAGGGCTGCGCTCACATAGGGAAAATATATAGTATTGGCAATGGCCACAGTGTAATCCCATCTGTATTTTTATATTCACAGTGCTACTTGATCTGGGGAAAAAAATGCTAATGGCAAATTAGAGCTCTGTTATGTATTCCACAGAAATAATGGTATATGAAGTAATTATACGCCACTATAGAGTTGCCAGTAAATAAACAATAATTAATGGATTGGTTTAATGTGTCACTACAATTTGCATGTCAGTGTTTGGCCTGTAAGAATGGAGAGCTATTTTAAGGTATTATTGAGCACGTGCCACTCTAAATTCCAATGGTAAACTACCAAATGTGAAATTGGTCATCAAAAAGCTCCAAGGGAATATTGAAGGGAGTATGCTAAATATCTTTATGCTTTTAGGCAGACCTAACACAAAAAAAACCCAACAAAAAACAAACAAACAAATAAAAACCCCACCATCTTAAGATGCACATATCTTATGTGGACCAGAGAGAATATTGTTTGGTTTATGTGGTCCACATAATAGGAGAGTAATATGTAAGGAAGGGAGTTCTAAGCACCCAGCACCTAATACTTTCCTTCCCCAGTAGACAACTTTGCTCATGCTGGTAATAAATTACTAACAAGAGTAGTGAGCAACAGACAGAAGGTGACTGATTCCATGCGCCATCTTTTCCTTTTGTAATGCTCCCTTTGGATCCCTGAAAAACAACCTTCAGATTTCTTCAGATTTTTCCTCTCTTCCGTCTCCTTATGCCAATAGGAAAGGCAAGAAAAAGACAGATAATGCTTAAGAGAAAGTTTCATAAGCACCAAGTGATTTGCAAAGTGAAGTGTCATGTCCTCATAGCTTCTCAGGAAGAATATAAGCTCCTAATGCAAGATTTCTGAAAATTTTTACTTTTGATATTTCTGATTTTTTCTCTATTTAATTATCTATTTCATTAGAAGAAATATTTAGTGCTGTATCTATCTTATTGTGCTAAAAAAATGACAATTGATCTACAGTGTCAGTAGTCAACACTTGAGGCTTGCAAGATCTTGTGGGAGGTAGAGAATCTAGAAAAATATTCTTTTAGCTTGGTAAAGTAAAAAAAAAATTCTTATTTGTGAAAAGAAATAATTAGCAGGATTAATTAACCACATTTCTTAGAACTTTTGTTTGGAAAAACTCCTATGGGTTTTCACAGTTTCTACCAGCTGCTGCTTGCCATTTCCCATCCTTTTGGGGCTCTGATGATCTCTATATACCCCTCTGAAGAGGTTCCCCCTGCCCACACTCACCTGTCAGCCCCAGCTGTTTTTCATTATGGTTTGACAGTGTACACAGGTTATATTTTCCTTTCAGGCTGTAATAGGTTTAGCAGTTGAGTGTGGGGGAATGAAAGGGTCTATGACACTTAAATCATTGCTTGTACAAATAGGTCTCTGCTATTTTCCTATGTTATTCACATCTCCCACATCTATTCATCCTGCGAGTGTACTAAAACTCAGATAAAGAATCCAATTATTTCTGCTGTTAAAATATAACCATCTGGTCAAATTATGCTTGTCTCATTCCCTTACTATGAACAGGTACACTTGTCTTTCACTCTGATTGATTGAAAATGTTGACCTGATTTTTTAATATAGCATCATTCATTTCCCTTTCCACCTTGTTTTGGTGTCAGGTAATACTTTTTTATTTGTTCTATTGTTTTTGACTACACATACTTCTATAATGAATCTAGGTGCAGGAAATTCAGCTCTAACCACAGGGGAATTGATAAGAAATGGCCATATTACCCTTGTGAGGTTTGTCTATCACTACATGATACACTAAAGATAACGTTCTTCAGCAGGCCAGATATTTTTATATAATATATGAGAAATGTCATCATGTGGGTTTTAAAAGAAAGTCAGAAAAAGAGCAATTACCTTTTAACTGCTTTACTGCTTTAGTGAAATGGATCTGATACCCATCTTACCCTAAAGATTTGCCTTTCCTGGAATCCCAAATGAATAGAGAGCAGCGGCAGAATTAACAAAAACAAAAACAAAAGATTTACAATCATGATATGAAAAGAGGGAACTCTAATTTGCAGTTGATGTCATTGATATGAGCTCTGTTTATCTGGGAGTAATACATAATACTGAAAAAAAAATGTTTAATGGCTGCCTTAATCTCAGTTAGCTTGGTCAGTGTTCCTTCGGGTGCACTTTGTAAGCCAACAGGGTATTATGCTATCAGGTTTATTGCTATTTTCTCCACAGAATCTCCAGCTTGTGCTTTTCATCAAGAACAGTGTTATCTTCTAAGTAGCACATTTACGCTCTCCTCTAAGAGTAACAGTCTCTTCCTATAGGTTTTACTTGCTTTTGTTTTTATGAAGCTTTTCAAATATAGTATGATTAATTCTTCTAAAATGCCTGTACCTTCAATCTGTTCTGCTGTGTGTTTGGAAGATCTTGCACAGTTTTAAATTACTGCTTTTATATCTTTTGACAGTATATATTGTTTTTTTTCATAATTTTCATTTGGAATCCAGAAATTCAGTTAATTTCACAGGATATTTTGAATTATTGTTTTTACCAAGGGAGCTGGATTTTGCTTTATAGCAGCATCCTCTTGTAATTCATCTATGTCAGTCACATGCAGTCAGGCACGGACTTTGGATTTCTGTTTCATATTTGGGAACATTTTTAAGAGAGAGAGAAAAACCCCCACCCTTCCAGTTTGATTTTAGTTCAATCATTGCCTGAGTTTAAAACTAATGCCAACAGACCAGGGGTAGATGGTTCACCCATTAGATTTTCGTTAATTTTAAGTTAATTTTTGAGCTTGAGGAGCTTTTTCACTGATCAGTCTTATTCTGCAGTAGGAAATATGATTGTTTTTCTGGTATCATTTTGCCAACAAGCAAAACAGTATAAGCAAAGGAGAAGCCAGGGAATTGTGCGTATAAGTAAGTTTAATTTTAATTCCCCAGAAAAGTTCTGGAATAAACAATCAAAGTGACCATTTAGAAGCACTGAAAAGAAAATAAGAAGATGGGTAAAAGCCAAAATGGATTTGTGCACAAACCATGTCGAACTGATCTAATTTCAATTGAAAGCAGAGTATGAGGGCTCATGGGCAGGAGAACCACACAAGAAGTTATTGTAAGCAAATGAAGAAATATGTTCTGTATGAATATATGGGTAGGATCCATTCAAAAGTGTTTGTATCACCTGTCTTTTTATTATCTGTATCAACTACTGTAAACATTTAACAGACCCAACCTTTCTTGTAGTTTCATACTCAATATCTCTTTTGATTTTAACAGTGATCCATTGATAACTGCTTTCTGGGTGCATTTTTAAGAACTTCTCTATACGAGGAACAGCGTTACAATTCAAACTAATCTTGATAACTTGCTTTGAAAAAAAAAAACAACCAACAAACATATACTACTAAATATGAACAAGAGTGAGACGCCTCACCTAGACAGGAATAATCTGCCAGGCAAAAACAGATCAGGGATTAACTGGTAGGGTATCTGCTCTGCAGAAAGAGATCTAAGGGGCTGAATAGGAAATTAAATAGGAGTCAATATTGTTACACTTGTGAGAAAGGCAAGAAATCTACTTGAATGCATAAAGAGGAATGCAGTATAAAAAAACGCTGAAATAATTTTCTCTACTCTGCACTGGCAAGACTTCAGCTGGAGTGCTGCAGACAATTTTGGGTACTACAATTTGAGAAGAACTTCTACCAATTAAAGAAGGAAAACAACAAGAACGGCTAATAGTTTTGCAATATGAGAGGAAAGCTTGAGATTTTACCTTCTATACCTTTTAGGGGTGATGACACCACCAAAGATCTTGTTCCTGAGAGCAAATTTGCCAAGTACATGTGAAGAATAACATAGGTATACAGTCTGTCCTGGGGAAAAGGAATGGACCAAACAACGTTTTGACCACTCTTCCACCTTTAATATTCCAAGAAACTATCAATTCTTACCCCAATGTCTCTGTGTCAAGGACCCTGTGCCTGAATTACTGACTACGCATATACTAATAAACTAAACATGGAAGGGGCACAGACTCAGGTCTCGACATGTGTCCATCCATTCTGCTGAATCATTGGCATGAGCCCTGGCATGGTTTTGATGATTCCAAGGCATCGTCTGTGGGGCATAAGTCTGCCCCAGGGATTGCTCCCAGCTGGCTCAATGTACAAGGCCACCTTGTCCTGGGGGCTGTAAGGGAGAGGGTAAAGAGCTCAGTTACAGGAGCACAGCTGTGCTCTCCTCTTTTCTTCGCTACCCAAGAACAGCCCATACCCTGATGTATCTATTGGCATAGGAAACAGCATGGTGTCTTCGTAGACCTCCAAGCACATGTCAAGTCTCCTACATAGCAACTGTAGACTCGTTTAGATCAGTCATTGAGCTACTCTTGGCTATTTCGGACTTCTTCCTCTGGCCCAAATGAAGTTTCCCCAATTATCCTCAAATTATCCTAGTTATCCTCAAAAAAACCTGTTTTCAGAATCCAAAAGCTCCAAATCTAACAAATAGCTGGTCCCTTTCCCTCCTTGGTTTGATTCTGCCTGTGCATGCAGGAGTTCAGCTATCAAAAGGAAACTTCCAAGCAGTGCTAAAGCAGAAAGGCAAAGCCAGGCAGTCACTAGTGATATTCCAGCACCCTCAGCCCCCTGTCCCAGGGTGGTACAAAAAAAGTGGGGGGCTACAGCAATTTGGAGTGAACATGAGAAATGGCATGGGGGGCGGGAGGTGTGACATCTACAAGTGGGAGGAAGAAGCACCTATTTGAGGGTTGCAGCTATGGGCAGTGGAATAAACAGCTGTCACCACCCAGCAGCAGCCCTGTCACTGTCAGATCTTCAGAAGTTCATTCAGACTGTGTTACTTTCGCTGATCAAAGCGGGCGGCTGATGGAATAAACATGCTGACCTTATGGTCTGCTTATAATAAACCCCAGCAATAATGCTCACTCTAACTGTGAGCAATTCAGACTGCTTTCTCAAGTTGTGTTTGCTAGAAATCAATTCTTAATGAAGAATGTAGGTGGAAGATAAATGAAAACATCCTATCAATACTGACAAAATGTCACAAAGGCTTATTTGAGCTTCATCATCAACTCATCTTGCTGGATGCGAATCCCCACATACTCTCTCTTTTCACCATAATTGTAGCAAATAATCCTTACAGTATTTCCCTAAGGAAAGCATTCCTTCTGATCGCTATAGGAAAAATAACAAATATCTAGTAACACAGCCATTTTCATTACATACTGTTCAATTAGGAGATAGCAAGAAAGCAATTTTTTTTCCAGGAAGCTGGACAGTTTGCTAACTGAAAACTCTCATGCTGCAGGTAAATGACTGCCTGGCATGTGGCAAAAAATTATTTAGCAAGCAGCAGTTGCTACCTTGGTTTGAAAGTGGAGAAGAAGAAGAGAAGAGAAGAAGGAGAGAAGAGAAGAGAAGAGAAGAGAAGAGAAGAGAAGAGAAGAGAAGAGAAGAGAAGAGAAGAGAAGAGAAGAGAAGAGAAGAGAAAAAAGAAAAAGCTTCTAGTAGTTTATACTTCAAAACTTCAAAGTTCCAATATTTTTCAATTACATGGGCAAGGTCCCCAGAACTTTTTTTAAACCTTCTAATAGAGGTTTTAAGACTCGCACAGATGGAAACCTTTCTCTATTACAGAAGCTGTATTTCCTAGGTGACAAGTGGAGAGTCTCATCACCTGTGGAGTCAGCAGCTGGGGCAAGATTAATTAGCAAAGCTGAGAAGGTTGTTGTGCCTGAACCTGCAAGACAAAGAGAAAATATCCTCATTCTTAGACCAGACTTCAAGAGAGACATAAATACCTTCTTTTTTTTTTTTTTTTTTTTTTTAACATGACTAAGACTGAAGTTTCACTCACCTATTCAAAGCTGATATATATTTTAGATATAGAGGAAAAGCTGAACACAAGTGATAGTTAACCACATAAAAGTTAGAGATGAGCTATAATATTTTTTTCAGGACAGTTCTCACATTTACTGACATAAACTTAGAGTTACTTATGTCAGAAAACTGCAATTCTTGTGTCGGTTATCTATGACTACATCTATCAGCTTGATGTATACTTAATTTGGGAGCTGAGTTTTACCTCATATTTCTTGTAACATAGGACTGAATTTTGTCATTTGCTAAAGGGATGATTAATCTAATGAAGGTGAAGAACTCAGCCTTTTTAAAAGCAGGTATGGATCTAGCTAGCAGGGGTATTTGACTGCCATTAACTTTCCTACCTAAATGGTTGTTTAGCATTATTTTATATATGAATGTGTGTGTGTATATACCTTTAGAGCTCATATCTCGTAATCATAAAGTCCTTAGCTACAGAAATTCTCTTTTTATGTAGATCTACCCAAATGCAGGGTGCTTGGTTGCCGGCATAATCCCACTGTGAGCCCTGTTTAGCCACTCCGAACCCACCGCGGCACTGAAGCAACGTGTGTGAGTCCTGCTAGCGTTGGCATAGATGCTGCCAGAAAAGCCCTGGGAGAGGGACCTTAAGGCACGCTGGGTTGGCAAGAGCAGTGGTTGCAACATGGACACGAGGGCTGGAATAAACGGGAGTGATCCAGAAAGGAAGAGTGCCTGTGGCCTGGGAGGAGATGCTGTGGACAGGAGGAGAGATAAACCAAAGCGGTCTGGAGGAAAAGCTTCTGAGTGACAAAATGTCCTGTTGCGGACACATCCAGTTCAGCCACAAGTGTCCGGTGACCTGGCCAGCTGGAGGAGTAGCTAAGGTATCTTTGTAACTTGTGACCTGTTAATGGTGGTTACAGCTAAAGAGTAAATTGGAGAAGTTATCGGGCTGTCCTGGTACAGGAAAGGTGGGAGGATGCTTCACAGCTTGAGGAGATGCAGCTTGGGTTTTAGTTTGTTTTGTTCCTGTATACTGCTCTGGAGAAGAGGATGGTTAGGGAGAGCTGCATTTTGGCCATCTTCTTGCTGTTTGTGTCATTTTGCCCTTTCCAGGCACTCTCAGATAGCAGGTAGGGGTAACCCTGCAGGGCTTCTTTTTCTCATGTTCCCAAAAAGTTCCTTCTGTTCTTTCTCTGAAAGAACTGATCGGGAAACAAACAGAACTGGATAAAGCAAACCCTGCCTGGCCATAATGAGGAAACGGGTCCCTCATTTCAAACAGAAATCGTTCCTCGAGAAGTCCAAGGGAGATGCTGCTCTGTCAAGATGTGAAATAGCTTCTCAAGAGAAGAAACGGAAATCCTACCGTGTGAAACAGTTTAAATTGAACCGATTGGAGCACTGGCATATATACTACAGGGAGTACTTTTGTATGGCCATAAGTAAGACAAAATTAAAGGTCTTTTCCATATCTCCTGGCAGTGACTCTTTGGAAGCAAAGGCACTGACAGGAAGCTTAGCAATGGCATACAAATACTGTGTATGTGACAACTCAGAGAGAATTAGGGAATTAACCTTTATTCAAAAATAGGATAATGCAATGAAAATTGGGGATAGAGATGTAGGCTTGATATTCAGAAGACTTTATTGCCATGTAAAGTGATAGAGTCCTAGGAAATAGTCTGTCAAGGGAAATAGTCAAAGTTAAGAGCTTCAAAGGATTTAAATCCAAAATTGGTGAGTATCTAGGCTGGCTGTGGGGGAGCTAGTTCCGTGCAAAGGTACAGTCTGGAGTTACAGCCTTCATTCATGACACACTGTGTCCTGCTATCTTCCCAATCAAATGTAATCTCAGTAAGTATTTCATGGTTTCTCATTTTGAGATTTTTTTTATCTTCAAAAGTACACAAAAAGCATGGCATTGTTTTTGTTAGCAGTGGCAGTCACCTAGGAGAAGCCACAGTATATTGTGGCAGGGGAGTTCCTAATGCAATTTGCAACCTGTGGGGGAGAATTTAACCTTCAGGATGCTGAAGATAATATACTGATGCAAATACCTGCGAAACAATTGCTGTTTCCTTTGGGCCAGATTACTGGCTCCCATTTATATTACCTCCAAGCGTCTTCTACTGTTAGATTCTTTTCACTTATCCTCTGGTGTGTATGTTATGTCACCTTCAGCTCACAATGCCAAATTCAGAAGTGATGTCAAAGAGGATAGAAATCAGGTATCAGCATGCTGCCAGAGGCCTGAAGGAGTGGGACTCAAAGAGGATTTGCCTGAAGGTTCTTGGCCAGAGACCTTCATTTGCAGATTCATCCGGCTGTAAATATAACTTGCACAGAGCGTGGTTCTTTTACAAGCTTTCCTCTCTAAAATGAACTCAAGGAAGGAGAATATTTTGTTTCTGTTGAGTGTTGACCGCTGACTTTTAGAGAAAAGGAGCAGGAGCCCTCCTCGCAGTGCCTGCGCTCCCTGGGCAGGTGAAGCCGCAGGTCCTGCTGCACAACATGGAGGACCTGGAGGGCTGCTTTCTCCTAGTGCCTCTATCTGCAGGAGTCATTTTGTAAGGTGATTTTATACTATGCATTTTTTCTTACCTGGAATCCACTGAAGATAATAATCTTGTTGGATTTGGTAGCTTTTAAATCAAGCCCTCATCCTCTCTGTGAGAAAATCTACAGCTTTCCCACAAAACCAGAGCAATGAGAGTGTAAGGGATGGTGGGTGAAAGATTTCTGTGGTATTAATGCATCATTGTTTATGAAAGTGTCATGACAAAAAAAAAAAAAAAATCCACACTAGTAAAAAATGAATTCACAAAACAATTTGCAGTGGAAATCTCACTTCTACAGTGTGCCTGCTGAATTATCTATTACAAATTAGCTCATTTTAAAGTTGGTGAAGTCTGCAGAATGCTGCATTCCCTCTGGACTGGGAGCTCTACACATACTGTCTCGTAGGGGATAAAAAAGTAATTACTGAAGATCACCCTTTCCCAGACAAGTGCTGCGGACTGTTCAACCACTCATTTACAATTTAATCCCAGGGTCCTCACTGAAATAGGTTTTTAGGTGCTAACTGGAGGCTAACAAAATGGTTATTTAAATTCATTACATTTGAAAAAAAACAGAAAACATACTTTCAATTGTGTCGTATAATTGAAGCTGTTACTTTTCTGGGGAAAAGGGAAAACAATGGAACAGGATTATGTGTTTGGTTGGTTGTTTTTTTTATTTTATTTTATTATTTTTTTTCCTCTCTCTCACACATACTGACTGCTTCCTGATTCAATGTAGTTTCTACTTTTTTCTTAACATATAGATTAAGCTGAGTGATAAAACATAGTTTACTGTTTCACCAGCTGTAATGTTAGAAACTTTCCACTGATAAAAAATAAATATTTTTGAATGTTTCTTTGAGAGGTATTTTTAAACATTGAAGCATCTGACATGGAATACAACCAGATAAAGAACCATATTTCTTAAAAATGACAGGTGGTTAGTGGTCTGACTGCATATATTTGGTTTGAAAACAGTTAATGAGAGCAACCAATGCTATAAGACTTGTTTCCTTATATTCAAGTATGTGCTGCTTGAACACAAGATAATTTTTCTTTTTTTTCGTAAATTCCTCCTCTGTGGCTTTTTTGCCATTATTCTGTGTACTGAAAGCAGTGAGTTCTGCTTAGTGTTGAGGACTCAGTTCATGTTCAAAGGATCAGATTTTCTTTTGGTGTAAGTGAATTGGCAACAGTTTAGCACTGCTCATTTAAACCATCTGAGATTCTGTTTGTTGTTGCGGCCTTTTCCACCCCTTTCCATCCATTTCAAACAGCATTGATGAAAAGGTTCTGAGGTCCAGATCTGCAAAGTTATTTCAATGCCCATCTGTCTTTGAAATCAATGTGATTTACGTTCCTAAATGCCTTTGAGCAGCCAAGACTGAAGGATGCAGTAATGTGAAGACACATACAAAATGAAGCAATCCCAATTTAAGTTTTAATGCAGTCACCTTCAGTCCTTTAGGGAAACAAAACAAACAACACCACCCCCCCCCCCCCCCCCAGAC
>VXBL01002501.1:185196-213291 GCA_013400195.1 Aramus guarauna | reverse complement strand
GGATTCTTCCTCTCTGGCCATTTTAATATGGGTGAAGTATTGTACAACAAGGAACTCCCCTGTCATTTCCAGCTCTCGATCTAGAAGCACGCATGTGTCACTAGCTGTAATACCTGCCCTTTGACGTTCACTGAAGTACTGTGTGCTACGGTGACGGTAACATACAATTCTGCAGAATTCAATGTGGTTCATCCCAGATACAAGGGAGAGATCAGAACAGTGCTCGCTTAGCTCACGTTTCAAATTAAAAAGTCAGGCTCATGATACACTGAAGCTGTTATTTTTCATAGATCTCTAATACCTATCTGCTGGTTTTGCTGAGAGTTAATTTTCTTCATAGTAGCTGGTACTGTGCTGTGTTTTGGATTTGTGCTGGAAACAGTGTTGATATCACAGGGATGTTTTTGTTACTGCTGAGGGGTGCTCACACAGAGCCAAGGCCTTTGCTGCCTCTCACCCCACCCCACCAGCGAGTGGCTGGGGGTGCACAAGGAGTTGGGAGGGGACACAGATGGGACAGCTGACCCCCACTGATATTCTATAGCATATGATGTCATGCTCAGCATATAATGCTGTGGGAAGAAGAAGGAAGTGGGGGGGGACGTTCGGAGCAATGGCATTTGTCTTCCCAAGTCACCATTAGGCGTGATGGAGCCCTGCTTTCCTGGAGATGGCTGAACATCTGCCTGCTCGTGGACAGTGAGCAATGAATTACTTGTCTTGCTTTGCTTGTGCGCGTGGCTTTTGCTGCGCTCATTAAACTGTCTTTATCTCAACCCATGAGTTTTCTCACTTTTACTCTTCCGATTCTCTCCCACATCCCACCAGAGACGAGTGAGCAAGCAGCTACACAGTGCGTAGTTGCCAGCTGGGTTTAAACTACTACAACTTCCAATTCTCAACTTTCAGGTAAAGTGATATATTAGGAAAGCATAAAATGCAGCAGGTAATGAAAACCATGAAAATATTATATTAGTGCTTATTATTACTCACCGACAGAGATAAGTGAAATGTTTCATGTATACTGCCAACAAAAATAGCATTAGTATTTGTTGGAAGATGTTTTCTACCTAGCAGCGATTTCAGATTTATATATTTCATTGAAGTGTGTGCTGCAAATCCGGAAAAATTATACAAGCTATGATGTAAAAGGTCCCTTGCAAGATGCATTGTTGGACTGACAGGATGCCATAGCAGATGATACCTGGTAAAACAAAGCAAAGATGTGCCAGTGGCTGTCATGTTTTCCTATTCAGTCACTGAGAGCATGTTGCAGCTTTTAGCCTATTGCTTGGAATCCATCCAAACCATCTGCACACATATAGCCAACAGCAAAGCAAAATGCTGTGGGGTCAAACTTGCACTTTGTGAAAAAAGTCAGTCTCTTTGACCTCTTAATTAAGTTACCTATTGATTTCAGGAGTTTGTAGCTGGCACTGTTAGGTATTTTGCATGAAGTAATTGAAGGAAGGATGTAGAATGGGTGAAGGAACTTCTGTGAAAGCTATGTGCAATACACTGATGCAATACAACCATGGAAGGTCTCCTGGCAGCCACCAGCCAAACACCCAGTGGAATCACCACAAATTATCTGCTGGCCATAATGACCAGATACGAAGTTTGGATCATCTCGTAAACACCACCACCACTGCATTTAAACAACGTCCTTTCCATGACAAGCATGAGTTACTGAAGATCTGTTGTGTGAAATTTTCCCAATGTTTTTAAAGGAATTCTAGTTGCTGGTGGTGGTGTTTGACTCTTGCTCTATAAATTCTTGCAGTGTAACAGGCTAAAGATGATGAACGAGACATTGATATGAGCCACTCAGCAACAGATGGTGAAATATCACTTTTCCAGTGGTTGTGACACAATTTTAAGCAGATAGGTACTGGAATGCTCTTATCACAAATTCAATTTAGATTATAGGCAATATGAATGAATTATATCCATGTGTTATATTTTTAAAAATAAAGAAAATTCAAGTCCTGTTACTTACAGTAAAACAGAATTATACTGTTTATCTCAACAACTAAACTTTCCCTGCTGTATATCATTAATTTTACAGTTATATGAAAATGTGTAAGTAGGTGCTGTAAGCTGTATTAATTTCATATTCAAAGTGACATGTAAATAGGAAAAACCCAGATTTTTTGTTCTGAAACAAGCTAATCCATTCAGAACTACATCAGTCAATTTCCTTATTCACATTACTTCATAAAATTAAAGGTGGAGGACCATGAGTGTCTGCTATCTAGTACTGGAAGCTTACATGGCAGAGAGATTGTACAATTTAATTTTGTACAAGGAAGTCTTTTTAC
This sequence comes from Aramus guarauna, assembly GCA_013400195.1. Lineage (NCBI taxonomy): Eukaryota > Metazoa > Chordata > Aves > Gruiformes > Aramidae > Aramus > Aramus guarauna. The sequence goes on along the minus strand of VXBL01002501.1, from coordinate 210,970 downwards.
TTTTTTTTTTTTTAAATTGAGACACATAACACGTTATTAGAAATATATTGATACACTAAGATACCAACAGATGATGCAAAAATATGTATTACCCTCGAGATCTGTTGTAATGTTTCTCCATGTCTTTTACTGATCATAATTCGTTGTTATATGCTCTCCATAACAGGCTCTATTCAACTCAGGGGCTTGCTCTTTCCATTCAGCAGTGTATGTCCTTTATGTCTTTCACCGTATCTTTTGTCAGCTGTAATTTCAAGAACCCTTATTTAAATTTTCTCCATAATCACATCCAGCATTCTTTCAGCAGATACCATATCTCACAGTGTGATAAATACAGGCAAGTGAAGACTTTCTTGGGTCTGGTGCATGCAAGAAAACTTGCAAAGGGTTGATTAGGGAATTACACATTTCTGTTATTTAAAGGAGGCTAATAGGAGAATATTCTTTGTGTCCCTACTTTGATAAAGTAAGGCATTTAACAGTCCCCTAGCAATTTAGCCTCAAATTAGAAGGATTACTATGTATCCTTACTTGTGCTCTTCTTCACTGAAACATTATAGGCAGCTATCTAAATTGATTTTGAATTGGTCTACTTAAGGCCACTGAAAGACAGTCCTGGTTAAGCCGGCTTATCCCCTGCTTAGTCAATTTAGTGTAATTTAGTAATCTCCTGATGCAAACTGAGAAAGTTTTAATCAAAGCTTAAACTAGGCAAAGTGAATATATAAAGAGAGGCTTGCAACAACCGAACTGGAACAATTTAAAATCCGATACCTTCCCAAATCGAGGGTGGTGGTGGAGAGCCCCTGAAGCTGTAACAGGTAAGCAGTGACAGAGGTAGTTTATAGACAGCATCTATGGAGACATGTGCTATTTCTTTAAAAGCTGTAGAAGGAGACTGGGCAGTAGGAGCCCTGGGGAAGACATGGTAGTAAATTAAATGAAGGCAGAGAGGCTTTGGGGCAATAATAGTTTCCTGTCTTCTAATAATGATCTTTGAGAGTGCTGGGAGAAACGCTTTGTGATTCTTTACAGCTGCTGCAGGAGAGATCTTGTCCTAAAACTTCAGTCGGAGTGTCCTGTTTGAACTGAGTCCCTAGTATCTGTCCTGGTGTTACTTTCAGTCTTTGGTCTGTGAGTATAAAGGCCAAAGGCTTGCTTTAAAAAAAAAAAATCTTAAACCTGATTCTCTACTAATCAGTGGTTTCCTGGTGTCAGTGCTTATATATAAAAATGACTGTGAGACACCACGCCAGTGTTAATCCCCAGTCTCTACATCTAACTTTTCTGTGAACTGGATTTAAAGGTGGGGGTCCTTCTGCTGTCTTAGAGCAGGGACTGCCCAGCAGCTTCCCTACATTGCACCAAATGTTGCTGGCTTCTGGTCTGTTTGGAAATAGGCAACAAAGAGGAGCGTATGCTTTTAAAATTAAAATAAAATTGAAATGTAGGCTTTCTTTTTTTCGATCAGACTTTTGTCATGGGATCTACCTCAGCTGTCATGGATGCAATGGTGTCTGAACGAGTCTGTTACCCCAGCACGTTGCCTGTTCCCGTGGTAAAGGGAATGAAAATGGTGCCAACGCCAGCAGAGGTGCCGGGGGGAGGGCAGACCTCGGCGGCACAATGTCTCTCAACGGGGTCATGGCCAGGCTTTCTCGCCGAGTCCTGCATGCTGGCATGGTGCAACTGCAGAGCTGCTGAGCGATTTGGGACTCCCAGCCTACAGCACAGGTCCTACACGCAGGGATCCCTTCGTCCACATCTCCTCGTAGGGCCTGGGAGTGCCGGAAAAACAGATGGCAAAGGGAAAACTGCATTCTGGGTTGCACCTTGTCCCTGGAGAATGCAATTAAATGCTATAAAATCAGGCCGCATCTGCTGAATCATTTCAGACTGAAGCTGAGAAGGAGAATGAGAAATATTAAAACCAGTGTGGAGTCTGGTAACACAGGTGAGCACTCCCAAATCTTTCAAAACTTTGCCCTGTGCAGTTTCAGTTATTCTTTGTAGATTGTACCTCACTAGATCTGAGTCCAAGAAGCCCCTGAAACCACTGGCCTGAGTGTACTGTAGCCTCTTCATCTTAAACGCGTGGTTTGTCACAAGCTGCTTCTAAATCCAATAGTCCATCGTGTTCAGTACAATAGTATTTTTGATAGGAGTATTCCATCTACTTGTTTTATAAATATCAATGCTCCAACAATGTAGCAATTGAATTATTTTTCCATGAAGCTATAAGTGTTATTGTTAATATTTTTGGCAGGTCACAGCAGAGTAGAGATGGGAAGTGAAAGCATGCAAATCAAACAAGCTTCATTTCCCCTTCAGCTGAGGTTAAAAGGCTTCTGGTCTCCCTGGGCAAAACATGATCAGCACAAAAAAAAATTGCAGAAAGACCTACTCAGAGTATAGGATGCTGAAGTCCTTTCCTCTCTTATTTTCTTGTTTGCACAAAATGTTACATTTCTGAATATGTTCTCTGTGAGGACAGTTACATACATTTCAATTAAAAAAGTAACGTGGAGATTATTCAGTACATTTTTCCCTCAAAATTTGTGTTCCAGTACTTGTAGAATTGTGCAAATCATCTTGGCACATATATTTCATTTGCAGCAGGAACACCTTTATGTCTTCTTGACATGTAGTATTTCCCTTGCCTTGGTCTAAATAGCATCCTTCAGTCAGCAGTGAGCATACAGTCTTGCTTCTTCATCTCGCTCTGAGATCTTCCACTTTTTCTCTTCCTGCCAATTTGCATTTCCTTTTTAGCAGGCCAATCTTTCCTTGCAACTTCAATATAGTCTCATACAATTTTCTTTTAGAATTTACCCATCTTCAGCTCTCCAGATACGCTGCTGTCTCCCTCTCCTTCTTCTGAAAGTCTGTCAACCATTTTAAATATCACATAGAACAGAAAGGTCAATTGATTTATTTGTTTTGGCTTTCCTCCTGTGCCACCTCCAGAGCTTTCACAGTCTCCATCAGCCCCTACCCTCCCTTCCCATCCCTAGCCTGAGGCTGCTCTTCAGCACTTTCTTCCCTTTCATTAAACATGATCAGCACATCCACCACCTCTCTCCCTGCTGTAATGTTCTGTGTTCATGGGTTTCAAGTGAAGAACTTGATTACTGCAACTAGTTAATTCATTAATGGAAACTAAATCTTGTGTCATAAATTCTTCTCCTGTACACACACATTCCCATTTGTCCAAATTCTTTCTTACTGGTGGTCCTGACAAATCTTCCTCCCCTTAAATCACTTCTGTGTTTTAGGAACCTTCCCTTTACAGAAAATCCCAGGTTTTTCTTCTAACCTTCAAGATATTGTACACGTCTGGTTCTGGCTGCTTAGCTGTTGCTGTTATCTTCCTGTGTGAACTTTCATTCTGACCCATTCTGACCCATCCTGTCAAGCTTTGAATGCTTATTTGGTGCCTGACTTCTGCTTTTGGCTTCACAGCCTTTTGTGCCAGTACTTCATGCACGGTTTCATTGCACTGGATTAATCTGTAAGGCTGCAACTACCTCCTCCTTCAAATCCTGCCTTAAAACTCCTTGTTGTTATGATACCAACACTATTAATTAATTTACTAATGAAAGCTGTATCAAGAATCCCAATCCCTGTACGTGCAAACCAGCTTTACAAGATTCAGAAAATGTATGTACGCACATACTAACCCCCTAAGTAAATGAATGCTTTGCTGTTATCCTTATCTTTCTCTGTTCCTTAATGTTTATTGATCCTCTGGTTAAATAAACAAACCAAGTCAGGGGTCCACAATCTCAGAAGTTACATCTGGTTCATCCTCTAATCCAACAGTTTTTCTATATTGTTTTCCTATACCTATTTTAAAATAATATAAATTTTCTATCCTTTGGGGGCACAAGCATATGTGAATGTATTACTTTCCCTGCCCCCAACTTAATTGTACGTTAAGTAACTAACCTAACAATTATCTTTATCTATGTTATGAAATACCTTAAAATTCATACAATTATTGGGGATTTGCTGTTGTTTGAGTTGTTGGGGGTTTTCTTCTCCCAGGGGAAAGAAATTCAAATATATGAAATCTGACAAATAAGTTAGAAAATTAATTCCTAATTACCGTGTTGGCTATAAGCATATTTAAGTGCATCTTATTAAAACTTTGAGAGATGTGAATGGAGCATATCTATAACCTGAAGATATTTATTCTCTTGCTTCTCTAGAACTTGAAAAAGGTAGAAGGCATGCATGGAAAACAAGGCAAGTAGCCACTGGAACTGCATGGAATTTATTGTTGTGAAAATTTACTTTTTAATTAATCTAGCAATGATACAGAAAACTTAGATACAATATTTAAATTATGACAATATTGTATTGTTTCATCCACAACAAAATAACTTATGAGAAGTCTATGAATAGATAGCGATAGTTCCCTTTCTACACATAAAAAAGTACTCAAGACAGTATATAAATGCTAAACAAAGATACCTAAGAGCAAGTGTATAAATCAAGCAGAATTAATAAAGAAAACCAAATGTCTAAGAATGTAGCCTTGAGGCAAAACCTTTACCCTTGCCTGAAAAATAAGGCAACTTTGTCAACATTTTAATAGTGCCTTTGGGTGTTCACTGCAGCATCACAAGGTCACATCTCACCAAAATATCTATTTAAGGATGCAGAACAGACATTAGTTAATTTGCTGCCTTTTGTCTTTCAGACAAGGACATTTTTCTTGATCCAGGACCCCCGCGGAGTTCAGCAGGAATTTCGAGATCACCACAGCTGAGCAGCTTGGCTTGTGGTGTGAAACATCTCTAGGGAGCCTGAGTGGCCACCCGAGGGCCATGAGCCAGATGCAGCTGCTGGTAGCCCCAGGACTCGTGCTGCTCACGTTGTGTTACCAGCAACGGGATGTTGTGTTACCGTCGTTGTCCAACAAAGAGCTGGAGTGACCTGGGAGAACCTGTAAGAGAAAGGGAGATAAAGCGTCTGGAGCAGAGCTGGCAGCATGACCTGCCCAGTTTGTCCTCTGGAGCAGTGAGCCCCACTGGAGCCATTTTCTTGCCTCCAAGGTGCTCCCACAGCTCTTCCTCCCTGTGACTCTTTGGGGACACTGATACCTGCCCGGAGGACGGGGAACCTGGGATGAGGTTCACCATGAAGCTGGTTAGGCCAAGTTAGTGCTAGGGGGCTAGAACAATGTCTGATGCAGGTTGCAAGTCAGGAATGCTTTTGGATGAACTACACTGGTTTTCATTACAGATCTTGTCCCCATTGAGCTTTTATCACAGGTAAATGTGGGTGTCAGTGTTTCTTGCTTGTGTTGATGAATCTCACTGTCTGAAAAGCACCACTCTTTCTTCACCAGTAGGACCTACTCTGTAATGGACATCAAGATGTGGACATCATACTAGCTTCCAGTAACCCTGCAATAATTTTTTAGGTATTGTTTAAGCTCACAACTGAATCCAATGGTATTTGAGTGCCATTTAAGATTGAGCGACTGTTTTCTGGAATAAGTGATTGATGTGCACCTCATGGTCTCAGGCTCCTGGTTCCCTGCTTTGTCTTTTAAAATGGTTTTAAAAATCCTATTCTTATCCTGGATGAAGCTCCCTTACTGCAGATATTTTATTGCCAAATAAGACTAAGCTCCACAAAGCCCTTAGGCATGGGTGAGCCAACCATTGATTTTGCTGGAGCCACAGACATCGCAAAAGTTAATTATATGTGTACCTAAGTGCTTTGTTGGATCAGGGCCTGAATGTCCTTAATTTTAAAAAAAAAAAAAAAAAAAAAAAAAAAAAAAAAAAAGAAACTAAACAAAAAACAAACAAACAAACCCAAAACAAACAAACGCAAACCCAAAACATGTTCAGTAGCAGTGTGAAGTAAGTAAAAATACCGTCATGATAGTTATTAGAAGTTTATATGGTAGAGAGAGGAATGGAGAAAGATATTTAAGAATATTCAGTTTCTCTGGAATTAAGTATAGCAGTTTTGGGGTTTTTTCCTAAAACAATCTTTTGTGTAATAATATGAAACTAGTTACACACTTGTATATATTTTTTTAGGGAAAAAATATCCATGTTATGAGAAAATTAATGTCTCCTTGATAATCAAATATATAGAGGATCAGACATTTCCAACTTCAATAAAGAGTATATAGATCAAATATGAAGCTGTAATCCACTGATGAGAAAAAAAATGTATTCAGGTTAAAAAAAAATCATAAACCATATTTTTATTTACTACTGGAATGTCTGTAAAAGGGAAGACTGTTTTGTTTTTTTTTTTCCCAGGTGTTTTTTTGCTTTTCCACAGATACTATACATGCACTTACTACATAAGAAATAAAATTGCATTTCAGACACTCATTTTGATTCCAATGAACATTGCATTAGATTCTAAAGCAACATTATTTTGAAGGTAAGAAGCAATTCTGAATTGGCACAATACCTGCTGCTTCTTAAACTGCCTATAACATTTATGCTTTCTGCACTAATACAATAATTTCAGAAGCACATTATTACAACCTTTGTATAAAAGCTGTGAATAAATTGAATGTATTTTAGTTTTGCCTTTATTTTTCTTTCTAAATAAAATAATGCTTGTCATCTGGCCAAACTGACATTTTGCTGACAAACTTGAAAAGAAAATTAAGTCCTTTTTTTTTTTAATGCTACAAGTATATAAAAGAAATTTTCATTTTCAAAATGAGATTCAGAAAACAAACAAAGTTTTAGTGAATAAATCACATGTTGAATATGGTTTTGTTTGTTTGAAAAGCTACATGAAAAACCATCACCAAACAGCATGGTGAATTATTAATAGAATAACTTAAATAAACAAACAAACAAACACATAAAATTCCCAAAACACCAAAATGGGAAAAAACTTTGCCGTGCTTTATATTAAGTGCATTTATAAAATTGTTAGTCCAATGTGTCGTCTCTATAGAAAAACTTACCTGTATTAGTTGGGCAATTTACCTTTTGCATTTTATCTGCAAAAATTTCATTTCCCGACTAAATTCACATACATTTTGGAACAAAAGCCCTCAAACTGGGAAATTATGGTTTTCTGAGTGTTTTTTTTTTCTGGGGGAATTTTCTGTTTTCTGTTTCAGTAGTCCATTTCTACTCCATATATACTAATTGATGCTAGTCTGCTGGTTTGGGGGGAAAAAAAAAAAAAAAATCCCCCAAACTAGTACTGTTTGAACTACCTAACCTTGTGTACGTATTTGAAGCTAATAGTTGCTCATGAAAAAAATGCATGAGCACAGCTTCACAGGTCCTGCCAGGAGCTTGCTCCAGTGTGGGCTTCCCACAGGACNCATGCAAACCCAACACATCTTCTTATTGAATAAGTGCTGATTCGCAGGTAGATTTATGCTTTGAAACTTTTGGCAGTGATTTTAATCACTTGTTTCTGCTCTGTTTTATAAAAGTGCAAAGTTTAGGTCCATATCTTGTGTTTCCTGTCAGTTTGAATGACAATCATTGAAACTTGAAAGACAGCCTCTTTGAAAGCATATACATGATAGGACACATAGATGCCAAAAAAGGAAAGATTTTAAAAAAATAAAAAATAAAATAAGTAATTTCTTTAATTATAGCCTTGTAAATCACAGACCATATACTGTCAGAAAACTGTCCAGTGTAGAAATGTAGCAGCCACATAATTAGACTCTTAATTTCTATTTAGATTCCAAACTTTTTTTTTTTTTTAATTTCGTTGATATTCAAAATATGGAAGTATGAAATCACCCTTGTTCACTCTAGATGCTGTAAGTAAACATGTAATTATAAAATGGACCACATTACTGAAATCAAATTACGTTTTGAGAAGATGCGTTCTGCTAAGACGAAGGATGCTTGTAAGGAAACCTCACTGTGACTGCAGCCACATGGTGGTTAGCACAATGCAGCAGTACAACAGCAGTACAACAGATGTGGCAACAAGTGGGGAGAGAATATGATGAAATGGATATACTTTTCCTCTCTAATTAGACAGCATGGTATGTCTTGATAGGATTTCCCATTTTTCTTCCCAGATTTTGCCTTGTTTTTTTGTCTTTGGTATGCTCAGTAGCGTGAGTGATTTTACATCTTTCTCCTCCGCATACTCTTACCCAGTTGATGAACCATGTTCTGAGGACACTAGTAAAATAAAAGTCATTGCTTCTGCCTTCTGTGAATCTGACATTATTAGCTATGTTCATCAACAGTGATTCATGCTACCATATTGAGAGAAATCTTTATTGCTGGGGAGTTCATGAAGGTAGGAGAGGATTTGAGTCTGTGGGAGATGAGAAAGCATGCTGTACATCCTTCTCTTATGAAAATTACAGAGATTAAAATATTAACATGCAGAGAGTGTTGGCAGAAATAGAAACAACTAATTTTATCAGTGTAATCTCTGTCCCAGTAAGATCAATTAGATATATACCTTCCTTTTACTCTAGGCTATGTAACAAGGATGAGGAAAGAAAATAGCTAGTCACTCTTTCTATGAGTAAGTTTTCAGTGTGTTCTTGTTATTCATGTTTTTGAGATGGATAAGTGCTCCAGGGATGGGTTACAGCTTGCAGTGGGGCTGTAGGGATAGCAGGGCCCTGTTCCTCATTCTGCTCCCCATCCCTGTGCACGTTGTGCCTTGGGGAAGCACAAATGCCTTTGGAAGATCCAGGAGGGAAAAGCCCAAAGTTGCTCCACTTCAGGGGGTACCAGCTGCACAGCTTTCCCCCTGCACGGCTGGAATGATTCAGGCAAATTCTGCTTTTGTCTGTTCTCTTCATCCTTACACACCTTGAGGAAATGTGAAGAAACGAGTCTATTCTTGAACACAGAAATTGCATTTTCACCTAGCCAGTACTGAGATGAAGGATGACTCTTCACTCCCAGTTCCAGAAAAGTTTGCCAAAATGTAATAATCATATCAAAGGTTCAGTTCCCCGTTTCATTTTTATTTTTTTCTTCCATTCAGAATGAGGTAGTTGTCTGGCTGTTTGCTCATTCATTGAAAAAGCATAGAGGCAACAAGCTCCAACAGGCAAAAGATTAATATCATTGTCTATTCCCTTGTGAATTTATTTGATTTGAGGATGAATATAGTCTAAGTGATGTTTTGAAATGGCAGTATGTGATTTCATATGTGAAAGTCATTGTGTAAGGAGTATGTGTAAAGCCCTTGGCCATTGCTCTAGCCTGGCTGTTCCCAGTAGAAACTGTGGATTGGCTACAAAGCCATGCCACAACCTGCCTCTAGGGCTGGTGAAGACTTTTTTCATCTTACCTGCTTGATATTCATACTTATTACAAAATCTTTTTATTCAGGCATCAGGCAGAGAAAAAACAGTTTGGACCCCAGAGATCTGTTCTGAATCCGATGTGTGGGGTTTCCTTGGATATGCCATGGTTTAGTTTTGAGTTAAGAAAGTTTAGGTACTCATTTAAGAAGATAATTCAGCAGTGACTTTTGAGGCAAGATGACAGTCTTTTCTCTAATTGTGTGGCAAAATTGCATTACATATATTCTATTTCTCTATTATACACAACAGAGAACTGAGAGCATTGGGAAAAGAAAGAAGGTGGTATTTTGCCACTATAAAATCTCTGTGGTATAGTCATACCTTGAGCCTGTCTGAAGGTCTGGTCTCTGCATCTCAAGCGAGATATAGAGGTACTAGAAAATGTGCAAATGATCCAAGCCATACAGAAGAGGATATCAGATGGTATCAGCAGGTTAAAAATTTCAAAGGGTATGAATCAAATGGAAAAACAGGAATGTGGCCTCCAATGTCCCTAATTCAGTGGCAGTGGGCCCTAGGCAACAAGAATGGATAGCAGAAAATGGCCAGGTTTTGCCACTGTCAGAAACCAAATCCTGTGCTAGATGGAGTATTAGTTTAATACAGCAGGATACTTCTCATGGTCTTCCTATTATCCTGGAAAGTTCTTCAGTTACCACAACCTACCTCTTCTCAACAATACTGATTTTTTTTTTTCTTCTCTTAAATATCCCAAATATTGAGATAAATGTGTTTACCTTGAAACTTTTGTCATAGTGAGACTACTTCCTCTGAATTCTTCAGTGAACCACAGGGAACTTTCTTTTTCATTATATTGTGTATGTGTTTTGATGGAAATTTGAATTTTCTACCAAAAATGGTCTCTATATTTTTGTCATAATTTTCTTCATGTCTCTTCATTTGTTAAATAATACTCAAGTATTTCTCAATTGTTTAAGGCAATCAAACTTTAATAATGTCTTTACAACATCATACCAGTAGCAGACTGTTTTTCTCAATGATGACAGCACATGCTGTTGGGCAGGGTAGTGTAGTTCCATTGAGTTACATGAAGTAGACTTAATAGGTCTCCACACATCCTGCAGGATATTTATCTGCTATAAGTTCAAAAGGCTGAATCTAAATGCCCACTGGAGACAATTTCTGACAGGGCCAACACATCTTAGTGAACTTTAATCTCTGTCTCTAAATGAAACTACACTTTGTTTACTAATGCCATTGACTAAAGCACTGTCTGAGACCATCCGAGACTGGGGCACATACAATGCAACCTTGCAAGGCTTATACATCACACGGTATAAAGTAAGCTTTTGGAAAAAAAAGAAGAAAGATTTATCCATATCTGGTAACTGATAATTTTTAACAATCCCAATACTAATGCAATGTAGTTTAAGCAGACCTGAGATTTGAATGTTGAAACAAACCCTTCCCAGAGGGCTGAATAAAACCTTTTTTGGCAATGCCTTAGCTGTTGGGGATTTCTTTGATAACGTTTTTCTTGTAAATAAGAAACAAAGCCTGAATTTGTCAAAGCAGCTAGCTACCTGTCCAACCTCTTCTGTGAGGTTTAATTTTTTTTCCCCACCATCAACCTCTCTCTTTTTATCTGTAATCCCAAAAACTCATTGTCCCACTCCAAGAAACACTGGCTAGAAAACTGAGGAAGGACTTTTGCAGTCAAAGTGATTTCAGACTGGTTTGGTTTTGTTTGTTTTTAAGAATGGAGCAACACTTATTTGGCAAGTGAACCCTTCTGCTTTTCCTGACCTTTCTAAGATCTCTTTTGGTAACAGGGCACCTTGCTCAGAGAGATATAATTGTGCCAAACAATTAGCTATGGGACATAATTATGAATTTGGAAGCTTCAAGTTTCCTATTGAATTGTAAGCTTTAAGTACATGAGGTGTCATTTGAAGCTTGTTTTGTTTCTAAGGAATTCCTTAATTAAATCTTCTTTTTTAATTCTTCCCCCTCCACGCTCCTAGTAAATTGCTGGCAACAATAGTGGCAAATTACTGAACACAAAAAAGTTTAGACATAATGATAATTTAGTTCATTTTAGCCAGTCTCCCACAGAGAACTTTTCTATACCTATTTCCTATTCTGAAGTTGCACTTAAACTATTCCTGTTCTTAAGAATTTACTACTTATCTTTGATAATGAACATGTAATTTTCACTTTGTAATAATTTTGAAGGGCTCATATTTTTTCAAACTAATTGTCTTTCTTCTTGCAGTAACAAAATTGCCATTTTCCAATGCAGTTTCTTAATATTAAGGCATAAATCAGGAGATATTACAAAACACAAGTGACTCAAATCTCTGTTGCCTTTTTCTGTTCCTGTCTGTGCAAAGTGGATAAAAAATGTTTCCAACTCCAGAATACTGGCATTTGTACAGTCTTTGCACTTGAGCTTCAAGCTGATCTAGTGCAAATGACTACATAGGCTCTTGGCTCAGAGAAATGATAACCCTGGTTTAGTTCCATAACCCTTAAAAAAAAAATTAAAAAAAACATAACAATAATAACAACTGCCCCTCTAACCTCTGACCTGAAATTCATTGCAAGGAATAAAACTCCTTTTTCTTCAAGCTGGGCCTTGAAATTAGTGTTGGAAACATCTTTGGAAGGCAAACTGCAGCCTCATCCAACAAACTACTTACACACGTGCTTACCGTTAGCAGTCCTATTGGTTTTAGGGAGGTCTGTTTCTGTGCATGAATTTGAAGATGGACTTTCATTGTTTTTTTCTGTTGACTGGGAAATTTTCAATCATTATTCAGAAATACCATACTGTACTTTGAATGAACTTGTAAAAAACTTGTTTGATTTTATTCATGTTCCAAAAGATCTTCTTTCATTACTTGACTCTCTTTTCTTCCATCTAGTAGTTTTCTCCCTCAGAATTACTGTTTGCGCATCAGCATAGTGTCTGCATTTTTAGCTTTGAGCATGCCTAGTTTTGGCATGTGCTGGCATTTGATTTATGATTTGTTCATCCAGACCTTCAGGCTTCACAGATAGTGAATTTATTTCCTAGTTTTTCACAAACGGGTCAAACATACCTTTAAAGCTGCAGAAGGTAAAAAGCAAATGAGTTTGGGTCAAGATAATGCCTGTACTCCCTCTATGGCAAACATTCTGAAATTGTTCATGGCTTGCAACCATATTAAAGTATTCACTGAGAGCAGGGAATCGGGCTGCATTTTTAACTTCAGACTCCATATACTCACTCAATAATAAACATCTTTCTCCGGGGGAAAAAAAACCACAAAATATTGCATATGTATATGCAATAAAATATTATGATGTAATACAGTTATGATGGATAAACAGTGTTTTTACCAGCAATGGCCTCCTGTTGAAGGAAATGAATGACGGTACTTTAAGTGAGATCAAAACTTTCCAGCTGATGCAGAGTACAGTCTTAATAAAAAGAGAATTTTAGAGCCAAAGAAATTGGAAAGTTTACTTAGGTGGAGGAGGAAGCATTACTACATTGATTTAAGCACATTTTTCATTATGGAGTATACAAGGCTGCATACAGTTTTCAAGTCAGTTAAGTTACGACTTGGAGAGAAAAAAATTAAAAATAATGAGAAGGAAATAAAAGGCAGAATAAACTAATGCTTAGAAAATCACCGTCAGTAATTCTACAAATACAGCTTGAAAAATGTAGTCACAGGTTTTAATGGGTGAGAAAAAATTTCCCCGCCAAATGTAGCCACCGAAGTCATCAATTTATTATTAATTAGCTGTAGTTCCTCTCCAGGACTGCACACCCGGGTTTTAAATGGACAATCCTTACCCTAGGTGACTGCGGCGTGAGAGCAGATATGTCCCAGCTGGGAGTGCTGACTGCATTGCTGCCACGCTAGCCGGCTCTCTTTGAGGGGAGAATGTTTTGCAAGTAAAACCCAATGTACACTAATGCAGCGTCTGAGAACACATGGATCAGGCTCACATTGCTCCCCAAGTCCTGGAGCTTGACTAATGATGCTATTGAAGTTGCTTCCACAGTGCTTAGACCCCCAGACACTTGGATCGTATTAGAGATGTGTTTCCCAGGGATGTAACCATTAGAATACCCCTATCAGCCACATCTGGTGTTCTGCTGTTAAATTTGTATTCTGTGGTGAATTACATACTTTATTCCACCATCTTCTAGGCTGCATAGGTCAAACCATGCATTAAAAATAAGAATTTATTTACAATATTTACCAATGAAATCTGAATACATGCAGCACATTCAATTCATTGCTAAATGCTTTGTAATATGATTATTTCTGTGCTAGAAGGCCCTTGGGCACATAAAAGTCGCTGAGATAGTGGTGTACCCATCTCTCCAAAGGATCAAAAGGTCTCTCTCTTCCGATCTGAGTCCAGCTCACAGCCAGGAGAGGGAGGTACAGCAGGGCTGGGACCCTTGTATCTGTTGTAGTAAGGGTGTTGACAAGACGCCCAGTTTATGCCAGTACCTGAAAACTGATTAGACAGATACATCTCCAACTACAGTATAACCATCTCATTTCTGTCAGAGACCTAAAAAAAGAAAGGCTTGATGTTCCTCCTCTTTCCACTGATGCAAACTTTTCTGACTTGCTTTGCTTTGTATTTTGTGCAAGGAGTTTTCACATGAGGGAAGCCTCATATGAGTGGTTGGTGGATTTTGTGGGGCAGCTAAGTTCAAAATTCAGGTAGAATTGTTTTATCAGTAATCACCATCGTATTTTCTTTGATACTCCTTTCCACCTCCTCTGTCTCTCTTGCTGGAGATTTGAAACTATATTTACATGCATCCTTGACAGTCCTGTTTGCCATTTACGAGACGTGTAAGGTGGGGAGTGAAGGTGCTTTCTGGGACACACTAGCTCTGCTCTTCAGCATGCCCCTTCACTGCTTTTGCTATAGCATTCAGCCAAACCCTCAGCATTTGAAGTTAGGTTACAGGAGCTTTGTTCTCAGTGAGAAGTGAATTATTAATGCTCTAGCCCCAGAGAAGATGAGCAGGGTGAGTGGTGAAGTGAGGTAACTGTGAAGTGTGCACAAAGATGATCACTCGACTCAGTCAGTTATATAAATCGTACAGGACCACCCCGACTTGAAAACAGCAGTGTGGTCTTTTCTGTTGTTCAGTGCTAGTCATGGGTGATGGAAGAACAAGACAGTCTTACAGTCTTGTTACAGTCTTCTAATTGATCTGGACTTTGGTTAAGCTGAATTAATTAAGTTATTCTTTGCTCATTACACATTATTAGTGAAGATCTGGAAAGGGCAATTAGGAACAGAATAAACAGCAGTAAATGGTAGCTACACAGATGAATCAACAAGGTGGCCCGTGTGTCAGAAAAAGACAGAAAGACTAGTGGAGGGGAAAAAAAAAAAAAGAAAAGAAAAGAAAAAAGGACTAAAACATTTATTTCTATGTCTAATGAAAAGTGAACATAAATGGTTCAGTTGTTCAGTCTCACCCTCAGACAGGCAGATGTGCTTCATTGCCTCCCTTATTAATTCAGTGACTCCAAATGCATATAAGTACAGACTTTGATTAGGTTAAATAACCTGAGGATATGAGACTGGATCAAACCTTGAAAGCATCCTTAAATAGATGGGGGAAAAGGATAAAAAATTTTGGAAAAAAATTTGAAATACTTAATTCTTTTAAGAAGACTGTAAGCCATATCAAATAATAAGTATAAAAAGACTTGTTTTAAGTAAAACTGGCAAGTGTAAGAAGCCAATCCCTTCAAGAACAGATACTAGCAAGTGCTTTAAGGTAAAACCTCAAGGAACTGATATATTGTAGAGGAATTTCTTGATACACAGGAAAAAAAATTAGACATATTAGAAGACACTAGCATGAAAAAGGTTTACTGGGGTTTGTGAGCACTCATCCTCTATCAATGCTAATATCAGTCAGTGTTTTGTAAATGCAGTTGAAAGATCTCCAAATGTTCTGCATCCCCCCTCTGTTAGATGGCAGTATTGGGCCAGTCATGGGTTACTTCCAGCATTAATACCGTTTTAGCATTCACCTTACTCACAGTGATCATCCTTTTTTTTTTTTTTTTTTAAATTAATAATTGTAAGAAAAGCATAGTGACCTAACTTACATGCAGACATATGACAGAAAAGCAAATGAATACTTCCTCTTGCTTGTAGTAGGACTAGACCCAGAAGCCATACTTTAATATATCAAGGATGGAAATTTGACTGGCAGTAGCACTGGCAACTCCAATAGTTTAAAGCATACAAGCCAGATCTTCAAAATTCCTAAGAACTGACTTAAAGTCATCAATCAAAAATAACATTTTAGAAATTTTTGTTACTGCCTCTTGGATTTTGAACTGAATATGTTTGGCCCATTTTTTCCCCATGAATTATGTGAGTTTTGGTTTGGTTCATTGTTTTTAATTAAGATGGCTG
Source organism: Aramus guarauna (assembly GCA_013400195.1). NCBI lineage: Eukaryota > Metazoa > Chordata > Aves > Gruiformes > Aramidae > Aramus > Aramus guarauna. The sequence goes on along the minus strand of VXBL01002501.1, from coordinate 195,240 downwards.
CTCACATGCGTCCAGGAGTCTGTAGCTTAAAAAAAATAATAATAATAAAAAAAGACCAACCAAAGAATCATAGAATGGTTCCAAACCCCTGCCATGGGCAGGGACATCCTCCACTAGACCAGGTTGCCCAAAGCCCCATCCAACCTGGCCTTGAACACTTCCAGGGTTGGGGCATCCACAACTTCTCTGGGCAACCTGTTTCAGTGTCTCACCACACCCATACTGAATAATTTCGTCCTAATATCTAATCTAAATCTACCCTTCTTCAGCTTAAAGCTATTATCCCTTGTCCTTTCACTACATGTCCTTGTTAAACATCTCACTCCAGCTTTCAACTGCCCTGCTAAATGTGCCTAGTTTCATGAAATGTCATGAGAATCAGCACCTTTTAAACACAGCCAAAAGGGAGAGCTATGTCTGTGTTTATCCTCTGTCACTCAGAAAGATTCTGGGTTTGTTAAAGATGCAGCACAAATATCTTGCTGCAGAAGGAACTCTGACATCCAAAATAATCCTTTTTCTTTGTACTGAGTGGAATTCAGGATACACTGTAAGGACCTGAGCACTCTAGTAAAGATAGTTGTGTCTTAGAAATACTTGCCTAGACCTAGACATGCTTACCTAGAGAAATACATAGTTAGGATGTGAACAGTTTTCCAGGCCGTTTAGGAGAGGTTTTACTGAGGGGCAAAAGGAGAGTGGATTGAGTAGGTGCTGCCATCCACCATCTCTTGTGCATTCCTTGTGGAACTCTTAGGTAACAGCCTTAAACACCTTCCAGCTGTCCATTCTGATATCCCGACCCACCACTGCTGCAGCGAACCCTCTTCACTTACACTGGCTCCACATCTACCTCTCACCTTCATTAACAAAGGTACAATATGGAAAGTGAAACAACCGGGCAAGAGAAATTAATATTATCTCCATAGGCAAGGCATGGGAAACACCAAGTTCATTCCATAGGAACTAAGGAAAAATTATAATTGTTATTATTGAACAGTAATACGGATCACCCTTAAAATTGTAGCTACGTTGGGATCCCGATGTGCCCAGCTGCAATCATTGCCCCAGGGAGCTTACAGTCTAAATCAAATTGGCATGGTGACATACCAGGCTGTCTCAAAAGAGAAGGAAACTCTAAGAGATAAGCGAGGCAGCTAGAGGGAAATATCTGATACAAGAGACAGACAAGAGGACCAGTTCCTTTGGTAGGTTCAGGTGCACATAGGGTATTTGCAGTATTGTGGGGAGAAAAGTGTTGCTTCGTATACAACACAGAGCAAAAGACTATATATTACAATATATATGTATTATTCTGAATGCTGCCTTTGAAATTGAGACCTCGATCAAACCTCTTCCATACCTGCTCCCCTTTCCAACCCTTGTTGCTCCTACCTGTTTAGTTTTTCAAACAAATAAAAAAAAAGCTTTTCTAAGAAGCTCTCTTTAACCTAGTATGCTAATCTCTTTTGGGCCTTTAACTGCACTGGATAAATATGAATCCATCATTACATGCAAAATAAAATAACTAGATTTAAAAATATATCTCTGCAATTGAAATGGTATATAAATCATATAACATCTATTATACTTCAGCATCAATTTACAAGAATATGTGCTGGTTTTCTGGTTTTAAGGATCAAGTTTAACAAATATAATAACCTTAACTGCATTCTGAAGATAAATAATCTAGATCAAAGAGAACTACAGGAACAAGAAAATATGCCAGAGAGAAAAACAGAAAGAAAATATGTAATTTTTCTCTTAAATTACTTTCCCATATAATCTTTTTGTTGTTGTTGTTTACATGTGCTGTCTTTTGATAGACATTATGAGTTTTCGTCTTGTCCTGACTATTATATACCATGATGCATATTAAGGATTAGCATAACTATTTTTATGTTTCTAAAGTGTTTGTTGTATGATATAATTTATGAAAATCCATCCACCATGCCTACATGTATGGATCTGATGGTCACATTTGCATTTTGTTTCAAACTCTATGAAGCCATTCAAAAAACAGAGGGTATATGTGACTGTTCCTAAGTCATTCTCCAGGAAATAGAAGCTGATCAGTTTTCTAGACCCCAGCAATGGTTTTGGACAGGATGCTTACTGGGGTGGTGTAAATAAAAATTTGTCTTATGTTAGAGAACTGAATATGAGGTAAGTGGATGAGTAGATAAAATGCTATTTTCCAGCACCTTCAGAAAACACAAAGTTTAAGACCTCGTCGAGAGGTACATAGGAGATCAGAAGATCAGAACTTTCCTCCAAGTTTCTGTAGAAAAACTATTGAACAAATTTTAACCTATCTCATAAGGCTTAGCCATTTGATTTGCTCTGATTCATTCTTCCATATAAATAGAGAAAGAGCCTTTTGTAATCTTGCAGAGAATGCACTGAATCCTCGAGGTGGGGCACCAATTACTGGTACAGATTTTAGTAAAGAAAAGAGCTGGTTATAGAAGTCATGAATATGTCAACTGGTAAATTTGTTTGTCAAATGCAGATGGTCAGATGGCTTATAATCATCCATGTTTGCTATTGATCTCAAAACGTAGACTCAATCTGTGAGAAATGTATTGAATTTTTTTGCTTGACTTCTTTTCCTTCTCTGATTTCCTTTAAACTAAATGTCATCCATATAAACTTTTGTTCCCTCCAGGCCTGTCAAAATTTTGCTCATTTTTTTTGCCAGATTATTTCCAGGGAGGTTTGCAATGCTGAACACAAGATGATAAGAGCAATATTTTTATATTGCATTATAAATATCTCCAGCTCGGTATTGTCAAGGCACAGCCAGACTTTGCTATCTGTACTGAGAGAAATGCAGTCTCTCATGCTCCCTTGTTTGATCTGTTGAGGCAGCACCAAGAAGGAAGAGCACTGTTTGGGCATTTCCCTGTAACAAAGAAAACACATCTTCCATAGTCAACTCTTTACCACCTCTTCTCCCTAAGACATCTCAGATGTGTGGGGTTTTGTTGAGTAGTGTTCATGGCTACATACTCAGCTTGTGCCCAGTGTCTGAATAGCATCCTGTTTAATTCATTGCAGATCAGACTCCTGGAAGGAATATGGTGAGAAGCTAATGAAAGATCTTGAATTCCTCTCCTGGCTTCCAATAGCTTTTATTAACAGAAAGTGCTTTTATGCCCATTTTTCTTGCATCCAAGTGTTAACTTATACAGGTTTCTCAAACTAAGGTTTAGGACTAGGTGTGAAAGAAAGAAAACTACACTGCTAGAGGATTACAAGAATAAGATGTTTTCTGCCTTTACCCCAAGCTTATGCTCTCTTACCTCTTAGCTCTCAATCCCAAAATGTACCAGCCATATGAAGGATCTCCTGTTTCCTCTTTGGAAGAGTGACAAAGCAGCTGCCTTTCTTTGCTGTTTGAGATACCAATCCAAAACAGTACCTCCAAAAAGCCACCTGCACTCACGGTCCTTAGAAGTTCTCTGCAGGGTGTCAGCAATCATGAGTCTCTGTAATCAAGTTCCAAGTCCTCTGACATGTCCTCTGACAAATCTCCGGCTTCTTTGCCCAAAACTGGATGAAACCTGGTCACAAGAGACCCCTTTCCCCCCTTTCCACGTGATCCTGCTCTTGTGGCAGCTTGTTGCTCAGGCTGAGCAGCATTGATCCTGTCTGTAAGGCACAGAGACATGCATGTGTGGAACAGAATAATTTTCTATCTAATCTTGTTTGATTATTTGCTGTATAATATTAACCAATTGTGATTTGATGGCTGTAATGTATTGTGTTATACAAATGCCTGTTTAGTTAGAAGAAGAGATCGATAAATAAATTGATGACCTTGTTTTCCCTATATGAAATGCATATTTTTAGGTAATTTAAAATGTGTGTGAAATAAATAGTGTGGCAAAAACATATATTCAAGACAAAGGTCAAGGTAATAGGTTTTGAGGACTGAGAATTTAAAATCATTGATAAAAAAAAGCAGTTAGTTCCTGAAGCTAAAGCACATTGTTGCCATACTGAGAATACATTTATTTCAACTGGACCTGTTAAGTTTTTAAATTGTGCTTGCTCCTTATTTCATACTCTACTTACAGTCCAAATAAACTCTATGCAAAATTCTGTTAGCTACTCCAACCCTTAATTTTAGAAAATGTTTGTTACGGAGCTATTTAGCCATCATTTGTCTTCATTTGGGGAGGGGGGGTGGGGGGCTGTAAATTAGCTGTTTTGACGTAGTAGCAGTTTTCTAGTGGTATTCCTGACTGAGTTGTGGTTTGTAATTAATTGTTAGCATATACACTTTCCATTTTTTTCATAGACACCTTTGTACTGTAAGTACGTTCTTCATTTATTGTGTTTAACTCTCATCCTTTGTAACTAAGGGATTGACTCAACTGTATAGTTCCTTATGTTTTGGATAGTAATTTTACACACAGCTGGAAATAAGTGCTTTTGGGAATTCTGAGCTAAAAAGGTGTTAAATCTAAGACCATAAGTCTAAGACATTGAAACATTAAGTCTAACTTTAAGTCTTTGTGAAAATTAAATGAGACTTGATTTTGTTCCCACTAAAGAACTGTAATAAACTTAAATATTCAGGACCAAAAGTGACAGTGAAATGACACTGCGATTGGATGTTGACTGTCCACTCAGGAGACCGGGCTTTGAACAGCTGCTGTATCAGCAGGGCTGTCCTAAAATAACAGGGAGGTCCTGGGACCAGCAGATGCACAACACAAGCTCAAAGGCTGAATATCATGTATGTGGGTAGACTGGACTTCTTATATAGGTGAAGAAAAGCATGGTGACAAAAATGATGGCATCCTAGTGAGAGACATGGCTCTATCACAAATGTCAGACAAGAACCTGCAGGCAAGGAACTGGAAGTGGCAGGGAGTGCTCCTTAACTTGACAAATTGACAGTGTTTTTGAAAAGGATAAATATGTTATCACTCTGGAGTTTGAAATAATCTCTGATCATACAGATGACTGCCTCTTTGCAGCAACTGAGCCAAGCAACTACCTTCAGTTTGGTGTAGCGCTTAGGCTCACACTTAACACCATTGGTAGCTGCAGGATTATGCACATGATCTAACCTCAGCTTTACTTCAGGACTATCCTGTAAAAGAATGTATTGGCACATCCTAAACCTGTAGAAAGGTATAGGATGGCAAAACAGTGCATGGAGAAGGGTATGTATTCATTATATCTTCCATACAGGGCACAGAAAAGGTCTTTCTTTAGTTCCCCAAGGTTCTTTAATTTGAAGACCTGAAGCTAGTTGTTTTTCTTCACACCACTTATCTCATCTCAGAGGAGATCAGATGAACTTTTCTTGCAGGCCTCAGATGATCCCCAGCCCACGTCTGTCCTCTGGGTAGGCTATGGGCACAGCGTCTGCAAGCAGGAGTGGGAGGGTGTATGACTAATCCTGCTTTCCCACTGTTGGAAATATTCTCTCTCAGCGGCATGTATAAAACTGAAAATGAGTCCAATTAAAGTGGACTATACCAATAAACAGAGAACACACAGCAACAGTTGAGTGATTATGTAGGGCAAAATAGTGTGGTAGCCAACTGACTGCAGTATGCTCTACTAAATTTAGATCATATATCGTACGCACAGGTAGGTGGTATGTACTGCGGTCAGCTACCTTGGACTTGTTTGCTGTCTTATTGATTAGGTGTTCAGGTCTGAGCTGTTGTAAATTCTTTTACTTCTCAGTGCATACTGTCAAATATGCTGCCTGGGGAGCTCATAGCTACAGTCCTGTTTAAAGACAGAGTATTAAATTGTTTCTTTTCTCAGTGTTCATTTATTCAGTTCTTCTTTTCCATTGCCTACTGCTTTTGGAGCTTAGTCAGGAGCAAAGCAATATACATTTAAATTGTTATTGCTGCAGTGTTGCAATAGCTGTGTCTATCAGCTGAAGTGAATCACTAAAGCTACCTTATGATTTAAGCCACAGCTATTTTTCATGCAATTAAAAAATGTGTATGGCATAAATATATGACTGACCAGATTTATGCTCTCTCATTCATGCTGGTGAAAAAAACCCCTATAATCATTCATGTATGCATTCAACATTTTGCATGACAGGTTTTCCAAATGTTATGAATGTAAAGCAATAATCACTCCAGGGCAAGATTAGTTTCTTTCTAGTATGCTCATAACAACAACAACAAAAACCCAACAATGATAGATAACTGAATGACAGAGAGATTTTTAAACAGTTGTGAGAAGGCTTTCCAACAAGATTTTTTTACTTTATTACTTTTAAACGACTGCTGCTAAATATTGAATATTATTGTTATCCCCCTATTCTATATACAAATACTTGGGGTACATTCAACATATATGTGATTGTAAGAAAATATATTACAAGTTGCAGTGTTGCTACAACTTGTTATAAAACTATTCCTTCCACTATTAGAAAATCTTTCTTTTGGTTTTGCCAAACTCTCACCCTTTGTGCCACTTCAAGTTGAGAAAAATTTCAGATGAAACTGTTCAGCTGTTTCTGAGAATAACATTATGAGACCAACTTGTTATTTGGCCAATTTTAAGTAAAATCAAGTAAAATTAGATAACTGTTGTGTTCCAGTACATAGTGCTGAAGGTTTTTCATCAAGGGCTTCATGTTGTGCAAAGAAACATTCTTTGTTTTCTGTTCCTTTCAGTGTTCATAGGAAATTATAAGCAAATTACAAGCATTGGAAAGATTTCTGTATTGAGAGATGAAGATTTTCATATCTCTATACACTTATAATGTATAGTGGAAACTCTAAATTGACTGTAACATCTGCAGCTGATGGGTGAGGAAAAAGGCGTTCTGACAACCATAGACTGAAATGGGTCAAGCACATATGCCAACAACCTAGCAATAATTCTGTAATGCAGGACGGAGAAATAAAGCTACTGTGAAGGTGGGCAGAGAGGGAGGATAACTGGAGCTGCAGAGGATGAAAGGACAAGTCAATTTTGAGTAGAACCAGAGAACAGACAGAAACAAGAAGTCTGGAGTGATGGAGACTGACGCCAGATCTTGCACGCACTACCGCAGGTGTAACCACCTGCACCGCTGGCTAAGGGAGAGAGACTGTGGGAAAAATATCAGCTATGCGTGTAATTACAAAGCATATGAGAATGCATGCACCAAGGCCAGTCAGCCAAATTTAATTCTGTCCTTTCCTATGTTAACACATTCCTAACTAGCAGAAGACATTGTTTCACTATCATAACTTTAATTCATAATTATAGAATAAATTTGATATGTATACATAGCAACATCTTATTGTCCATTACAGAATAGTAAAGAATCTTAGACCAACATTCAATATTGATTATTTTAAAAGAGAATTATCATGCAAATGTTTACAACTGCATGTCTTCTGCAATACAAAAAACCCCCTTTATTAGTTCTATAAATAAAGCTGTGTGAGATACCAAGTTAGATTTAGCAGTACTACAGAGGCAGAAACATTTTGGCTATACAGTGGGAAGAATATTTTTTGTGAGATAAAACAGCTGGACCTACGCTAAATAGAGAGTGGAGCATAAAAGATGGCTAGTAGCATTATACACACAGAGGCCCTGATTTTCCAAAGGGACAAAGTTTCTATCCGCCTCTGTTTTAGCAGAAGATGCTAGCAGCACAGGAAGTAGCCTTTCATGGTGTACAGCTGTACGCTTTAATGCCACCTAATGTTTCTGTGCACAACTCTGAGATTCATGGACTATCCACCTGGCAGAACGAAGCTAAACACTGGTTTGCGGGAGTCCTGAAATTTCTCCAAATTACAAGTGCAGCAAATCAGCAGAAACTTGGCAAAGAACACCCTGCAGTCGTTCTGTATTAAGCTGTACTGTATCCCACTGCAGCCAGGACAAAGCTGCAACCAGGAAGATCCTTTGCTAACAAGAATTTTCCCACCATTCAAGTTTAAATGAATCCTCATTGTCTGGCCATGGAACAGACAATTAGTATAACCTGTATTGTCCAGGGACATTTTCTGATGGCTCTGCATCACTATCTGCTTTGAGTTAGGCCGTTATGTGCAACAGTTTAGCTAGATAAATACAGAATGCAGTACGTTTCTGTGCAATAAAGTAATCCAAAATGTAGAAAAATTCTGAGAAGCAGAGTTTGGAGAAAGAAGTGGTCTAAATCAGAAGAAAGTCTAAGAGATACAAAAGGCTAGATATCTGACTCATATAGCTCATGTATAATGTCTTGACTTCTCCAGTGTTTTCAGAGAAAAACACTCACACAGTGTCCGGTTTCATAGCATTAGAGATGATCAATAAGCAAAAAGAATTAGTTTTCACTTTACATCGTACATTAATATCACAATGAAATTTCAAGTGGAACTTACTGGATCATCTGTATTCTGGTATTTATTATATTACCATCTCTCTTTCTAACATATGTTTTCAGAGACATTTAGCAACTAGTGCTAACCCAATGTTCTACTTCCTATCATTTTGTACAGCTAGTCCTGACATTTCATAGTTCATGTATCCTTCAATTAGTTCTTTTTTCTAAATCTAATGTCCCAAAAGAAATACAAGACTTTAGTTCAATTAAAATAAATAATGGATGTGGAGTAATATGCCAAGCATAGCATTTATCTCTGGCACAAAACATATGCAACTGTCAGATTCCCAACTCAAATCAATGAAATAAGTGGGATAGAATTAATAGTGCTTTTTCACCTCCCAAAAGCCTTAGCTCGTCTACAAATTTATGGGCCCTCGTTTCACTTGTATAGATCAGAAAGAATTCGGTTGAGTTATTTAATGGTTACTGCAGTAATGCCTACAAGACCTATGAAGGATTGGAGCCCTCTTTTTCTAGGTTGTACCAAACACAATCTACAAATATTACAATCTTAGTGAGCAAGGTGAAGAGTTAAGAGGAAAGAGAGGCTTGTAAAGCTGAAGCTCAGTGGTAAACCCAAGAAACTAATGCATTAGGAGGCAGGATAGGAAGGTTATTGGCATTAACAGCTGAAGCATCCAACCAAAACATAATTTGGAATTATCAAATTCCCTGAGGGATCAATGAGAGATGTTCCCCCAAAAGGCACATCAGAGAGCTTCAGGGAGACCTTGCAAAGACCTCATGATGTCTTCTTGGCCCTTGGACTACACTAATAAATCCATTCTCAGGGGTTTTCTTCTGGCCCCTTTTGCTTACCTCTGCTTGTTTTCAGCAGATAATAAAATATCCCTTATTACTGTATTAGAGGTGTAGATATTACACATACCACATTGTGCTTCAGTAGAGTTTGTTTTCCCTGAACAGTTTTAGACAAAGTCAAGTATTTGTTTTCTCTGGTAGCTTGTCTGGCAACTGAGCTTTTTCTTGAAGGCAACATTTGTCTTCTCATTTAAATGTGAAAATTAGGTCTAAAATCACATCTGCACAGGAAGAATTATTTAGTTACTGAGTAGCGAATGTTATTAATACAGCCTTCACAAACCCTGAAGTATGCTGCTGCTCTTTTTCACTTCTGAAAAGATAGGAGGTATGTGACCAGAGAGGTAGATTAAAAGTGTGTCCTGTCTAGCGGTTATAATGAGTTATACTTTTTTTTTTTTTCCTTTTTTTCTCTACGGATGGCAGGTTTAATATTTTAGTGGTATTTTAAAATAATTGCACTTACTTCAAATATTTTCCTATTGCTCTATTTACTTTTTCACCTTTCATATTATTTTCAGCATTTTTCTCCTTTCCTCTCCAGATTATATCACAAATATACAATCTACCTTTGTGGTGGGTTGACCCTGGCTGGGGGCCAGGTGCCCACCAGAGCCGCTCTATCACTCCCCTCATTCACCAGACAGGGGAGAAAAAGTATAATGAGAAGCTTTGTGGGTCAAGATAAGGACAGGGAGGGATCACTCACTTATTATCATCATGAGCAAAACAGACTGAACTTAGAGAGAGGAAATTCATCTAATTTATTCCCAAACAGAACAGAATGGAGGAATGAGTAATAAAATCAAATCTTAAAACACCTCCCCCCACCCCTCCCATCTTCCCGGGCTCAA
>VXBL01002501.1:90130-184916 GCA_013400195.1 Aramus guarauna | reverse complement strand
GGCCTTGGCCAGTGGCGGGTCCATCTTGGAGCTGGCTGGCATTGGCTCTATCAGACACAGGGGAAGCTTCTAGCAGCTTCTCACAGAAGCCACCCCTGTAGCCCCCCCCGCTACCAAAACCTTGCCATGCCCAACACAACCTTCTACAGCTTCAATGTAATCACAGGTCAGACAAAAGATTATTCACTTTTCTTCTGTATGACGATTCAAGATGTACACTCTAATCAGCCTGGAAACCTTGCATTGGATGATGGCTCCTGCCTCAGGTGATTTTATGGGATCTCTTCCTTCAGTCATACCAATGTAGAGAAAACAGAGTGCTACCTGGTCTCCTGAAGTCTGCTTGACAAGGTCTCTCAGCCAGCTTGTAATTGCTCTGTGTCATTCACAAGCTCTGATTTTCAAAAGTTAAATCCTTCTAATTTTTTTTTAGCTTGGGTTGCACCAGTGCTGCCATCAGGAATTGCACCTGAGCCCAGCCCAAGGTCACTGCGCTGAAGAGACTGCAAACCTGAGCATGATGCCCAAACAATGAAGGTGTGCAGAAATGTCTGTGAGAGTTTTCATGGAAGAGGAAAAAGGTCCCAGGAAAGTACTGTGGATGACAACCTAGCTCTGTTGTGAACAATTTCTTGGAGATGAGAGAAGTCATTGTGAAATTTGTGCTTTTTTCTTTCTGGAGCTCTAAGGCAATACGGTACTTCCATCTACAATAGTCAATAACATCAATAGTCAATAACATATAGAGAAAGAAGGGTAATTTTAAAGATATAGCTGATATCACTGCATGTAAAAGCCAAGTGAAGAACTTCTCTCAGCTTTACTTTCATCTTTTCAAAGGTTAAAGGAAGATGTGTTTCTTTGGTTTCTTTTCTTTTGCATAAAAATTGCAACTTTCTTTACGTTTGCTGGTTGGTCATATTTAGATGTCTTTCTTCTGTATAAGAAAATGTGAATATAATATATTAAACTGAAATTCTGCTTTTAATATGACTCTGTATACCCAATTTCCTCCAATATCAAATTCATAGGTATGGGTTATGTTTTTTCATTTTGAGCTTTTTATACTGGTTTTAAATGAATCAGATTTGATAATAAATTCTTGTTAAAATGTCAGGAAAATAAGTTTATCATACATACTGGCAATCATAGTTGTAATGGCATACCAGACAGTTCTATAATTTTCAGCTGCCCTCAGGATCCTGTAAAGGTACACTTTCCAAGATGTGAGGGGGAAGTTTCAATCAATCAGGTGCTTCAGCAAGATATCGCTTTGGGACAAACAGCTTTATTTGCCCCTAGTGTAATGCAGATGCTCAGAAATTCTGATTGACCTTGACTTTCATCAGGCCAAATAATCAGTGCTTGTTTTACAGTAACTGATGTAATTCAGAATTAAAAAAAAAAAAGTGCTGAAGCCAATGCGCTGTTTGCCAAAGCTAGAAAAGCAGAAACACAGTAAACTATGTGTTTTAATGTGGTTTCCCCAGCTGGATCAACAAGTTTGGGTAAAACATTCTGTGAGAAGCCAGTGTTTCACAGTGTACCTTGTGATACGCGCCAGGTTCAGGCAAACAGGTTGATTTACTACAGCTTTGATTTCACCTAGGAATGTGGATTGTGTTTCATAAAATAATTTCAAAATCACCTTTAAGGGCCCCGTGTCACTGAGGTGAGCGAAATAATGTCAATGCTAAAAGTATGAACGATAATAGAAAGCTTCAAAGGCCACTTTTTGTGGAATCCTATGATTTAAAAGATTTTTAGTTAGACAATTACTAAAAGATCCTGCTTAATTGTATTTACCTATATGTAACACTGACTGTACTTCTAAGACTCCTTTAAAAAAAATCAGTGAAAATTGTGCACCTGTTAACTAAGTTATCTTACATATTTATTGCACACAACCAGTTAACTACTGACCAGTTTAAGTAGTTTTACATATTAAAAATGTAACCTCAATTAACTCCCATTTTTAGACAAAACTTGAATTACAACCTAAATACAAAATAAGCATAATCTCCCAATTTAAAGAAAAAAACAAAACCAAGCTGTATTTCCTTCATAACAGCATCTCACTGCACCCCTAACACACAGTGGAAAAGTGCTTGCACTTTATTAAAAAATATTTGTCATAAAGCGTTCTACAAATACTTTGTTATAACTGCCTGTTTTAGGGGGCAAATCACTGCAAGGTTGTCCAGGCTAGACAAATCACTAAAGCTTGATGAAGTAATTATGAAAGCCTTTTTTCCACAGATGAAGCACCTCAAAAAATTGTGTCTAGATTGTACGTAATCCAGTATAGCACTAATGCTCATACTATAAACTCAGTGTGCAAAACTAATAAAGTGAAGGAGGTAGGCAGTCCTTGCATACTGATTAACTAGCAACTCCTCAAAAACTGTTTCTCGATTCTTTGGTAGTAAAACAGAAAACCAAGGCATAATTTAATGTGAGATATGTAGATGCTGAAACATTGAATTCAGCAAGGAGCTAGAGAAGCTCCTGCCTGCATCTCCCTGGTAATTACCTGTGCTGCAGCAAAGTATCTGCAAGAGCTTCCTCTGCCAGGAGGGACATATTTCATGTTGCTAAACCACCAAGAGTGTGTTCAGCTGGGACGAGCCCACAGGAAAAGCATGTAGAAAGATGGAAATATTGAAGGAAGATCTGTTTATCTGCTGTTGCATGTACGCTGTGAACAAAGAACCCCTAAAGGGTTTTGCCTTTTGAGAAAATGTACAGGAAAATCACTCTTTTTAGACCAAATTCATAGAGTCTATACCAGCCTAACTCTCTCAAGTCTACAGGCATTTATTAGGTTACATAAACAAAAAAAATCACCTCATTTAAAGGGACAGTGCTCTCTCTACATCTTCCAATTGCTTCCTATAAGATAGCACCTTCACCTAGTTTTACCTAGACTGAAAGTCAGCTCTCTGGCCTTCTGCGTCCCTGTAAAGCATTTTAAAAATTACAAATCCACAGAGCACTGGATCAAGATATTAGCTTGCTTACTATAGGAAGCTACTATATCCTGGACGTGGCTTTCCACAGTCAGTGGGAGCCCATCAGAACAAAATTAGAAAGCACATGAAAAGTATGCTACTTTGGAGGTTGAGTTTATAAAGAGAGAGACTGAAAAAAACAAAAAGAAAAAAAACTTCAGAAGGAAAACTGGCAGAAAGTAGGCAAAGCTGTAGACACTGTGAGAAGGTTAATGGCTAACGGTTGGACTTGATGATCTTAAAGGTCTTTTCCCACCTAAATGATTCTATAATGAAGAATTCAAGAAGACCATTACACAATGCTGGTGGGAAGCCAACAAACAGCACTGATGAGGGTTAGTGAGCATGGTGGTGTATAGGTATCTAAGGGAGATGTTCAGAAGTGTGTTTTCATTTTGGCCATCCATTAGAAGTGGAATACAACTTCTGAGAGAGTCTCGGCTGAGGTGTGCAGGTGTGCGAACTGAGTCTGCATTTACGGGATGTAAGCTCTGCCAATATTCCAGCATACGTTTTCAGTTGAAAATATTCAATATATTTTTGGAATATGATATTTTCTGGAGATCTGCTTTGAAACAGAAGTAAAACAGAAGAACTAAATTAAAATCATAAGTCTCCATTGTTTTTGGAATGAAGGGTTATTTTCTGCCAAATGTTTCTGAAAAGCAAACCTTGATGTTTGTTTTTTGTTCCCAAAACAAAGTGAGTTGCTACAATACATTATGTAGAGCTGCAAGTCATCTCCACAACCCCAATTATTTATAAGTATTTTTATTTTCTCTTTCAAATGCAAAGTCCTTGACTGGAAGACAATGATCTATTGCATAAATATTTTGGTGGACAGTATGAAGAGTGGTAAAAATATGGAAGCCATTGTGACAAGGATAACATATAATAAATCCATTTTAAATGAATATAGATGAACAGCATGTATTCTCTTGTGCTGTGGAAAGTTTGTGCAGCTAGCTCAGAAAACTGCTCATAACTCAAAAATATTTGGGTTTTTTTGTTTAAGAATTTATGACTGCCTGCATGCCATCCATTCTCAAGGCCCCTGACCTTAAGAGACCAGATACAGTCACTCAAAATATCTAGCACACTTATTATTTCAGAAAAAGAAAGAGAGGGAAAAGTAAGGGAAGTGATGTGCTGTCATTGAGACTCATCAGTGACCTCATTGTTTCCTGCCATTGTCTTGTCTGCTAACAAAGAGCTTCTGCACATTCCCCACAGCCTACTGGCATTGGGGAGTGGCAGTGGCCACATGGTAAGCAATGCTATGAGTAATTTATTCAATGTCACCCACTAAGGAAAGACCCACTGTGACAACCAAACAACCAGCCGCTGTGGCTTATTTTGCTAGAGAATGGGCATATTTTTGTGGTAGAGGGAAGGACCATAAGTTCTCGGGAGCTGGCACATGTCCATGAGGCTACCCCAGGCAAGCATCCAATCTGGAGGTTGAGGATACCCACAACACGGGCCGTAGAAACTCTCACTCATGGCTACCATCTTGCAGAAGAATGGCTGGGTGTTCTCAGTGGCAGGTCCCATCAACAGCCTAGCCATCCTCAGATGAATTCAAGGTGGTACCTCAGGTCCTATGTCAATCTGGAAAGCCTTATCAACAGCTGAAGAACAGGTCTGGCTACAGGCATATGCATGACCCAGCTCAAACCCCACCAAGGCTTCCAGGTGAGAGGCAGAAGATTCCTGAGTGGGGCCCCTGGTGGCACTGGTCAGGGTAGTCAGGACTCATGAGTGTGCACAGGGTCCGGCACATCTGCCCTGGGATGTCACTTACTGTGGGGCAGAAATGGGTTGTACAAGGAGGCCACTATAAACTGCTTTGGCCCTGAAAGGCTGACTTTAAAAACCAGTTTCCTCCAGATCACCAGTATAGATAGCCTGTCTTAAACCTGGACTTCAGATCTGAAGTATCAAGAAATTATGAACTGTAAGCAGCCATCCAAACACATCTGGCAACCAGCAGAGAGGCCAGTTCCATTCTTCAGGTACAAATAAATATATATGCTAGACCCAATAGGTGTGGAGAGTAGTGGAGCTCTGAATTTGTCTCCTGAAAGAGTATGTGAATAAATTTATGACACTTGACGCAGGTGGATATTATCCATCCCTCATTTCTGTGAGGTTATTTTACTGCTTATGTTTAGACCAGCCAATGTCCATCTGCAGGCTTTGATGATAATTTCCACGTTTAGTCTGAAATTGACAGTTCAGCCTGCTATATATCAAGCCAAACTCTTGTTGATCATCTCTGTCCTTATTCTTTCCCAAAGTCATCACTTATATTCAGAAATGTGGACGACTGCTTATGCAGACCTCTCCTTTGCACTGTCCTAGAGTCTTTAAGAGCTGTTCTTCAGAACAAACTGCAAGTCATGTTGCAAATGCTGATATTGAAGAGCCAGCACTTCCTGCCTCCTATTACCCGGTGCTTATCCCTGAGACTTTTACTTCCATTAACAACACGATGCCTTTGAGAATCAAGTGCATTCTCATCAAGTTCATTCCCAACTGAAGCCCTTGCAAGCTGCATTTAAGTACTGCTGACAAGACATTCTGTCACCCCCTGGCTTTAGGCTGCCCTCCATAATGATGATACATTCCTTTAAGATCACCATAATGGTGTAACCTGGAATCCTCAGCTCTTCTGGTAATGGGGCTAGCTTTAAAAGCTGTTAGTGGGTTGTATGCTCTGGCCTCTGCAGCTCTGCTAATAAAAGGGTGTACGTGTCTCTGAATTTAATATTGCCTCAATTGTACATCTGGCAGTGATGGAAATAAACCAGTGCTAATAAAGGCAAGAGAACTGGATAAATAAAAAGGTACTTACCATAGTCATATACATAGGACGCATAGCAAAAGAGAATGATAACTTCCATCTTTATCTAAATAGAGTTCAAAACAGTGGACCGAAGGCAGACCGAAGGCGGCTTGATGAACTCTGTACAGATGTGCATGAGCAATGTAACACTGGAAAAATGGTTCGCAGTTGACACTAGTAAGGTATAGGTGAGCTTCACAGGTCATTGTCAGGTCTTGCTTCTTCAGCTACAGACATGTGCACGTGGGGTTGTCCCTCCACACTCCACTACATGGCTACCACATCCATGACTTGCTATTACAGTTAGTTAGGCACAAAATGTGTGCAAAGGTAACACAAAGCCAAATAAACAGTAATTTTGATTAAGTTCCTGTTACTTTCTTCACAGTCTTGAATAATCTGTTCTTTAGTGGCTTGAAAGCAAGCACATAGTTTTACAGACAAAATGTGGTAAGTGGAAAAAAACCCAGTCTTAAGCACTTGAGTCATTTGGGAAAATATAACATTAGTAGCTTTTTTTCTCCTAATTTTTAAACCTACAACTTTCTATTTCTGATTAAGTCTTACTAAAACCAAGAATCCTATGCTTATTTTCTCTTCTCATCCTCCACTACAAAGAGTTAAATGTAATCTGGTTTGCAAATATATGTTTTAGGAAGGGGTGTATATTAACACCTACCAGCTAGGAAACCTGCAGTAAGAATGACTCCAACGAAGGCAAACAAAAGGGTAAACAGTACTTTGCAAAGCTACTTCTGACCGCTTTAACTTCACCCTTGATGATGAACCCTCTGTTAATCCACCAAGCCTTCATGGCTGTGAAATTGTTCTCCTTTAAAACAACTGCAACCACCAAATGAACAATTGGTTTGTTAGAGGTTGTCAGAATTCAAATACTTTGGTAACTATTTTTTAGTATTTTTATGTACTAAAAGTAGCCTAATATTACTTTTGCAAATACAGCAGTAATTGTTTCAGTGTATAGAGGAAATTGCCTATAATATCCCTGAGAATCTGGCCTCTATCACAGTTATGGTGAAACTAATTTACAATAGTTTATCTTCCCATCAATTCAGAAGAAAATATAATTCATTTTTAGTGTTAGGGGTTCTTAAGAACGAGTCCCAGAGAAGATACAAACACTTCAAAGGTAAGACATGCTTCACACTTCCCATAGCATCTTTTGCCTTTGAATTATCATAAGACCATTAGTTTTAAAAAATACCTTTTAAATCTGCTTACTGCAAGGTGAATGATACTGCCCCAGGTGCTAAACTGCAAATAGATTTAAAGGCTATTTGTTTTCAAACATCCTGTTTCTCTCTTTTGAGAGCTGCTTCATCTCCAGCTGCAGGTACTTCAAAGAAAGACAACCATTCGAGAAATGGACTGCAGCTGAAATCAGGAATACTTCTTTTAGTTTAAATGCTGAACAAAGCATGATTTGGGGTTACAAGCACTTCCAGTAACTTTATAGTGAAAAATAATTATTGTTCTAAACCAACCAACCAAACAAGCTACCTAGCTCTGATGAGTTCCTGGTTTATGCATTTTAAGCTCCTGTATTTTAGTATATAACTACTATTAGTCAAGTACTCTGCTATCTCATTGACCAATGGCTTTCCCTTTTGTCTTCCGCCAGCCTGAATCTCTATTGACTCTCACAGAGGTCATTAGCGTCTGTCATAAAAGTTCGGGCTCATGTCAGACTTCTTGCTGACAAATGAAATTATTCTTGTTTTCAATATATTATTTCCCTATCTCTTACAGCATAGTTTCAATACAGGAATGAAAGAAAGGTCTGGGTCTTGCCTTGTTTCTATCCTAGGCCTTAATATTTTTGTTCTCCAGTGAGCTGGCCTACATTTCCACTCATAGGAGGGGTGGAGGAATGGTGATATGTGTTTACTTTTAAAATGAGTTTCAGTTGTTAAGGACAGTAGATCAGTCCTGTTCAGCTTGTTGAAAACAAAATTTCAAAGTAATTGTTAATATAATAGAAAAGAGAGTAAAATTATGCTGAACAAATAGAAAAGGTTTTTTTTCCCCCCTCTTTTCTGTAAAGGCTGTGACAGGTGGGGCATTGGTGAAATACATTATACAATTAGGATTCTTTTTATTTTCAGTTAAGTTTTAACTGTAAATGCAGGCTATTCTGAAAGCATATGGATGAATGCAAATTTTCCAAGGAATAGCTTTAAAATTTCAATTCTAATAATTAAGATATTTAAATCCATTACTATTGTTGGTTCCTACCATAGTATTATCATCCATTAAAAATGCTTTCTACTTTGAAGCGAGATGTTGTGACATGACTTACTGTCATCTGTGAGCAGGTAAAGTAGGTGTATAAGCCATTTCAATAGTTGTTAAATATGCTGGAAGTGTTTAATTGCAGTGCCATTAAATTATCATCCCAATGCATTTGGAAAGCCTAATTTGAGTGTTACTAGTGAGCAATACTGCAAGTGAAAAAACAACTGAGAGTGACAAATGAATAAAGTGATGTTTGTAACTGGAAAAATTATTATAATGTGTTTCTATTCTATTATTTAGAGGGTTTATGTTTCTTTGTAGTCCGGGCAATTACTGACTATTTCTTAAAATGAGAGGTTTTATTCCCCCTCTGTGTTTTTGAAAGGACAAGAAAAAAAAGAAAGTCCAAGGCAATGTTTTATTTGCAGCTGCAATCTCTTAACTAAATACAAATGAAGACAGTGGGAGGCTTTAAGCCGAAATGACCACTATGTAAAAACTGTATGCTGGCTCTAACGTGCAGACCTCAAGGCTGTCATGGATTATGTCTACAAGCAGACCAGAAAAGGACTGGCATAGCAGCAGTGTGGAAACTCCTGTCTTTTAGATGCTTGCTCCTTAGAGTTATGCTTAAGTAATGGCCAGGTGCTTGGGCTCACTGCACAATGTATAAAATAATTTAAGAGAGCTGCTAAAATTTCAAGCCTCTAATGAGAGAACTAGCTACAGTTAATCAATAGGACAATACTGAGAATAAAGTGGTTTGAATCCCACGCTTCTCCAGAGATTCAGTGATTTCTTCAATTTTATCAGTTTCCTTCAGGATCCTTAATATATGGGGTTTTACAGGAAGATGGCATTTTTGTCTTTATTCTGTGTTATTCTCAGCCTAATAGTGTTAAGGCTATTGCAGACATGTCTCCTTTATAGATTACTGCTCCTTCTGGGTTTCATTTGGATTGTGGTTTGAGTTGCAGTTGTACACATCTATGCTCTGCCCATCTGCCTCAGGTAACTGAGAGTGCGTTCAGTTTGGCCAGGATGGGACAAGGTTACTGTTGTCTTCATACAGGGCTGCAGTCCCAAACCCAACTCAGTCATCTCAAGCCTTTACTGTCCTTGAAATTATTTTCATACCAATGGAGTAGAAATGGTACTTGCAGGTGTGTCTCAGATGACATCCAAGCCAACCTCCAACTTTCATAGTATTTCAGAATCTTGTATGCTTTTTTTTGTAATATTTATCCAGTTTTCACTTTCTTAGACCTGAAAGAAAGAAGAAAGAGATGCTTCTTTAAGTAAGCCTGACCTTCCTTGAGTCCAAAATGTATGTTCTGAGTTAGAATGGGCTGGGTAGAATGTATCTAACACTCGAAACTCAGTTAGGCAATCCTAAAAATCTGAATTCTGAAGGCCAAAGAACTGCACTGGATTATCTTTGCCCACTTAATATAAATGAGTGTGGACAAGGACGTGTGCCAGCTGTGCGGTATTTCTCCTATTGATAAAGAAACTAATAGATCTGTTTAACTTGAGCTGCTTTGCAGTTTACATTTACCTGGGATATTAGAGAACAGAGTTTGAAAGACTATGATGTGTTCATCCATTATAAAATCCACATGGAGAAGGAGGATGACTCAGGAAGCTTGCATGGTTTCTTGTTGAGCTCACATGGATTGGCCTTGCAACCTAGTTAATCCTTGAGAGACTTGCAATGAAAAGAAGCCAAAAACTCTGGGTGTTGCCTTTTGACTATGCTGGGCAGCACAGATCCCTTGGAAGCTAGTCTGACATTGATTCCCCTTGCTCCTATGATATATGCTCTTATAAAGGGCATAGAGCACAAAATGGGTGTTCATGCTGTCTTGAGTAGGATTAACTGCAAAATTTATAGTCCTTATTTATAGGTGGACTTTTTTTCTTATTTACATTTTACTCTTTGTCCATGGCAGTGGCATTTAGTGACTGAATTAGACACAGAAAAATATCCAGCCGGACAGAGGTTACTCTCATTTCTGGCATGTATCTTATTTTGGAGTAATCTGGACAGGGAGAGAGATAGGATGGCTCTAAAGATGGTATTTAAGAGGGATGACTGTGCTTGCATACTTTCGAACCCAAGATTTTTTCTCATCTTACCATCTCTGAAACTACATTCAATCTCAGAAATTAAAAATACATTAAATCATAACCGTGTTAACTATTGATAAACTGATGCCAAAGCTCTTTCAGAAACCTAAGCGACCACTTTTCATATCATGATACATGACATTGCACTGTTTTCAAGATCCTTTGTGTATTTAAAGAGGAATTATTTTAAAATATTGCTTCACCTTTCTTAAACCTAGCATATGATTTTCATCTAGATATTAAAAGATTCTCAGAGTTTGCAAAAAGACTAGCATTGCCAAAAGAGACTTCTCCTGACTTTCCCCCCAGTATTGACACAGCTGTGTTAATGAAGCTACTGGAGTTGCCATGTAATTGAACACTGGATATACGTCTGGGATTTTTCCAGTTTCTCCAGTTGTACTACTTAAGATGCTGCTCTGGCTGAATTTAGAAAACACTAATTAGTAGAAGTGATGGTCCCTTTTCCTTTTTTTTTCTTTTCAAGTGGATGTAACATTTTTGGATACTTAACTTTTCTTTTTCTTCTCTAATTGTGCTAAACATAACCAAACAATGGGACAGTTACTGTCTCTGCTTCCAGTAGCAAATGAAATTACCTGCACACTATGGCAAGCTACTTTTTTTCCTGCTGTTAAGTATAAAGAGAGATGCCTTGTTCAGGATGACTCAAAAGCAAAAGCTAAGAATATTTTTCTGTGTAATTACCATCAGATAAATAAGGACAGTATTAAAAAAAACCCAACCCTCATATCCTGACATGATAATAAATCACACACTTAACCTGAACAGCATGTGTTTCACCTTTCATGCTATACTAGATTGACTTCTAAAAAGTCATTTATTTAATTTCCTTAACAACAGACTCAACAATGCACTTACAGGCCACTTTATGCATGCAAAGATCTCCTAGCTCAGCTGAGAACTTAAAAAACTTAGTGTACCATGCTAAATCCAAAATAAACTGTCCCTGGATAAATGGCTGCAGCTCAAATGCAGACCTCTGGTTTAGATTCTGGTAATGCTGTTTCGTTGATCAGTTTGCTTCTGCCGGTAAAGTTTCAGTTAAAGAACATTTATCTCTGCGATGAAGGAAAGGAAAAGCCATCAAGACTGCTACATCTTTGCCTAAAATAAAGACAGATGTGTCAACCACAGACTAAGTATGTTTTGTACGGATAGAGGAACATGTCGTTCCCTTAGCCCTGTCCTCAGTAGCAGGAGACATCTATGTCACTTTCAGTCGAGGGAAATGCCTGTGATTTTAAGGAATGCAGAAAATACTCACTTTGGCTCTTCTGATCCTTCTAAAAAATAAAGTTAGAGCTTGAAAGTAAAGCATTCTGTCACGAGGTATTCTTTAGTTTATGAAAATGTGTTTTGCTGAATTACTGTTATTATGGGGATAGGGGTGGCCCTAAGAAAAAATTCCTCTTGAATTTTAAAAGTTGACATTTTGCTTCTTTAGCAGCTCCTGAGTGCCTTAGGATATATAGTACTGTGCAGCGTCTTCCTACAAAGGGCCTTTTGTGTTGTGCAGAGTCGAGGTAAGCATGAAAGAGCCCCTGCTCGCTTTCGAGCTCTGTGGCTCTGGAAGATGGAGACTAGCTGGGCATAAATCAAGGCAATTACAGATGGAAAGGCTGCCGGACTGTTTCCTACGTATTTTTGGAGTTGGGGGAAGGTGAGTTTGAGTTTAGCTAACTCAAGTACTGGGGATCCCACCACTATCTCTAGAGAACATATTCCATAAAACTCATTGGTAGGAATTCTTCCTGAGTATTCAACCTAACCTTTCCCCCATCAGGTTCATCATGTGCTCAAGTTGAAGCTCATCTACTGCGTAGCTGAACCACCTTATTTCTACAGAGCATGTGGGAACATCTGAATTTAAATTTGTTTTCCTTTCATACATGTTGAGATTTTTTTTTAAATTTTACTTTTAAAATACGTGCATTATAACCACAGACTGAATAGGGGTGATGCTATACCACAGAGGAGAGTACAAAGAGAATGGATGATGCATGGAAGGGAGCAGGTAATGTAGAAAAGGAAGCACCAGTCACCATTTCTCAGACCTTCTGGAGGGGCAGTGCTTCCCTTTTATTCATCTGATTTCATGAGACTCCTCCAGCCCCTTCGCAGGGCCCTGAGCACATCCCACCCTCCTGCGGGTCTGGCTGCCGGGGCGCAGGGTCCACACAGAGAGAGCGCAGTGGCCATGCTGCAGCCGGGCCTGATCCTGCCCCACCTGTGGGCCCACAGCCCTGCCCAGCCTCCGCCCGGCCCTTTCCCCAGGGAGGTGCCTGATGCCCGGGGCTGCGGCTGCCCTCGGCTGCCCTGCTCCTGGCTGGGGCGGCGGGATGGGCCCTGGCTGCCGGACCCGGCCCTGCTGCACCCACCATGGGCAGGCCCCACTGCCCCTGGTTGCCAGCCCCCTCCGAGAACTGCCAGCCCGCCGGATGCCCAGACAGCCTGCACAGGGGGGTACGTGTCTTACGTCCTTACCAGTATTTAGGGATTCCTTATCCCAGCCCTAAGGGCTGCATGAAAGCTCCAGGCAAGTTCCAGCTCCTGCATCTACAGTGGAAGGAGCCCCCTGGACCCAGGTGCTGCATCCCAAATTTTCTGTACACATCTTTTATGAGGAGCACTCCTGTGTTTTTGTCTCCTTTAGGAGAGGAGGATCCCACGGCTGCATTTGCTGACGGGATGCTTTGCTTACCCAGAGGAGTGTGCTCAGAGCCAGGACTGAAGACAGGCAGTTCCGCAGGGGGAGAAATTTGAATAATCACATCTCCTTTACAGCATATGCATTGGCCTTCTCTCAATGCAATATCAAGTGACTGAAATTGGGCAGAAATAAGCTCAAGGTTTTTGTCTGGAAAAGCCTTGAAATCCTTACTGCCGTAGCAGATAGGATTTGTAGGCACATTGATTGGAGCAATCAAAAGGAGAAACGTGGATAGCTAAAGTTGAGTTTTAGGTATACCCTGGGTTTGAGACCCAGAGCAGGACAGTTGACCACAAGTCATACAGCATTCTGCAGCTGTCTCCATTGTCCAGATCCTGTCATATGTCAAAGCTCCATTTTATAGGCTAACACAACCCGTAGTAGACTGAATGCCTTCTACAGAAGAGGAAAGCAATGGAACAACAGCTATTCTTCTTGTATCTGACTTCTCAGCCGTGGGGTCTACTGCAGAAGAAGCTCTGCTTGAGGCTGGGCGCTACATCCCATGTGAGGAGCACACACTGTTGGCACAATCTTTTATGTACCATCAGTACGTTTTCTCCTTTCCAAGCCATGGCTACAGCCTTGGGAAAGAAGGGAGATTCATTGTGGGTTGTTTTGCTTTCTCTAGTCCTGCTCCATTTCATCCTTTGACATATGGCTAGAGGTCACTGAATATCTTAAATTCTAAAGAGCATTCTACCTACAACCTCATCAGTACATGTTATATCTACTGGTCCATGGTGTAAGGGCTTTCTTAGTTGGAATTTGGCAACTCTGAATATGACATTGTCATGCCACCCTGTGATCTGTGCTGTAACTAGCTATTTCCTAGCAATAGGAAGCATCCTACTGTGACTTTTAACCTGCAGCAGCTGACTGGGGAATTCTTATTGGCCTCATTATTTTGTGAATGAAAGAGGGGATGAACTGCGGACATTGGAAAATGTTAGTGTGCACTGCCACCCAGGAGCGGTATTCAGGAAAATGTGATCCTAAGGCCTGCAATAAGACAGGGAAAATAATTTGTCATTTATGCCACCTATATACAGTAAAAAAGTGAGATGTGGTTTGATGTGTAAAGGTGACACTGAGTCATCCTATTGCACATATAATCATGACTCATAATGTCACAAATAAGATGGAATAAAATAACAGCTTGACCTGAACGTTCATATATTCTGCATACCAATTGGAAATGAAGGAAAGCCACTATGGCTTTGATCAGCTAATGATTTTTTTCTTCCCCTCCATTTGGCACACTCTCCTTTTGCCCTACAGCTAGCTAGCCACAGAGTTATGCTATTTCCTAC
Source organism: Aramus guarauna (assembly GCA_013400195.1). Taxonomy (NCBI): domain Eukaryota; kingdom Metazoa; phylum Chordata; class Aves; order Gruiformes; family Aramidae; genus Aramus; species Aramus guarauna. The sequence continues at coordinate 170,624 of VXBL01002501.1, read as the reverse complement.
TTGGGGTCCAGCTGCAATGTTTCTGCCTCTATTTCACAGAGTAATCAGCCAGAGGGTTCAAATAAGTAGCACTACCAGTCAGGGGACTGTTTTGAAACACCACCTTGCAAAAGAGGGAGCAGAAAGAACACGGCTTTTAAGTAGGAATGTGGGATTTGCATTAAGTGAACAGGGAAAACTTCCTCAGATGCTACAGGTTCTGAACATCCACTGCCTCAGCCCACTTACCACCTACTACTTCACCCATGACAAGCAAGCTTATGCTTCAGCTTTTTACCTTCCTGTCACAAAACATGCATGTAAAAATGATGACTTGCAGATAGAACTCCCCCTGAGAGCAAGCAGTCTGCACAGCTTCCTTGCTCTGCCAGTTTTAAGAAGAAAAAAGCACTTTCAAGCAAAGTCAGGTGCCACTCCTCTGCTCCTAGGAGAGCAATGCTGCACTAGTAATACCAAGAATATGGCACTTCTTTGAATAAGAATGCAAGAACAGATGCACTGGGTCAAACCAAACCTTCACCTAACTCAGTATCCAACTGTGTCCAAAAATGGAGACGAGGGAAGACTATGATGCATGCAGTATTCAAAAACTGACTCAACATGGCCCTGAGAAACCTGATCTAACTTTGCAGTTGGCCTGGGTAGTAGAGTGGGAATTTGGCCTGGGTAAGAAGGGGAGAGGAGCAAGTCCGCAGCAGTGTTGAAGACCAAAGCTAATGGTTGTGTTGTCCACAGGGAAAAGAGTTTTCCAGCTGGTGGTGTAGGGGAAGCGTCCACTGCCTTTGCTAGCCTGCTTAGGATCAATGCTGCTGCTTCCATTAACACTAACAGGGGGTCGGCCACAGACTTCGTGTTTCTGTAATACTAGAAATATTACTTGAAGAGCCAGTGGGAAGAAATGCAGCAAATCTCCTCTCCTCCCACTGCAGATGCCATAACCGAAAGCTTAAAACCAGGTCTCCTTCAGTACCTTCACCTCCCTCCATGAACAGCATTGACTCAGAAATAAATATTCATATCTGCTTTGAATTACCTAGTCAAGGCTCATCCTTTGAAATTCTTAGTCAAATTCAGATAAATAAAACTCACAACACATGTCCAGCTGAACATTTTGGTGACCATATTAAAGTTGCGTGAAAAGACTTCAGCAGTGAAACCAAAATATTTGCAGGGGGAAAACAAAAAAACAAAAAACAAACAAAAAAAACCAAACCCAAAAACCAAAACAACGCAACAGACTTGATCCAAACAAATATTTATTATTCTTTTTTTTTCTCACTGAAATAAAAAACCAAACAATCAAGCACAGTCATTTGTTTTCTTTTTTGAAGAACTATTTCTTAACCTGAAAGAAAATGTTGCATTAACAGCTGCTTGTAAGAAGTGAAATGGAAACAAAAGCTGAAGGTTGTGAATTAAAAAGAGGGGATGTTTTTTTTGGTGGGTTTGGGTTTGGGTTTTTTTTAAATCCATTTAATATAGAACCCTGTGTTCCCAGTTGCCTAGCCTGGGAAAGGAGATCTGAACTTGTATCTTGGAAGATTTGAGGACGGTCACCACATACTAGGTCAAAACAGGATTTTGAAATATTCTTCCTTCAGATTCCTCAGCTGGAATGAGAGCTCACTGTCTTTCAACAATTGCTTGCACATTTTATTAAAAATGTAAAAGAGAAAAAAGAACCATATTTGCATGGTTAGGAACTCCAAGGTAACAGGCTTGAAGTCAGGTCCCCTTCCTGCAATATGACTATGACCCAAGGTCTGCCATCTTTCCTCAAGAGTTCCTCTATCACTTGTTCTCCAGTTTGTTTTACTGGAATCACATAGGGTTTTTATTTGAATGCTTCCCTTTTTTTCCGCAAAAAATCTGAATTTTCAAATATTTGGAAGAACTTAAGCACATTCTTTAAAAAATTAACCAATTGTCAAAAATATTTTGCCTGGCCCTAGGTAGGAGTAACATAACTTGATCAATTTTATTTTAATAAAAGCTGTATTTGAACTGGTCATAAGCTACAGGCAGCACTTGACTGTGAACTTTTACTCTATTTTATCTTGTATAAACTGAATGCTGAAATACTAATGACTTCTGGGAAACCTTTGTGCAGCAACTGACAGTGCTACAGAAAGAAAAACCATGTAACAAATTTTGACCTCAGGACTGTCTTTGAATTGTGTTTTCATTAGCTTTACAGATACCGGGAGATTCTGGTGCTGCTAAGAGGAAGAACTCTCTGTTACAGTTACATCAAATCATGGTCAAAAATTATACAAAAGCAGATGGTCTGTTCTTTGTCATGTTCACTTCTGTCTTTGTGTGCATTTTCTTTGTACTCCTTGTTTTCCCCCTTGAGCTTAGAAGACAGCTTTTCTATTCCTTTGTTAAAGTAAGGTTAGGGAGCTGTTGTTTCATCTAAAATATCATTATCTGTGAGATTTCAGGAACCAGTAGAATGTTTGTGACTATTTTGTGCATACAGAATCAAGAACTTCAGCATGAATTTTTTGCTCAAATTTGTGCCTTAGCCATTTATCATTCACAACATTGTGCCTCAACTGTAGGTGTCCCCCCATGGGGAAATCATGCTCATGTGCCATCATTACGTGTTTTGCAAGTTCTGAGTGTCATGCAAAGCCCAGGAAAATAAATGAGGAAACTTTCTGTTTATTTCTAACCCATAAACTGTGGATGGATAGCTGAAGCTTTCCTGCAGAGGTGAAACTCTGCCTCTTGTGAAGGCAGTGGCAGAACTCTCTTGAGCATCTGCGAATCCAGGATTTCCTTCAGATCTTCAAAACCCTCTTTGGGATGGTTCAATTACATGACCCGTGCTCTCTGATTGTACCTAAATGCCATGTTACTCACCTTCCATCCTCAGGATAGTAGTATTTTTGCATCAGAGAATGCAGCTTCATCAAAACCAAAATGTATTATGAGATTTGGAATTTTTCCCTGAAAATAGTTCTCCCGGTCTGAAAATGCCTCAACATCCTGATCTCAGATGACAAAAAAAATATTTCTTTTGAATTTAAGACTCAATTTGATCTTTTCATAAATATGTTTACCATCTTAGTTTAAATATCTAGTCTAAATTTCAATTTTTAGTCTTGTCTTAAATATTATCTCTATGACAATGCCTTGCTGTTATCAACAGCAAACACGCTGATGCTTTCAAATCGCTTCCTTTATTTACTGTCACTGGAAATATTAAGCTGTCGCTAACCTCAATATGGTCAGACAGAAATCCCATTTCCAGGCCAGTGCTAGTTTGTGCAAACTAGTTTTGAACAAGATCCGAAGAAAAGACTCAAATGTCACAGAACAGGAAGGAGAAGATGACTATATGTATGTTTTGAATTACTGTTTTTGTAACACCTCAATATAACGTGGTGAGCATGGGATAAAGTGTCAGTGCCCAGAGGGCACTAATGGCCCCCCACTACAGCATCTCCCCCCCCGCCCACATCCCAGGACCCCTAATCTCAGACCCCCGGGGCCATCGGCCCCTGCACCAGCGACACCGCAGCAGGGCAGGTCTCCAGCTCCCCAAAGCCCAGCCATAGGGAGCCCCCCACCACTGCGGCCCCTGCAGCACCCCGACATAAAGCACAAGGCAGCTAAGCAGAAAAAAAAAACTTAACGAGAGAGAGAATGAAAACAAACAGCTGACTGCTACCATTTGAAGGAATGGGGGGAGCGGGAGAAAAACCACAAAGGCTGCATTAGCAACTGCCCAGGTTAACAAGAGAAAGAGAAATAAGCCCTAGGAGACTGCTGAATTCATGTTACTAACGTCACTCAGTCTACATAATTTTGATAAATAAATAATCAATACTACAACGTAGACGTTTACAGACAGTAGTCTCCAAAGATATATCACCCGTTAACTGCATTGCTAGCAAAATATGATTTCCAGACGCTCTTAAGAAATTAAATTTTCAACAATTCTAATCGGAAAAACTTGCTTTAATCTGCTTGGAGAACTCAAATACCCAATTTAATCGGAATGACTATTGCCCATTTTATTTCAAAGTGATTCCAAACTCATACATTTTGCCCATGGGTTTTAAATTCAATTTATGGCCCAATTTGTCAGCTGAAACATGGAGGAAATAATTGCCTTAAGAGAAAAACAAGGTTTTACAGGTTTTTTAATTGGGGGGGAGGGGGTAAAAGTTGCCTCATGATGATTAAAACCTTAATGACTAATGTGGAAGAAATGGCGTGAATTAAGGACAGACATCATGCATGGAGCTGTGGGAACTTACCAATTCAGAATTTGTGGAACATATTCCAGACTGTGCTTTCTGATAAGGACAAAAAATTCTGTTTGATTTGAGATGCTCAACATCTCTAGCACAATTACACAAAGCTCAGAGATCATTTGTTCAACAAGTCAGAATAAAAATGTGGCACAACAGAGAACAATGCCTCTAAACCTTTGGCAGAAGACAGTTTAGCTCACTTTAAAGGCAAACCGTGGTCTCACTGAGTTATTTGCTGCAAAATGTCAAAGAGCCACCACACGGAAACATGACATCAAACACCAGAGAGCAAGCTTTTTACATCGCTTCAGCAAGATTCACAGGCAAGAGAATATGAAACATAAAATGCATATGTCTGAATGACAGTAATACTTTGATATTGCATAGCAAATATTTGCAAGTGAGGAGGTGTATTTTAAACAGACAGCTATATTTAAAATTATCTGTATCTTCCCACTTTGAACTTCCCAAAACTTTCAGCTGCTGAAGCATTTCTCCCAGTAGGTGAAAAAAGTTACTATGCAAAACCAAATGCTTTAACATGTTGATTTTTAAGACTAATATAAGGGGAGAATCCATTTCCCCCTTTATATAAAAAACCAAACAAATAAACAATAACAAGCAAACATTGACCCAATTTGTGCACAACCTTAGCTCCGGGAGTAGAAAGTTGAAATTTGGCAGGAAGACAGAATTTGGGGAATGAGAGATGCTTTACAGATTCCTAGGGAAAATTAGTTTCAATTTAGCTGAGTGATGAGGATTTTAAAAGTATATTTTATGAATACTTTGAAGAACAACACTTTTACAATGGTCCAAGGATGTAAATAGAGCATTTTGCACAAAGAAATTGAGTCTAGAATTTTGATTCGAGCTAAAAACTAATAAGAGCTACTTTTCATGTAATGCCGTCCTTTAGGACTAGAGGTTTTCAATTGCATTATTTCATGTACTGGTGATTTTAGGGGATGCTACATTACTGCATAACAATCTGACATCATTGCTTGTGGCTTTTGATACAGTCCAAATTTATAGTAAATTATCATTGTGCAATGCAGAGAACAATTTTACCCTTAGAAGTAGGGTATGGAAAAGTAGCGTAAACTCATTCTACTGACTTCCCTGTCAATGGAAAATTGTTCCCTAATGTATATTTGCAAGTGTTTTCGCCAGTTTTTATTTTATACCATTAATGAAGTAGTTTTTAAAAAACTAGCCCCAAGACTAGCCCCTGAATCATTCTTCTGAAAGTCTCTTCAGTTTGATTCCCTGCTTTTTAAGGTGGTTTGCCTTTTGGGTCCATGAGACAACTTTAAAAAAAAATCACAGTTTTTCACTTTTGAGAGGCACATCATTATCTAAAACTTTTTACACCTGGTGTGAAATCTCTGATTTAATTACGTCAATTGAAAAGCACCCATCGATTTGGAGGGAATATAGGATTCACCTCTTTTGTGCAACTATCAGCTGAGTTAAAAAAACTTTCTGTTGTTACAGCCGAGATTCTTGATCCAATGTATATCTATCTGCCTTCATTTCACCCAGAAGAAGGCACTGATCAGAGTAGTTTTGCCATTGCAGTACTTACTGTATTCCAGCACCTCTTCTATTTTTTACAAGATAGCAATTATTTCAAGGGATTAATCTTTAAAAACCAGGACTACACAGTAGCTAGAATTTTATTAGAAACTCTTAGATATGAAATGTTTTCTTCATTTTGCCCTGCCATTTGGCATTTGGCCACCCCTGTTCCCCTGTCACAAGTTACCGTCTTTGTCTGAACACAGGCTTGCCGAGGCCCCAGGATTGCAAATGTTAATGCAGGAAATTAGTTCCAGTGATTTCAGTGGAACTTCTTGTACTGCACAAGTACACATATATATATTCAGAGAACTGAGGTGTTCATCTCTGAAGTTTTCAAGACAAACTTAGATCATTAAACTTATTAATTTCTTGGCCCTCAAACATTAATACTTAAATCTTTCTGCACTAATTTTACCAACCTTTCTAATTTCTCAGGAATGTTTTATAGCCTGAGAATTGTTTCCTTCAGGCTGTTTAGGTTTACTCTTTTCTTTCAAAAAAATATTTCATATTTCACCAAGATATGGTGACGGTCATGCAGTAAGTTACTGGTACGTTTGTGACTGAGCTACATGTCACATGGAAAAAAGGCATGAGAAGGACAAAGTAATATTGAATTCAAGAAAGCCCATAAGGAGAGGCAGAAAGAAAGTGATTGATACAAGCTGTTGCTTCTTGAATTCTGAATTGGTCCATCTGTGTAGCCCGAAGCATTGGAATGAGGTAAAGGAATATTTGGAAAGTTCACATAACTTACTTAAAGCTAAAAATAACTGGTAATGTTAGAAATTAACTGTTTCTTTACACAGACATGCTATGTAAGTGACTTCTGTGTGGAAATAAATGTGCAGCTTTGAGGGCAAAATAAGAAATTGATGCAAATCTACGATTCAGTAAAGTCAGAGTTCAGATATGCGTAGAGTTAGTAACTGACTGATTTTCTGAAATGCTGCAGTGGATGAATTTCAGAGATATTTATTTTCAAATTGAGTTGTCAGTGCACTGCCAATTCATAAAACCAACTCTGCAGTAATATCAGCTCATCACAAAATAAGCTGACAGACTGTACCATATTTTTATAGTGAATCATTTAAACCATGAATCATTTATAGCTTCACACAGGTGCTGAAAATAGTGAAAAAACTGCTGTCATGCTAGACAAGCCTGGCACATGCTTGCCACAAGTGATGGGTTCTTCTTTGCAGAGCAGATCAGCTTTTAATCCTATTAGGAAGGAAGAAAGATCAAGGAAAGAAAACAGAAAAAGGGTTCTGTCCTCCATCCCTTCGTTTCCCCCTTTTCTCCCCTCTATTTTTAATGATATTATCTTGCCCATTCAAAATGGAAAATGGAGGAAAAAATATGTTGATTCTCTTTTGCATTTGTTCCTGCTTTTGTTCCATTGACAGGCAGATATAATCCATGTTGTTCCAAAAGGAGCAAGTCCTGATATAGTGAACATATCAGAGTCATTGTTCTGAATCACCTCCAGCATGTCATTCTGTTGGCGTATGTATTTGTAGATAATTAGCTGCATGCACCAAAATAATCCAAGGGATCCGGGCATTAGTACAAAAGGCAGAAGTAAATGATACGCTGGCATTAAAGCTTCTGCAAAATGTGCAGAAAGCCTGTCATGGGGCAGTCTGCAGATTGCTGTATTCACTGCCTTGAATAAGAGTAGGGAAACAGATTGCAAAGGAAAATTAAAATACTCACCTGAACTGACCCGCAAAATGCTGAAGGATGGGCCTGGCTAGCGCACCCTGCACTAAGTGGTTGGTGACGTTCTGGGAATCACTGGTTCCATGTCAGCACATCTGTAAAATGAGTTAATGAGCAAGGTGACAGGATGTAGCCATTTCACACATGAGTACTCAGGCTCTCCTTGTAGAGGAGTGCTCACCCCATCCCCGGGGACCTGTTCTGCCTGCTAGTTTGTCTGCCAATCTGTGGCTGGCTCATACAGACGTGTAGGTCAAAAGAGGAAATGCTTTAGGCCCATCTTATGCCGTCAAGGAGTAAGAATTTGTGATAAGCATTGCAGGACTTAACTCTTAGGCACTTAGCTCTGAAGTGCTTTGGCATCTGGCAAAATGCTCCTAAGTACCTATGCATTGCAGAAGAGTTGTTTGCCTAAAAGAGTCCCCCGAGTAAGGTTGTGAGCAGAGACGGCCAATAGCAAATGCGGAGAAGCACACCACTCTTACACTGTATTCCTCTTCAGGAATCACCCAACTTGGGATTCACAGCCCCGAACCTCTGTTGGAGCCAGGCGCCTATGCCAAAACGCTGAAGCGAGCTGTGGGATTCCTCTCTCTCCTGTCCAGCTTGTCAGCGGTGCACTCACTGACCAAGCTCTTGCGGGACACAGAGGTTTATTTCCAGCTATCTCATCACAAGGTATGGGGAGCCTTAAGCCTCAAGGTATAGGGAATAAGTAGGGCATGCTTCCAGCACCTCATGTTAAAGCTGTGCCAGATTAGTTGGTGTAGTTAATTATTCGTTCAGCCAGGAGAAAGGAAGTGGAAAGAAAGAGAGGGAGTGACAGCTTGGATCTTCTTATCCTGGAAGCTGAGCAATATTGACCAATATCACCAGTGTTGACTAGAATGAGGGGGAGACTTGAGGCCCAGTCACTGTCTTTATTGATATTAATCTGTTTCATCTCAAATTAATATGAGAAGGGGTGGAACTGAACCTTTAACATTTCAGAGAATGGTCTTCCATGAATGGTGATGAAAAGGGAACTATAACCCATCACCAAATTTTTTGTATTGATTCTCTCCATAAGGCATCTTCTGAAAATTTGTCCTGCCTTGGACCATAAAACACAAGGCAGGTCAAAAAACACTAAACTTTCAATCCAAACAGAGTAGATCTATGAAAGAGCTCTGGAGCCACTCAGCTGTAACGAGAATGAGATTCCAATGACTCCCAGAACTAACAGAACCTTGCTGAAAAAAGCCCAATGGGTGTTTGCAGTGTTTTGGAGTCCCTAGAGTTAGACAGCAGCTGAGTTTCTGAGCTCTGAATATTGGACTTTAAAGTCTGAAGGCTTTAACGATCTAAAATGTTAATTAGCACATCTGTGTAGCTGAATGGAAATGGCCTCTTCATCCCCTAGGCTCTTTCCAGATCTGATTCAGAATAATCGCGAACTTGGAAAAGGGCCTTTCCTTCCCACTGAAAGAAATGTGTCCACTTTGCTCAAATCCAGTTTCTCCCAAAGGAAATTTTGCATGGAGGACTCTCATCTGATACAGAGCCTGCTTCGAGCTTCCAAAATACCGTACTGGCTGTTTATATGCTGGAGACTCTTTTAGTCTTTGGCTCTACTGTTTGCGTGTTCTGATTGCCCATTTGGAAGTGACCTTTTGGGGCTTGGCACAGCAGTGTACCTAAGGGCTTTTTTACATGTAGATTGACTTTGTAGCTTTACTTAATTTGGATTCATTTTCTTTGAATTTAAATCCAATGAGTTAAAACCCTTTAAATCTCTGTGTAGACACATTTTAATTCCAAATATGTGTTACTTAATTCAGATTAACTTTCCTTAGAGTTCTTGTGTAGACAAACCCCAAGAAAACTTTATTATTGGAAGATAACTGGGTTCATCCCTCTTTATACAGGCTAGAAAAGAGGTCAGAAATCGACCATCATTTTAAAATGGAAATGTGTATATTTTTTTGTAGGTATTTTCCTCCCTTTATACTTGGATTATCTACTGCTAGTAGGTCACACAGTGAAGGTAATTCTAGTCTAGTTCTAATACACAGATGAATAAATTGTAGAATACGTTTTTTTAGGAACCTAGGGTTGATTTATCCTTATGCATCTGGTAAGTGATAAACGTATGTTACTAGTGAGGAGCACTTCTTCAGTGAAAGGAGAAAGACGAACAAAACCTGCTATATTCTGAAACCTCTAAATGATTTAAATAATAGAATAAGACAAATATAATGACTCCTTAAGATGTTGTGTCAGATTGTTATTTGGCATATTAATTATTTTTCCAAATCATTATTTTATCAGAAACTTTTATATTAGCCAACTTGCAAAAAAAAAAATATGTTTTGATATACCCATAGGGATTCACTATTTTGATGGACAAGTGAAATTTCAGATGAAATTTCAGACTGAGAGCCCTCTGATCTGACCATGACCATACTGATCTGGATAGAGTATATTCACCTAGTATGAGACTGTCCTTACTGTAAATATCCTGTGACCAAAAACAGGTGAAGGATGAGGACTTTTTATTACAGTGAAAGTAGGTGATTTACTCAATGTCACAAATAAAGCTAAAGGCAGAGAAAGGAACTAAATCCAAATCTAAATCTCCTAATCCCATGGTAGGAATCGTGGCCAAAAATCTGATTTTGGAAATGGTTTGTATTTGAAAATGGCTTATATCCTAATCATTATCATTGTAAAGAGCAGTTAAATAGGTTTCTGTGTATAATTAGCATTACATTTGCCAAGAACATCTTCTATTATTACTGATAACATTTTGAAGGTCCTCGTTTAAATTCCAGCCATATGTCTTAATTTGGTAACGAATTCCATGGTGAAGAAATAATGATTTGGGATTGCTTTAACTTACATCGTTGCCCTCTTTCACTTGAGTAATATGAGCTGCCTCCTTCAGATATGTTTAGTTGTTTGCTTGGCTTTTTAACAACTTCTTTACACAGATGATCAAGAAGCCAATGAGAAGAGGTGCTCTGCTGGACCTAATACAAACAAAGAAGAATCAGTTGGGGATGTGAAGGCTGATGCCACTATGGCTGCAGTGATCGTGCAATGGCAGGGATGAGTATCCTGAGAGAAGGAAATGAGGTGAATAGCAAAACAACAAATGCAGAACAAGGAGTCTTAGCCTGTTCAAGGACCTGCTTGGAAAAATCCCATGGGAGACAGTCCTGGAGGGAAAAGGGGTCTGGGTGAGCTGATTGTTTATCAAGGATAACCTCCTTTAAGGTCAAGAGTGGGCCATCCTGATGAGCAGAAAGCAAAGGTAGCAGGAGGCCCAAATGAATGAGCAAAGAGCTCCTGACTAAATTCAGACATGAAAAACAAGCACACAAGATGTGAAAACAAGATCAGGTCACCTAAGAGGAATACACAGACACTGTCTGAGTGTACAGGGATGGGTTTTGGAAACCCTTAGTCTTCACTGGTAAGATTTGCCTTCAGGAATTTCAGGTCCCTGAGACCAGTGGAAAAGTCTGGAGCAAGGAAAACTTACCTTTGGTGGAGGAGGATCAGATTAAGGAACACTTAAACAAATTGGACATACACAAGACTGTAGAACCTGAGGTGATACACACATAGTTGGTGGATATCAAGGTAAGGCCACTCTCGATTATCTTTGAAAGATCCTAGCAGTCACGAGAGGTTCCCTAGGACTGCAAGAAAGTAAATGTCACTCCTTTCTTCAAAAAAGTAATAAAGGAGTATCTGGGGAATTACAGGCCAGCCAGTCTCACCATGGAAGGTGACAGCAAAGAATTCAGAAAAACATTTCCACACATATTAAGGACAAGGTGGTTGGCAGTGGTCAGTATGGATTTACTGGAAATCATGCCTGGCCAACTTGACAGCCTGCTACATTGGGATGACTGAGGAAGAAGGGATGGGTGAGTCCAGTAGCAGTCACCTTTGCATCTTCACTACCTGTTGTATGTGCGTACCAAGTGCATGATAGTTGCCAAGAAATAGATTTCCCACTTTTTTATGCATACACAAATTATTAGCTCTTGTACAATTGCTGTGTATTTGGGTGTCTCAGTGTATGTATGGTCAGCAATATTTTGTGTTACCTGACTCCCCAACCAAGAACCACAGGAAAACTCTTTGATGGCTGCCACTGAGATGCAATCACCTTGAATCTAAGAGATACCTATCCCTTGGCTATACCCTACAAATAGTCAGTTCATTTGCATTAACCCCAGACTAGAAAGAAGGTAAAAGAAAACTGGGAAAGTGTAAATAAAGAAACCAGCTACTAATGATGGATTTAAGAAACACTGTATATAAGATACTCTAGGAATTGAGGGGATGAAGCTTGGGTGAGTCAAAACAGCAAGCACTCACTTTCCTCTACCTGAGGTTTAAACAGGGGACCAGTCAACAAAGAAGGAATCCACTGAGACAGGAAAGCAAAAAAGTGTGCTTTATTGAAAAAGCCACCTGGGAAAATTCCTGACTTCTTTGAAGTGTCTGACTTGGTTTCAAATGAAATTGAGGTTGTCGAGGAGAGGAAACGTGTGCTGACATTTATTATCTTGAATAGATTTCCGCAGTTCCTATCCTGGTTCCAGTAGACTGAAGGTCTTTTGGAATTCACACAAAAACTGTCTATCTATTGGCTTCAAGTATCAGTAGTCTCTGAGCAATGAATTACAAACCCAGATAACATAGAAAGCTGAAGGAAAAAAATAAATTAATAAGAAATTTCTAGTTGTGGAAGGAAGGAATATCTTCCTTAGACCAGTGGTAGTCTAAGGTGGAGGGAGACCATAGAGTGTGTGCCCTTGAAGTTTTTGAAAAACTAAACAACAGTGCTTCCCTGTGAACAGACCAAAGCAAGCTGCAGAATTCATACACTGTATAGTGTCTCTACCACAATGTGATGCATTCCTCCATTTATATTGGAAAACCAATCAGTTGATTTAGTTCATGAAAACACATTATGCCTGAGCTCATACCCCCCAGAAGATTCTTGTTCTGGGAAATGAAAAATTGTATTGTAATCTAGTTATCCTTTACTTTCACACTGTCAGGAAGACTTGTGGAAGTCAAAGGCTATTTCTTGGCTGCGGTTTGAGTCTGTAATTTGATCTCCATCCCTCACCTGAGAAGTTTTTAAAAGATCCTTGATAAAGTCCATACCATTCACTTATTTTTCATGTTTGATGGCAGTGCTTTCCTACATTCCATTTCATTTTACTTCCATTGTTTTCTGGCTAGGTTTCTGGCTTTTACTTTTTCTTTCTCTTTTTCTTTCCCTTCCCTGTCTCTAAAGCATTTCAGGGAGGGATGTTTGTTCCTTCAGTACCTTTAGCAGAGTTAATAGATCATAGTAGTATATCTATGTCTTGACAACTGTGTCAGCACAATTGTACATGGAAATTTGATCCTTAAGATGTGGTCATACAAACTATCCATCTGGGTGTGCACCAAGACTGACAACCCTGGATCTAATCAGTGGTTTGACCAGTTGTCTGCTGTCTTGCCAATAGCAAAGAAAATATGAAAAAGGGTAAGAGAAAACCCAACATTGTAAGACAAACTTCCCTCAGAAAATTGCTTCCTAATTGCCCCTTCAGCCATAATGGTCAAAATGCAAATTTGTGAAAGCTAATTTTTTTGCTGTCAGTATATAAAAACAAAGCAACAAAAAACCCCCAAACTCATGTAAATGTTTGAAGTATCACTGTTTCAGGGCTGGAGTTTTCCTGCTGTTCTATAAAACAATACAAAATAAGCATTTCCATCTAAACATCTAGTTCAAAGATTAATTTGAATGTTTTTCTCATGAAAACAGTGTAGTAAGATGGTCTGTCAGAGATTTTACTTCTATTCCCGAAACACTTTTTTTAAAAAGTTATCCACTTTCACAAACATTTTAAATTTGTCAGACCTGAATAAATAAATGCAATATGGATCTGCAATCATTTTCTTCTGATCAGCCTCGATCATTTTTTCAGTATCATTAAGAAGTGGCTTTGAAAAAATGTGCAGAAAGACAGAACTGCACCAACAGTTTGCACATTTAATGTGCCTCATCCTTTATTTTATCCTTTCATTGGACAACCCACCTTCATATGCCAAAAAGTAATCACAGTATGGTTTCATTAGGTATTTAAGGTCAGGTGGGACACTAAACACACTAAACTTTTAAATTCTTTTTTTTTTTTTTTTATCCCTTCCCTAATTTCTGCTGGATTATCTGCTACCTCTTTTGTGAATATTGATACTTATAGCTGTTCCCTCACACTGCATAGTCAAACTTGTGCCTGGCAGTTGAGGCTGTTGCTGTTTAGGGACTGCTGTTGAGATGCTCTACACCCAGGAAGGCATGGGGCATGCTCTGATGGCGACAGAACTGTTCTGCTGTAGGACAGGCTTTGCCCTGGCACAGGACGTGAGAGGGGGCTCAGAGGACCCACACACACACTGAATCTACCCTGTCTAATTTACCTACACCTGCTCCACAGCGTTGTCTCTGTGTTTGCAGAGCACCTTCATATGTTAGAAATCTGGTAAAAGTAATAGTTTATGATGAAGCTTTTCCCCCACTTTCTTGGAGACTTCGAAAAAAATCAAAAAACATATCAGTAGAAAGATGACTATTATATACCTGAAGGCAGCTTCTGCCCTGACAATTGGCAAGTGTGGCTCAGTCCTTGTAAGCATCTTACCTGAAAACTTGTTTACAAAATTTCTGAAGGGAAAATTCCAGATGTAGGGCCTAAAAAGTGTTAGATGTGCCTTGTTCTGCTACGAGACGAGGAAGAACGGCAGCCGAGTGTGGGCTCCCGGGTGCCCCAGCCTCGTGGTCCCTTGCAGCACAGAGGGCAAAGTCTCACATCCAGATCCCAGAGCTGCTCTTCATTAAGGTCAGAGGAGTTTATCTCTCTACCTTCACACAAATTTGCAACAAATTTTGTTTACTCCTACTTTACAGAACTGGTGAGAATTCAGCCTGTGTCAGTCAGTCCATCTGAACTGGAACCTGCAGTATTTTATTGTGACTTTGCTGAAATGACCCTTCTCAGTAAGTGCTGCAGAACTGACCCCTCTTAGAGCTGGAAAACCTTATTCTTCTTGGATGTTTTAAAATGTGCTTAAAAATTGTCTGGGAATGATTTATAGCACTGACTGGACCAAGTACATTTCAATACTAATGCATAAATCTTCTAACAAATAAGCTATCTACGGAGTTATAGGCTGAAAGGGGTGTCTTCCTTCTCTAAAATGAAAATATGTTTGGAACGATGCCTATAGTTAAATCTTGCTCACACTTTGATCTCATGTGAAGAAATTTTATAGTTTTTATTATCCATGACTTTGAAAACTCCTCGTGTATGCTTTAAAAAGACTAATGACAAAACTAGCTTACACGATTCTGGGAATGAACATGTACTGTGGCTTAGGGCAATGGTTATTTTATTGTAATAACATGAAACAAAGCTTATTATGGTAAAGAAAACAATATTATACTTGCAACCACTGACTGAATCTGTTCTACTGTGAAGCTTCTGTTTATTGCTGCAGTTTCTCTCTGTTGCTTTCTTTCTCTGCCTGCTGTATTTCTTGCTGCCATTTTAGAAAAAAAACCAAAACCTTCATATCCTCAGTGGCTGCTGGTACCTTTAAAATATTTTCACATGTTTTATTTAATAAGAATCTTAAAATATGTAAAGAGAAATCTTAAATGTATTCAAGTAGCCCATTCTTAAGATGACCCATACCTTTTGTTGATATGTACCCAAAATCTCTATACTTAAATACATCTTTTCTGACTAATTGTCCATAATTTGACAGTCACCCAGGTATATTATAATGTACATTTGAATACTGAACATTGACCATTTACATGCCCCAGAGTGTGGCTTTCAATCCACTCAGTTATGTAAATCTAGTTATCTTCACAGCGGGAGCCATATATTTGAAATTATTCATTATCTTTCATAAATACAGTATAAATTTCCACCTGTTTATCCAGTTTGTGATTTTATGGAGCAATTAATCTGACAAATACAATTAAAAAAAAAAAGGTTTATTCATTCATCTTAAGTAACCTTTGTGAGGTAGTCTTCATATAGCT
This sequence comes from Aramus guarauna, assembly GCA_013400195.1. Lineage (NCBI taxonomy): Eukaryota > Metazoa > Chordata > Aves > Gruiformes > Aramidae > Aramus > Aramus guarauna. The sequence continues at coordinate 154,934 of VXBL01002501.1, read as the reverse complement.
AATTCTAAAGATTAAATGGTAGGTAATGAATTTGAATTTTAATCAGCACTACCTAAATAAAATAGTCACAGTACCCAAGGAACAAACACGGGGAAATAATCCTCTGTCAACACAATATATTTTTCAGCCTCTAACAAGAAATGTATAGCACTTGCTCATTAACTGCCTAAATGGAGGAACATGCACTTCCTCATATGACCATTATTATTCCCTGGACTGATGGGATTCCTACTCCAGTCACCCTATCTCAACCCGAAACACACAGTGCAGAGAAGTTTAGAAGGGCTGAAACCATATTCACTTAACTAGAAGAAACAGGACCCGATTCTCCTTTATCTTTAGATCTAGCCACACCGTATAAAGTATAACTAGAAAGGTGTACGAAGGAAGTACAAAGCACTTGCAAGTGGGCATTATCACAGTTTACACACAGACTAAGATCCATTTATTGCATTAAATGCTTTAGTGATGCCTTAGTATATGTAGCTGGCACGTCTGGAGAATCACTGTTTTCCTGTCTTCAGATCTGGTATCTTTTTTTTTGTCCCCTTTTCTTTTCTTGGAGCTGTAATAACAGGAAACCTCTCTGAGAATGCTGACTTAGGATCCAGTTCAAAAGAATTGGGGAGCCTGGTTTTAAGCTCTTGGAGAACATATTATTTCAGCTTTTACATCTTACCAACTCCCCTTCTTTTTCCCAAACCTGTTTCTTCTCCATACTAAACATTTTCATTTCTTTATTTTTTTTGTTCCTTTATAAATCTATTTCATGATATGTATAAATGAATCCCATAGATATACATACATACATTTTAATATAAATATTTAACAATAATGTTAAACAATATAAATGTCATAAAGACTATTTAGATAAACATTTAGATTTATATAAATACAAACTGGATATATTGTATTTTGTAAACACCCCTCTGAGAGCACTCCTGGACTCTCTCCTGCTTCCTTTGAACTATACTTTGCAGCCCTCCCCCATGGTGGAAAGTACCTGCACTGCATCATGGTCAATCTCAGATAGCACCAGTCTTCAGAAATACTGGTCTTCAGAAACACAGACAGAAAACTGTATATTAACTCATTCAAAGTCTTCCCCATTTGACCATACTTTTAGAAATCAGGAGGCAGCAGTAGTTGCATCTCCAGTTTTCTAATGTGACCACAGCAGTCCCTTCCTACAATTTAATGTAGACAAGCAGAGGAGAAATGAGGCCAGTTCTGCCATCACATTGATAATCTGGCAAATTTTGTATAGTCTACCCATTTTTGTTAGGGCTGCTTTATTTTGGTGATGATCTCACCAAGCCATAGTCTCCTTCTCCACTCTATTTTTTTTCTGAGAACACCTAAAAAAATATTTAATAGCTTCCCTTCCCCCAATATCTTATCTTGTAAGCAGTGAATCTATGTATAAAATCAAGATTTAATCTTTCTCTTTCTTTCTTTCTTTCTTTCTTTCTTTCTTTCTTTCTTTCTTTCTTTCTTTCTTTCTTTCTTTCTTTCTTTCTTTCTTTCTTTCTTTCTTTCTTTCTTTCTTCTTTTTCTCTCTTTCTTTCTCTCTTTCTCTCTCTTTCTTTTCCTTCCTTTCTTTCTTTCTGCCTCTTGAGACTCCAAGAAGTGTGTGCATTTAGATCTTTGAGTATTTGCCTTGGGGTGACAGCAGCTTTCACTGGGGCTATGGAATGATGAGGCTCTTCCAACCTAGCTCTGTATTTCTCACCTCTGGAAGATGGATGTAAAGCAATTGCATTGATCCTTTGTCATAGAATTATAGAATCACAAAATGGCTTGGGTCAGAAGGGACCTTTAAAGATCATCTAGTCCAACTCCACTACGATGGGCAGAGACATCTTTTACTGTCCTAATGTTTGGACTCTCCTTTTTGAGAGCACAGGGGGACATGCTTTAAAATAAAAGATATGCATTCATTCTGAGGTACTGTTGTAATTCATGTATCTTTCCAATTATTCTTTATGTTTAATACTCGGGCACCCTCAGCAGATATACATGCAGTGCTGTAAACTCAAGCTTTACCTGTTATTATTTTGCCTCTGGGTTTTTTTGCTGTTGTGGTTTTGGGTTTTTTTNCTAATATCGGTTCTGGGTACCACTGTGGCTTGAGCACCTGTGTCCAACTTAAAATTAAAAAGTGTTCCATTTGTTTTCAGGCTGACAGTTCATTCATCTTCTGCTGCTACCTTGGCCATTACTGCAATGAAGAACAGCTCTGAGCTAATGGCTTTGTAGTCATCCTCTTTGTCCTTGCTATCTATTCATATTCTGCTGGTACTTGCAACCTCTGGCAACATGATAAAATCCACTGCACTTATATCTTCTTCCAAAACCTATCAATTACAGTGGCGAGTCTTGTTTGCTACAGGATGTACATGTTCATGTGCTGCTTTTTGAGGCTGCCAGCTTCCTGTTACAGGTCCATTCACTGGAAATATTTTAAATTCTGTACAATCTCCTTATTTTCAAGAGCATCATCTTCACTCCATAAACATCACTCTGGATTGTGATTTGCCTTTTCTTCAGTATTTCTGAGTTGCTTTGTAAGAAATGAGTAATTCTTATTTTCAGAAATCCCTTTTGTGGTTTGACCAAGGTCACAGCCACGATCTGACCTTTTTTGCAGGGGACTCAGCCTCTAGTACTGTAAGAGAGACTGACTTTCCACCTCAGATCCATCAAAGCCCCTTCAGTTGTTCATCTTCTTTGGCCCACTCTTCGAAAAGGTATCCTTCTTGTTTCAGGTATTCATTAGCAGTCAGTACTACAATTGATTTCTTTTACTGCCTTAAGGCACTTAAAACATTAAGTTTGTCATAACTAAAGCTTGTTACTTCTTTTTGACTAACACATGTTGCTTGCAGATAAAGGTGTGTTCCAACTGTATTCCACCCCTGGTAGCATTACAAACCACTCCCTTCTCCAGATACTTTCTTAGCTTGTTTTTCTCCCAGTGTCACATATTGGTCAACAATCACTCCTACGCCAATAAATCCAACAAAGGGTTCCTTCATTCAGTGTCTTGACATCTGAAAATTTGGTCCTGTGAAAGATTTCTGGTTTCAGACCCCCACAGGGGGACAGTTCTCTACAGTCTTAATCATACCATTGAAGCAATGTGTGTATTACTATCTGTGGTAGCCATACAGTGGGTAATTTCTTAGTCAGTACCCTGAACACAGAATGGTCCTACCCAAACGTCCCTGCTCTGCATCTCTTCACTTCCTAACTTTAAGAAGGAAGAGTGCTGAGAGAGAACACCATATTAATTTTGAAATATGTTTAAGTTTGAAGTAGATTAAAATTAAAATTAAACAGTAAAAACATGAAATTAAAATGAGAAGGTATAAGGAAAATAGTGTCTGAAAATATTAGGAAAGGTATGGACATTAGAACAGAAATCTTCAATATTCCACTGTATGGCAGTGTATAACTGTCATGTACTCATATCTTGTTTACTGAGTGCAGTATGCAAGACAATAAAAAAAGGTAGAGCAAATGATTATGAGCATGATGCTGAGCATGGAGCAGTTTCTCCTACTTGGGAAAGAAATCAGTGACAAATATACTAATAGCAAATTACACATGGTAGGGGAATAGGAAAGGAAACAGGAATAATTTAGGATTTCTCCCAGCACTAAGGCTACACAACAAATTTTTTAGGCAGCAGATATAAAACCAACATAAGAAAATGCATTTTCCAAGCAAGACAAAATTTCAAGGAACAACTGCCACTGGATTTTTAAGGGCTGAAGTGTAAGTAAGTGAGATCATGAGAAGATTTGACGTGTTCACAGAAGACAGGTCCATTAACAGCTGTCTATTAAATATCATCTGGATGCAACCTTTGGTTAAGAGTGCTCTTCAGCTGCAGTTAGGAAGGTGAATCAGAGAAACTGTCTCTGTATAATTAAGTATCTCATTGCCAAACTAGTTTTTTCTAAAGATCAGTGGTGCCCATGATCACAGAGTGATACTTGGTCTAATGTTTTATCAGTGCAGAGCAAGGAGCTGAGCACCTTTTCCTTCACATGCTTGCAGACCAGCATTGCATCACTGTTGGTGAGAGATGTGGGGTACCATCATAGGTGTTTCAATTACAAGAAAACTGCCCACCCCCCAAAGAAATTACTGGCTGCAATTGACCGTGTATACAGGTTTATTAATCTGACTAAGGTACAAATACAGATGAAAAGTGAAAAACAAAAGATATTTTATATGGAAAATCCCTTTGACAGTTTTCCCATTGATGAATACACATTGTTTAATAAACTTGCAGTGGCAAAATAGGTGAGGTTTTATTTTAGAAAATTATTTAAAGTCTTATATCTGAAGGAAGGCTACTAATGTTATGTTTTGATATAAATACTCTCTCAAATTCCAAAAGTAATGCATATGGAATGTAGCACATAATCAACATTTAATTGGGATAAATATATTCAGGATTAATTATTATGACTGCTTTTTTTTTAATGCATACTTATCATAAGTTATAAAGGAAATTATTGTCTAATTTTCACATTGTTATTACCTTTTGCTTTTCCCTGTAATAGGCTCAGTGTAGCACAAACAGACATTTTCATTTTCCAAATTTGGAAATAAAAAGTGGAAGCTTTTTCTTACCTACTCAGGTTATGTATTGCAGAAATTTCAGAGAAGATGTTGCTGTGTTAAGGAAATGACATAAACTTAGCTTTATAATTCTCTAGTCAATGCAGGTTACTGTTTTTGTTTAATTTGATTTTGATATGGACAACTATCTTCTGAGTAAGCTTCAGTCTAGCTGAGTGTGAAGTCACTGGATAAACATATAAACATAGCACATGCATACAAGACACTTTAGGGCTCCTATACATACAGGAATGTCTTTGTGTAGGCTCCAAGCCTTGGCTGACCACATATCCTATTTGTATATACCCTGATCTATACAGCAGTTAATTAAAAGAATCAGGTGCTTCATTCAAACATAATAAATAACCTCTTTTGTTGGTTTTGCTTCTTTTTAAGCTGTCTTTTGGAGGAAATATGAAAATGACAGTGACTTCTCTCAGGTCTACTGCAATAGGATAATTGCAGGCTAAAGCAGATTCTGCTCCATAACTTCTTCAGCATTTATGTTAGAGATTACTGCTCTCAACACCCCTCTGCGCAAGGGACAGGGACACAAATCTTTTTACAAGATCAATAAGCAACTGATTTGCAATGTAATCTGCCAGAAAGGATATATTTCTATGCAGTTTGCTATGGTTGTTTTGAAAACATCCCAGATAACACTGAGAAGGATTTGTTCAACTTCACCTTGCTGTTAAAATATAGCAATCGTTTCTATGTGTTCTGTTCTTCAAGCAAAATTTCTTATTGAACAGTAGGCCTTAAAGAAATTTCCATCTTGTTTTAATATTTTTATTACATCAACATCCCTTTTGGAACTTTTGGAACTGAGTGATACTGAAAATCTGTAGACCTTTAATTTCAAAATAGACTTCACCACAGAGACAGCTGGATTTAGTTTAACACCAGCTCTTAAATGTTTCAATTACACTTACTTCTTCTGAGCTCTGACTCTCGAGCATATGGTGATGTCCAGCAACACCTTATTTCTAAAGCTCCTAATTCAGCAAACAGAGCTCCTATTGGTCTCCTTTTCACATTTCCCTTTCTCAGCAGCATGTTCTCCTTGCATTTTCAGGCTCAGACAGCTGTCAGAAACAACACCCTATCAGGCAGTTCTTTATAACCAGTGACATGGTTGTTGTGACTCATGTGACTTCTTTTTCAAAAGGAGTAGGGCATGGGCATAAACCAGCAATAATACAGTCTTTGGAAGTTAACAGATTTTCCTTCACAACTACAATATGATTTTTTGACCGGAAAGTGAACTATTCTGTGCAAAGCAATGGGTGTGGTTGTTTACAAATGGTATACTAACCTAAAGTTAGTATACTTCCCTGAAGGATATCAGAAAATGTAATGTTTGCTCTCTGAGCATACTGGAGTCATTAAAGCTGCTTCTATTTTTAAGCCCTAAAGTACAAAAACATCTACCATTGAGTAGCTTCTGTCCGAAGGTTTCTGAAAAGCGGAGAAAGCACTGGACTTGTGGAAAGAATGAAAGAAATGCTGGGAGTGGGTAAAAAGCATGTTAACATGTTCCAGTTCCAACCCCTGTGGAAAGCAAAGATCTCTCTAACATATTTTTATTTTTTGCTCAGAGGTGGAGGAAAGGAAAATTGGAAAACAGCTGAAAAAAAAGACCTCTAAAAGACAGGATACTCCAGACCCTTGAGATACTCGGGAAACACATGCAGTTATCCTAGGGTATTGTATAACTAGGCAAAGGCAGTGGCCTTTAACCATGCTGGGTGGTCAGTTCTCTCCCTATCACTCCTGATGAATTCTAGTTATTGTAATCACATTCCTCTCTCTTTTTTTTTTTTTTTTTTCCCCCCCAAATTACTTGGAGAGCAAGGGTGCCTCTCTGCATAAACAGGAGTGGCAGAAGCTTGATCAGAAACTTGGAAAGAAGCAGCAAGGGGGAGGCAGTGCTGTGCTAGAATTCTGCTTCCTACCCTAGTAATGGCCAGCTCATTGCTACCCCGTGGCTGCTGCTCTTGGGGTACTGTCGTGGTTTTGCCCCAGCCAGCCTCTGGGGTGAGAGGCAGAAGAGGCCTTGGCTCTGTGTAAGCACTGCTCAGCAGTAACGAAAACATCCCTGTGTTGTCAACACTATTTTCAGCACAAACCCAAAGCACGGCCCAGTACTAGCTACTATAAAGAAAATTAACTCTATCCCAGCCAAAACCAGCACAGGTACATTGAATATCTCATAGAACATTGAGATGCAGGAACGAGCTATCACATGGTCAAAGCAAATACACTGGCTGCTACCATGAAGGAGCTCTGGTATTCTAGAAAATCCCACCCTAGCCTGTGTCATGTTCGTGCTCTTGTGTAAGACCTTTCTGTCAAGGATCCCGTACCAGGCTGAACCCTTGGCAAAATAGTACCTAAACTCTGCATGGCATATTTTTACTTCATTTGATTACTTAGGTAACTGCAAAATCACATAAGGTCCTACAGAATCTTTTTTTGCTCCATTTGTATCATGCTGCTTTTTAATCTACTTACAACTACCCAAAATCTTTTCCTGTATAGTATATGTTTTAAGAAGTGGTGCCCTTAGTGGTTTACCTACTTTGACTGTCTGAATAAAGAATACTCTCAGAGCAAAGTAATATGCAGCACAACATGGCACATAAGTCAATTATTACAGACACTTGCCGTTGACTTAATTAGCAGATTGGCATTGTTGCTTCTCTTCTGTCTTTCCAAAGACAAAGGCTCAGTTCATGAAGAGGATGATTGGATATGCCATATGCAAAATGTCATCTGTAGAATCAGTGTTGAAAAGATGTGGCCCTTGCCAATGCAGAAACAGCAGAAAATATTTAACTCTTCCCCTCCAAAATTAATACAAAAGAGGAAAAGAAAATACACATGAAAAGTAAATCCAGCTCAATGATCACTCACCATTCCTGCAGCAGTAAACTAGAGAGACAGCAGGAAGTAATGTGTAGAAAGAACTTCAGAAAGCTTAAGAAATACAAAAGGTTTTTCAAAACATACAGTCATCAAAAGGAGAAAGTCCAGAAAAATACAGATGACCTGAGGAAAACAGACCTAAAAGTTACTGTAAAATATCTTGTAAGTCAGTGACATCCACCAGTACTTGATAACAAAGAGGGCAACAGTGAGCGTCTGGTTAGGAAAACCAGTGACCAGAATCACTGCAGGATGCCAGACAAGAATCTGAATTTACATTACGACAGGGTCAAGAGACAACTATAGATGGATCATTATATGTAAAGTGCACTGCATATCGAAGTATACTTGTGAGATGAAAAGAATGAATGTGTTTTCAGTAACAGAAGGATGTGGAAGCCATTTTCTTAAGGCAGGGAAAGTCACATAAGCCATGTAAACATGAAAGGGGCCCTCTGGAAAGTATCTCTGAAATGGCTACATCACCCGGTACTGCACTGCCCTGACATTTGGAAAGTTTCTGGATAACTCTCTGACTCCAAGATATGTTTCAGGGTCTGGGCACCTGCTGGGCATGTGTCTCCTGGCAGGGAAGCAGAGGCAGTGCTGCTGCTGTCCTCACAAACTTTAAAGTGTCAACATCTTTCAGCACAAAACCAAATGCTCTCATGCTAAGTTATGATAGAACAAGTTCCAAAGCCAACTGGAACAAAAATATCCTGATGGCAGTTAGGAAGCCAGGCAAGCTGAGATATGATCAGCCCTTGCTGAAAACTCGGTTTGAAAGCCCTAGTGCTTACAGTGTCAAAGAAAAATATTTTCAAACCTAGCTAATGTCTTTTCTATCTGGGGATCACTTATGACAAATAGAATTGGATAACAAAAATGGTTATATGACAATGTCTGGACTCTCTTTTGAGGAGAGAATAAGGCTCAGCATGCAGATCAGAAAAGCAATGGGATTTTTTTGTTTCAGGAGTATGACTAGTAACAGCATCAAGTGCTTGAAAGCCTTTCTAGAACTCAGGTTACTGTAGTCATTATTAATTTTAATATTTTTAATAGTATGGCTGTTTGGCCAAGGTACCCAGTCCATTTCATTTTGTAAGGTGCTACAGAAATGCGTGAGGTACAGAAGCATTATAGTCTGAAGGAGCATTCCTGATTATTCGGCCTTTCCTCCTTCATAACATAAGGTACAAAACTTCATACACAGGCTTCTGCATCAAATCTAAAAATCAGGGAGACTACACAATAACGTAACACAAGCTACAAGTGAGTCTGAGAGGCACAGAGAGGACAAGGCCAACAGCAGAGAGAAGGGAAGAACATGGAAGCAAGTGATAAAATCCATCTGTTAGAGAACAAGAGTGTGGATAGTCAAAGGGGTCATAATCTCAAAATCATTTTCCATGCTAAATAACTATCAGCTGCAGTTCAAAATTCGGCAAATATACGTGCTGAAACAAAGAAGTAGCCAGGGAAGCAAGATGATGCTGGATGCTACAGCAAGAATTAACTAGGCACAACAGGATGAAATTAAACTGATAAATGAAAGAAGATTGTGAAGCTGCAGAAGCTGTTTAAATCTGTTGCTTTGGACACTTAAAATAGGACTGCATAATGTCTAATACTCCCTGCTGGGAAGGAAAGAACATGGACTGGGTGACCTAGCAAATCTTTTCTCTGTGATGCTCTGCCACAGTTTTTAGGTGATAGTCCTGTCTCAGTTCAGCAGTATTCATCCAGTGTGTCACTTCAGGAGTTTGTGAAATACCATATACTCTTTGCCCAGAGCAGCTGACAACTAACAAACAAGGTTTTCTGTGCAAATGACAACCACATTAAAACAAAGCCAACCTCGTTATACAATATCCAGAAAACTGGTTACATGAACCACTGTATTTTAGTAACATGCTATGAAGATTTTTCTAAAGAAAATTTTCCATAAATCTTCTCTGTCCATTCAACATACCTTCAGCATATGCAATGGAAATATCCCTTATACAAGCCAATAATTTTCACATCAGAAAAAGACTGTGAGACTACAGGATGGGCATCTAGAGGTGCTATTTTTCACCTATTGCTTGCCAACTATTTTGTACACTCATGAAAAACTCAAGAGTTTGTGGTGAAATTTGTGTCTGCAGAAATGCCACCTTGGGTTCACTCCAAAGGCACATTGTATAGGTTGTATTCTCCTGCTTAAACAAAACCTAACCATTATGCTTTCATAGCAGCAATTGGGTTTCAGTAAGGAACTCAAACAAAATAATGATCATGGACTTGCTTGGTTATCATATGAATAGCTTGCCTTAAAAAAAAATCAAGACAGATCCTTGGCCCACATTCCAAACACTTGACAAACAGACTCCTGTTGACTTCACTGGGCTTTGGATTATACCCATTGCCATCAAGATGAAAAATTGCAGGCACTTAAAGTAAAGGTTCTGGATGGATTGAAAGACTAGATTTATTATCCCTCTAAGGGCATATCTGGAGGAAATTAGTATGCAATATATCGCTATACACAAGCAACTTCACATTCAAATTCAGGATCTGATATGTTGGTAAAAATATAATTTAACAGAAACCTCCATAGTTCTTATTAGCTCTGTTTAGTTCTGAAATCAACTACTTTATAAAGTGAGTTTGAACTTTATATTTACATATACAACTGAATGAGTTGTTGTGCACAAATAAGCTTCCAGACACAGAATAAAAGATAACCTGCAGTACAGGAGTAAAAGCAAGAACCATTAATAGCATGTGGTCATCAGCAAGACATGTTTTGATAGCAATCTTCTACTGGGCATAAATTTCAGTTGATTTGCATAATGTTGTCAAAAGAGAATTTATCTGCCAGGAAATTCTTCATAGTACTATGGAGTACAATGTATTGCAATGGTTTGTCAAATTATACTTCTGCAGAGAAAGGAGTCCATCACATTCGACATGGACAGTTGAAGGGGAAAGCGAACGTGAAACCATGAAGCACCACTGATCTGCAGAACAAGGAATATCCATGCCACAAATAGACCACCTTATGAAAATGAAGGTATATATTTTAAATGTGACTTTCTTTTTAGCATAAAGAAGAAGACACTGCCCATATAAAGATGGGAGAAGTGAGAACTAGTTTCTGTCAAATCTGGCACAGAAGAGGGTTGGTCGAGTGAGTATATATGCATGCTTCAAGCCACCAAAGGAAGGAGCACAGTAAAAGTTAAAAGCAGTTTCTACAGTCAATGGTGCAAACATGTCTCAGGCTGCTGAACAGACACCAGTAACTATGTAGGGAAAAAAATCCCAATCTTCAAAAACACATAATTGCCAAAATAACTACTCACTAGCCAAGTTTGCACGGTCAGTTTTTTCACTTTTGCGGAATAGACCAACATCCTTTTTTTTTCCTCTCTCTGTAAAGAAATGTATTTTCAGGGTAGGATTACAACGTCCAGTGTGTGACTGGTCACACAGGTCTCTCCAGGTCCATAGAGATGAAAGCATTGATTAGATTAATCCTCTGACCCTGAAGGCACAGGTTTTGACAGGCTCTGAAACAGCTTTTGGGGAAGAGAGGAGTGGGAGCACTGCAGTTTATGCAAAAAATTTGTTCTTTAATTCTGCAAAGACAAGTCACAGAAGTAATCTTGGCCCTTAGAAAAAATTGGGGAATGAGGCAACTGAGGGTAAGCTAAAAAGAGGTGATGTTAGAAGGTGTTACTACAGCTCTGCTGTTTCTACCCAGCACATGGGACATCTGGCTGTGCAAGTGAACAGGCTGCCTCGTGACTCCACTTGCTACCAGCCCCTCGGGAGCAAGGCTACATGAATATCTGAATTTTCTGTTTGTTGACTGAGCAACAGCGAGAAATTGTGTTAGGTTGAACTGAATCATTCGGGATTCTTTAGCTCTTATTTGTTTTGTTTCTTGTACATTCTTTTTTCCCTGACCTGTTGATCAGTTTCAAAATGAAAATTTGTGGTTTATTTTTCAATTTTTCCATCTCCTCTTCCCCCTCCCCCCCTTTTTTTTTTCTTTTGGCTGAAATTATGGCTTGATTTATCACAAATCATTTCAGTATCCTCCAAATTGCATTTCTGATGAACTGACTATTCAAAAGCATTGCTCAATTCTACCCAGTGGGAATAATTAGTCCCCAGGCTTCCCAGAAAGGATGCTGCTTCACACTCACAGCTTGGAGAAGTCAGAAAATGACACTGTTCTCCCAGTGCTGAGAGGCTGATGGGTTTTAAAAGCTGCAACTGGGAAGATTTTATACTCTATGGAAATCCATACCAGGAATAACTTCTTTAAAAGTTTGTTAAACAGTTATAGACTTCACATGCATGAAAAATAATTATAGACCACTGCACATATTGTTCAATGATGCATGAGAATAATGGCCTTTAACTACTTAAACAAATTATTTATCCAGTTGTCAGACATGGTAATGTATGAATATGCAAAGCAAGCATATAATTTTGCATATTTTGCCAAAAAATATATAAATACTTTTTTTTTTTCTTTACTCTTTGGTTCCTGCTGTTCTGGTCTGAATCTAAGGATATTCATTATTTCTGTGACTTATGTCTATTTGACAACATGGAAGATTCTTTCCTCCAAAATGCAAAACTGTTCTCATTTCACTACCAAGCAGGGCAATACAATCAGGTGTTTATTCACACACCACAGATCCGTATTTACTCTGGTCATTTCTCGGACCGAAATTATTTTAAATCCTCTCTACTTTATTTCTCTTTTGAATGTACCCTTTTTCATTCCTTTAAAAAATCAAACTTTCTACTCCAAACATTTTGGTCATCATATAGTGTGGCTTGGTATTTTGAAGTCTTTATAGCATCTTCCAGTGGATAACAAATGAAGATGACAGCAGAAATGGACATTGAAAGCCAAGCCTTCACATGTCACGCCTATGCTACACTACCATCACTGCTAAGCAAAGAAATTTAGAGTTGGCCAGATGGTTTTCCATCCCTATGTTTGCAAAAACTAATATTTATGTAAGAAGACATTATAAGGGAGTCTCACTGAGACAGCAGCTGTAAATTATTCAGACACTCATCTGTAGGAGACATCTCCATTCTTAGCACATGTTTATAATTGAAACATGGTCCAGCTCTTCCAAACTTCCACGGAGTGACTCACAAGGACAGTTCCATGTGTAGCGCATGCCACACTGTCCCACGGCTAACGTTCTTTCACTTGGAGTCATTCACAATCGCCCAGCACTGGGACATTTTGAAATCAGCACTCCCTTCTCTGGTCAAGCCTTCAAAGCCCCCTTGCTCTGCTGTTGTGCTGTACACATCTTACATTTGCATCTGGCATTGTGCATATTGCATGTTCTGGGAGGCTGACCTGAAGCCAAAGCAATTTGGAGGGCTGGAGGCCAAACTGTGTGTATCTCATGTTTCATCCCATCACTCTACGGGCATTTTTGAGGAAGCATGTAAGAAACCCTGGTGAGCAGTTTTGTAGTGTTGAATGCAAACAGGTTTTGGTGATGCACTAACTTCAGAGATTAGGAAGTAAGGACATATGAGGTGGAAAGGAAGAGGCTGTTAAGGGAACCCAAGCTCTTAAAACAGCTCTTTGCTGGGGCTTGTTCAACTTTTGTGAGATTAAGGAAGAGAGCGTGCAGATGGCTGGACTGATAAGCCAGTGAAGAGTTTACTCCGAGATGCTACATTTCATGGTAGGAATAAAATGAGGAATGTATTCCGCTCCTCCTCTAAAGTTTAAAGGCCACTTGTGAACAATGTGCACAACTTTCCATATAAGGTTTAATTGTGATTAACATGTGTATTAAGGGATAGGTACAATGTTATAAAACTTTTATCATGTTTCGTGTGGGGATTTTAGTGTGCTCTGTATGGGGATTTTAACACTGCACATTTGGAGATTAAAATAAAGCATCTGAAGGTTCAGTGAATGCAGGCATTTTAATGAATTGTTTAATGAATTAGTGAAGTGAAGGTGGGCATTTTAATGAATCACTCAAGACTGGAGACCATGAATGCAAAGACATTTTTGATGAATTTTTAATAAATAATAATGAGGATGCCAAATTAAAAGCTGGGAACAGTAGGAAAGAAAAGGATTAAACACACAACTGTGACCAGTAAAAAGTATTATTAAACACGCACAATCATGTGCCAAGTTAAAACCTTAAACACAAATTAAACAGGAGAGGTTTATATAGGCTGTTTAATAGTGCCTAGTCATGGTATCCGCCATGCTTTCCAGGGAACCTCTTTACCCTTTCATTATCTTCCCCTGCTGTGTCTGTGACAACTCTAATGTGTCTTTATATCTTTTTTTTTTTTTTTCTTCATTCCTTTCTTCCAACTCTTTATTGCTCCCTCACGGCACATAGAGAATTTTTTTCTAAAGGCAATGCCACTGAAAGAGGCTAATCACTGCAGGGACACTCCAGTAGGCTGTCCCTGCTTTGGAGAACGAAACACATTAGGTTTGTTCTCCAACAATGAAAACATCATCTAATGAAGAGATACCGGTCCAGGTGAGAAAGTCTGTAGTGATCCCTTTTGCCAGAATGGTGTTTTCAGAGCTAGGAACAGGGTGAAAGAGAAGGACACTATGGAAAAGTGCCAAGTGAGCTGCATTGCCATGCAATCTGTGCATCAAATTAAAGCATATTTTTTGGCTTGTTTTTCTAAAAAGAAAACACTCATGGATCAACATAATGGGTGCTGCAAAATAGCTAGAATTCTGCAGTAACCAAAATACCTTTCTCTGCTGGAAACATTTGTGTTGTGTGACTTGGCTGATTTACCATATCGTACTTCATGTTGGTTAAAGGCTTAGAACACTTTTTTTTCCACACCCCTCCCTGGGACTAGTACAAAAGGGAAAAGTGTATTTCCTTTGATTCTTATAATGCCACCATTTTGGCAGAGGCTGATTTGGGGCTTTTGGAGGTAGGAAGAGGAAGGAAGTAGAAGAGCAAATGTCCAAGCATGGGGAACAACGAACGGGGGGCAGCAAGTGACACAGATGAGGGGCATGGATGTAGCAATATAAAGAAAAGAACTAGGAAGCCTGTACATCTCTAGTATAGCTCCTGGATATATGCCAAGTAAAATCAAGGGAATATACAGATAAGGAAGAGTTTGCTTCCTCTCTGTTTGGGGCAATAGAGAGCACATAAATTTCTCACATGCACTAAGCAGTGGTGTTGACCCACTTTTCTATCCAGCACTTGCCTGTGTGCAGCCTCTATTTTATGAAAAAAATGGGGAGAGAAAGCCAAGAAGATAAAAAGAAACAAAGCAGCACGTTCTGCAATGGCAGAGACCTGATAGCACAGCACCAAGCTGTTAATGTCTCCCTGCCTACACTAGCTCCTGCAGGTGACTCTCGTCCCAGGCGTGACTGCCCTCACAGCTCAGGGCAAGACTTCCTGGCTGTGATCCCCCGAACCTGCAGAGGTCCAGTCAATTCCTTAACTTCAGGGACAAACTGTCTGTCCCACATCAGGGGTGGTAACCACAGAGGTATGCATGGGGTTGACCAAATGCCATGCCTTGGTGGTGGTATCTCAGACAAGCGTACAGTCCATCTCCTTAGAGTAGATATTCATCTAGTGAAGTCACCCATAAAACATGTTGCTTTCCTCCCACACATCTGTGTGCATCTAGAGTGCCTTTACTGTAGCACGGGACTGACCTCAGTTTTGTTCAGATGCTACCTAGAAAGCTGAGCACTGACATGATTGCATGTGAGTACTGAAATCCACAACCTCAGCTGAGGCATGAGATCTGATTCAGGCACCTGAACTCATGCAGAGTAGTAGGCTGTGGCTGTAAAGCTGCGTGGAATAGCATAGTTTTACTGAGTCAGCATGACCTGGCAGCAGCAGGGCATCGCACTAGAGGACTTTGCACATGCTCAGCCACCATATAACTTTATAAATAAGTTTCACTGTTGTGGAAAACATCAGCTCTCACTGGAAGCTACTTCCACCATGGGTTTATCACTGTACATGAAAACAATGGATTGGCAACATGAATACTGTTTGAGAACACTGGGTATTTTAACATAGACTAGTACAAGCTAACCAAAAATAAATTCAAGTGTAGAGAAGCCTTCAGCTGATACAAACTGGCAACTAATAAAATAATTTCAATTTGCCATTGTTGTTCCCATATAGCAAGCATGCCTGTGCTCTCTTTTTAGGAAAATTGTTACTATGACTTTTCACCTTGTCTTTCTACCATGGCTGCAAGGAGTCAGCATAAGTTAGGCACTCAGAAGCAGATGCTACATTTATATCCTCAAAGCATTTCTCTCAGGTCTCTCATTACAAGTATTTTGTACCACTCCATTTGGAAATCACAGTTTTTCAACTTCTCATTTACTTGTTACAGTTTTTGTCCCATTGTAAGGAAAGTCATGTTCTCATTAAAAAACTGGAATTAATATACTTTTTCCTTGGTACTTCTTCAAACCTAAGAGCCAGAAGATCTATAAACAAACAAGGCTCTATTTTTAAGTGCTCAATTACCACACATTCATTTGCCCAATTTCACTGGAACTGAGAGGCTAGAGAGGGATTTTTCTATAAATCTGAGGCTAAAAAGAATGATGAGTGACTTCCTGTTCTCCTCAAAGTTTACCTCGGGATATAATCTTGCACATAGACAACAGATGCAAAACAAAAACTGGGGAAAAAAAACAAACCGCCACCCTCCAGATACATAGAATTTGTTGAAAGATGTTGAAATAGGGGACAAGATATTATGTGGTTTAAATCAAATCAAAACAGAGTGAACACGATCTTTCCAGCAACAGTAAAAGGTACTGGGTCAAACTCTCACTTAGTTAACCTCTAATGGCAGTTCCATGTTAACATTACGCTGATCTGAAATTTCTATTCATACTGCAAAGTCCCAGAATTTTAGACATATAATATAAACATATTATAGACATATAGACATATAATTAAAATCTAGACTGAAGAGCTATTACCATGGCTAACATTCCTACTTCAGTCTCAGCCGTTACCTTGTCTGGCCTCCATGCCATAATTTACACTTGCTTCACATCATTACTGTTAACAACAACCCCAAGAAGCAGTGAGAGGTAAGCCTTGAAGATTTTATGGTTACCTCTCCTTCAAGTAGTAAGCATTTGCTGTGGAAGACAATGGGAGGAGCTATTACTATTTATTTGATTTGGAGACTTAAAGAAGCTAGTTTTCTCCACCTCTATGTCTGAGATTGGAAGTACCCCAGTCAAAGTCTACCATGTCCCCACAAAACCAGAATGACATGTAATTCCCCAGCAGTTGCATCTTCATTCCTCTCCAGTAATGCATTGTATTTTAATGAAATAACTTTGTTCTCCAAAAAGAGGTTAATTAGTAGGAGAAATTAAATCCTATTTGGAGAGAACGGATATGCCACGAAGCCTAAGGAAAAATGTTGCATATTCCTGGAAAAGCATGTATTAATAGCAACATAGCTAATAAGGACTACATATCACTAACTGCACAACAGCTGTTCTCACAGGTAAAGACAGGATTTCTTCAGAGATGCTGCAACACAGGGGACACTTGCTCTATCAGAGTCCCTCGGAAGTGTAAGTGCAGCACTGAGATCACCGGATCTGGCCGGCTTCTGTATTAGCAACACAGCAGTTTCTCCTCTCCGGGAGCCAAGTGCCGTTTCTTTCACAGCACATAACAAGTGCAGTCACACAAATCTTAGTGAGATTTAGGATTTGAATTTATTACCTCCCTTTCTAGCATAGGACAGAGGTGCTGCTGAAGCTGCCATCTGATGTCGTAGCACCAAGAAGGAGGAGTCCCTTCCTGCACACACCTGGACCTCCGCACTTAGACTCAGCAGACTTCATTTCATTGAACTGTCCAAAGGAACTTATAAATTTAAGCAGTTTCATCTCCTCTTGGCTATGGTTCATCTTACATGTCTTTCCATTGTTTGTCCTATAAATATCATCATAGGCCTAAGAAAGGATCTCTCAATTAAGCTTTTGCTGTTATGGGACATTTTATTTTGCCGAAAGGAATGTTTTGGTGAGGTTGTGCTAGTTTTGACATAACTTTAAAAGAAAATTATTTGGACAATATGTTTTCATCTCCAGGATGATGTTTCCAGTCAAAATGGGAGAGGGAATGAGTAAGTCCACAGACATGCCAACAGTCATGGCACAGAACAAGACTCCAAGATTCAAGTCTGTCCTCTCATTTAAACTAACGCTTTGATCTCAGATCTCCTGTATCATAAAGTTATATAAATACCTAGTACAGTGCTACACAGACCATCTTTCTGAAGTGTGGGGTTTAGTTTTGGGTTTGTTCCCTGCACGCACACCACCACCACCACCACCACCCCCCCCCCCCCCGAAAAAAAAGTAAAGAAAGAATAAAGAGAAAAAGCAAAGAGTAAAGAAATTCTGGGGCTGCAGGATCTGACTAGAGTCCAGTGGTTATAAATTTTTAAGGGTGCTGAAGACCCAGCATGGCATTCATCTCCCCTAACTCTAGATCCAAACCAAAAATACTGAGGTAGCTGGCTAGAAACCTGAGAGGAACAGGTATTTCTAGGGTGCAATATACCACTATAATGATAATATTACCATGAATTACACTGACTGTAGCAACTTTCACCTGGAATACTTTCCCTTTTTTCTTCTGCTGCATATAATGCTGTTTTGTCTTTTTATTTCCTCTCTTTTCCTCCAGAGATTCCTTATTCCTTTAAATCTTTTTCCAATTAGCTTTTTTCATTACTGTATAGCAGTCTTAAGGTATTTCTCCAAGTTCAGTGAGTTCATCTTTATTGGAGTCCAACTTGTAATGCAATTCATTTTCCAGCTTTTTCAAGAATGCCTGTACTGCTTCTGGCTCTTCACGTTTCCTTGTGATGTTTCCTGCTCTAACAATTAATGTGGCAGGCAACAGAATGCCCATGACTCACAGGGCTTTTTTCTTCTCCTGTAGAAAGAGGAATGTCATATAAGGTAGCTTTTCTTCTCTGCCATTCCTCAGTTATAAATGTGAAATTTTTTACACTTCATCCTCTCTGCATTACTGGTTGCTCGTTGATTTGACTTCTCTACTGCTATTTTATGAAATAAAATATTTTTCTGACATATTAAAAACTTAACAGCTAAGGAGCTGGAATTGCTGTGGATTTTGGCACTGGGTATCCATGGGCTCTTCCAGTTTCCTAATTTCAAGAATCATCTAAATTTAGCATGGTTTATAGCTTTTTTATATACAAATTTAGCAGAGATTCCAAATATTCTTCCCTTCTTCCCCTGCCAGAAATGCAAAGGTTAATCCTCAAAAATTCCTAATTTTATTTCTTATTGTTGTTATTTTTATGAGGTATTTTAGCTCACTATTGCTTTATCTTCTCTGCATGAAATTTTAAACTCAGTTAAAATTACTCCTGAGGTAAGGCCAGTCAGAGTGATCTTTCTGTCTGTCATAGAGATATCCAAAGAGATTAGAAATCTCTTATAAAACTGTAAGGAAGTTAGCACTGGCTTCTCCCTGTGAGAAATGACGTTTCATCTAGATTTTTCTCCTTATCTAGGTAACCTACAGTTCAGGGATCTCTGCGCCAGAGATGGGAGGTTTGTTTTAGCAGCGCTTGGTGGTTTGGATGTCCACGGGTTTCGCCAATCACGAAAAACTGTTGGACTACACGACGCGCAGTGATTTCCACAAAGCCTTTACGTGTATGAGTAAGTATCACCATTAGTATGCTTTCACCCTGACAACTGATCTTTGTATTTTATATGTCTCCTGTTTTTGTATTGAGTCAGTGTAAACAATCTTTTCCTAATCATATTCTCTGAGCTGTTTATGCTTTCTTAGACTTTTAGTATGTGCACTAATAGTGCACGTGCTATATCTCTTTTTTAGGCTGAAACGCTCCTTCAGTGCTCCTGAGAAATTTTCTCCATTTCTTTCTCAATATCTTTGCCTGTATCCTTGTCACTTTTCCTTCTTCTAGTTTTACTTTTTTGATGCAGAAAACCAGAGCTGCACATTGTATTCAAGAAGAGATGGATACAATACTCTCTAGCCTTTTCAGGTGCTGCTGGCTGCTATTTCCCACCCCACCCCCCAAAAAATAAAATAATAATAATAAAAAAATCATAGAATCATAGACTAAATTAAGTTGGAAAAGACCCTTAAGGTCATCGAGTCCAATCATTAACCTAACACTGCCAATTCCACCACTAAACTGTGTCCCTTAGTGCCATGAACCCAGAAAGAAAACTGTGAAGCAGAGGCCTGACTGTCGCAGTGATTTCTACACTGAGCTGGGAGTTTCGCAGTGATTTCCCGGACAATCGGCTAATATGTAAAACATGGCAGAAGGATCACTACCGAACAGTCAGTTTTTCAGCAGGAGTTGGTACTATCCCAGGGAGTATGTCCAAGGGAGGAATGGTCTGAGCAAGTTTAGTAAACGGAGGTTTTGTTGCAACGTAGGCACAAGGTCCAGAATGGCCTTGCACAGAAGAAATATCCCATCAAAGGCAGTTGTCCCTATGCACAGTTAAACAACTCCGGTCATTTGGGGAAGTATTTATCTGAAATATATATATATGCATCTGTGCTTTATATAATCACAACTATTACTTCAGAAGTCCAAGCAGCTAAGGCAGATTTTTCCTGCATTTTTTCCCCTCAAGGCCACCAAGGCTCTTAGTGTTTTGTCGGGTCTGTCACTTGCATCTCTGTCCTCATCTCTGTGGACCTGTAAGAGCACGTGTCCCCCACAGACACAATCCTTAAGGATGGGTCTCCCAAGAGGAGCTGAGGAAGAGTGGGGCCAGCAGGGACTGCAGCTCAGCAGAGGCACCAAGCTGCATCACACACGAGCTGGCGGACCAAGGGCAATCTGCAGCCTGCAGCAGCCCTGCGATTTCAGGCAAAGCCAAATCCTGACTCTTTTCCTCCACTTTTAAACACTCAGGAGAAACTGCAGCTTTAGAAATTTAAATCTACATGGTATTAGGGTTATAAATTAAATACTCCACATTCAAAAAAATATTTTTGCATCACCAACATAACTTTTCAAGGCAGAACTGCAGATACATTGTGTTTCCTGTTCCACTATGGTAAATATATAAACATTTTTGTTGTTGCGTGAATGCCATCCATTGTACAGGTGTATATTCTGGTTGAATTGAAATAATTTTCAGGAGTTCACCCTTTTCCACTTCTATTGCCTGACATTTTAAATTCTCAGGGCCCAACCTGGATTTGCCATAGGACTGCCTGACATGTCTGTGCTGAAATGGTATTAGCCATCCTGGAGGTAGATGAGCATCAGGCCCCAAATGTAAGTACACCTGTGAGCATATGGGTGGATTCTCAGGTGGCTTATGGAGGTAGAACCATTTTCTTCCGTTTTAGTCATGCTTTTGATATTATGGCAGACTACTACTGCACACTGGAAGCTTTAACTGAACCCAGATCAAAACTTTTAGTAGATGCTGGGCCACAGTTCCATAGTTGCTTACCAATTTGCAGCTATGAGACAGAATGCACTGAAAAGCCTTTGCCTTTAAAGAAGAAATTCCATATACTGTTAGAGATGGGAATAAATACAGCTAGATAGAATAACCACCAAAAAAGATAGATGGATCATTAATCTCATGCAAGTGAAGACAGTGTATTCATTTCTTATTTTTTGAGCATAATATAGCTGGCACGTTTCCATGTACACCTGCAAGTGTGTGATTCATATGTGAGTTTTTATATGCTCTTATGTTATTGTCCAAAAAGAACAACATATGGACAGTAAAATGCATGCTGCACTTCAGCAACAATTCTGAAGGACAAATAATACTGGGACGACAATATGGGGCAGCCCTGGGGAAATCTGTGGCCTCAATGTCCATGCAGTCAACAGCAGTCAATGCAGCTGGGTCGGCGTAATCAGTCCTGCCTGGCTTCAGGACGATGCAGCTGTTGTGCGAGGTGCGGACCACGGTATTCTCCCCGACGGGGCTGGGAAGTGAAGGGAATGTTAAACCAAGGGACAGGCTCGCTCCTGGCTCCCCGTGCACAACTTTGTCCAGCAAAACCTTACCAGCTTTGAAGGCAACCGTAATGCTTCCCAGAGCCTCAGCCTGCGCAGCTGCTGATGTGCCTCTCACGGGCTGGGGCTGATGGGGAAGATGTCTTCTTCAGCTTCTGTGCCAAGGGGGGGATCTTTTCTGATTGGATTAAAGGCAGTTAGCCTTCATTTTACACCACTGCCAGCCTTTCATCCAGCGCAGAGGAGCAGGAGGGGAAGTCAGTCTTTCAGCAGTGAGGGAAAAAAAGAGTACCTGTGGGGCTTAGCAATGGGCATGTACAGCAAGCCTCAAGAGCAGGATCTGAAGTGGTATTATGTGTCTTTCCCGTCCAAGGTTTAACAGAAGGGACTTAATTTTGCAGGGGTTTTAATACTGTCATTTTAAGCCAAATTGTAATGTCCTCAAAGTTGAGCTGCCTTCTCAGCTACATCAGATTTATGCTGGCATAAAGCTCTCTTGGTTTCAGGGGACCTAATCTCAGTTTACTTAAAGTGCTGTAAATCAAAGAGAATATGGAAAAAGAACAGCTCAAAGCCAGGTTAATGGGAACGTGACCTGAGTGGGGGCCAAGTACAGTGGCCATTAGTGTGCAGTGAAAAAAGGACCTTCATCTTCAGAAATAGTTGCCAAAAGCCGACGCCTTTTTCCTTCACAGTCTTTGACCTCACCAGAGTGCCTTAATTTATATGTCTGTCCATTTCCACTCTGCTGCTAATTTTAACCTGTCTTTCCATGTCTCTCTGTGTATGAAGTTACTATATGATCTGTCTCCTTTCCCTCCCCCCTCCGCCATGCCTATCCTAGAGATAGCTATCCTACAGGAGATCCCAGTTACAGTATTCTTCCATGTGGTCCCATCCTGAAAGGTTGTTTGGAAGGACTGTTCTGGTGGTTATTCTTCCCTGGAGGATGCTCCAAGAGCACCGTCTTGATGTCGGAGAAAGAGACATCCTAGCAGACAAGCGTGATCTTTAATGCAACGTGGAAAGAATTACAGATGGAAGATTGTAGCCATAAAGTTTTAAAGATGAAGCTGCAGCTGGATAGCCTGATTGAATGAATCACTGAAAAGTTTTTACACCTGTTTAAATTTTGATAAAGAAGAATAGTTTCAAAGGACTTGATACTGGAGATTTTGAACTCGCACAATAAAAGACCACAAAATCCATTTCCTTGGAATGAAGTGAGATTTTGCTGAAATGTCACATTTTCCTCTCACAAGAGAACTATTTTCACAAATCAGAGAATTTTCAAAATCATTTTCTCAGCTATAATTGGAGATTAAGCAATAAAATATAGTTTTGGTAAGAAAACAAGAAATTTTTTCTAGAAGTCTAGTGAAAAACAGTTGTATCATTAATATTTTGTTACTGGAGAAGTGAGCTGTGGTTATGGCTCAACAGACCCTGGAAAATTTTCAGCACAAATTATGCCAGAAATATCACATGGAGGAAAATCTTTCATTCCCCCTATGCTCCCCCCTTCTATTGAGAGCTGTAATTACAAGCTTCTTACTGAGTAATATTCTAGAGACACCTACTTGCCCTGCTGTACTTAAGGGCTTGTCAATGCTTCCATTATAAACCTCTCTTTTTAGGGGTTCACATAACTGTAAAATTTTGCTCTGGACTGAAACTTGGCAACAGATCATGGTAAAAAAAAAAACAAAAAACCCAACATGTTTTTTTCCCATAATTTGTTTTTCTTCAAATATGTTCAGTGGAAAAAAAAATATAGACTAGAAAAATGAAAAGTTATTTCAAAACATACAGTGCTCATATATTTTATTTGCTTTTATTCACATTTTGGGGGGAGGGGCAGAATTAAAAAGAAAACTAACAAATAGGTTAACATTCCAGATCCAGTTCAGCACTTAAAGAGCAAAGAGATTCAACATTAAAGCTGGAATTGCAGTGGTCTCTTAACAGTGGGTGATCTGTCATTCCATATGGGCTGGCTACAAAGGTGTGAGTTAAGTATGGAGTTACAGTCTTAATTCTGAATTTCCTTACCTTGGTAAGTTTAAGACAGATGCTTAATGCTCTTTGAATGTAGTGGTTTATATACTTTTATTTTGAATGTAGTTTTTGGACATCATGCCCAGAACTGTTTTGAAAATCTTTCCCCAGAGGTAGGAAAATGAAAGTATGTTGTCATTTCCCAGTGCTCCCTCAAAGGAGGGGTTTTGTTTGCTGTTCTGGATTACTGTTCTGTTTTTTTTCCCCCTCAGTCCAATCCTGTGAACAGCCCCATTAATGTATATATGAACTTATATTTTTCTGCTGGTGAAGACATGAGGTATCTGTATTACTTTCTGTAATCCAATGAGATATTAAAAAATTATATGATACCTTACATATTTTGTTCTTGTAAGCTGCATGGAAATTTTGAAAATTTGCATAAAGGTATTGTAGNAGGAAAGGAAAGGAAAGGAAAGGAAAGGAAAGGAAAGGATTTTTTTTTCCCCTGTCGGCATTCAGAGAATGATTTTATAAGTGGTTTCAAAATAAACCACATTTTGCTGAATCAATAGCTTTCATGTGTATGGTAAAACCATCATTAAAGGCCATATTTCAACCATGAATATCATGTAGCTGGTTGGAAAATATTTTTGTAATCTTAATTAACTCTTCCTAATATTGTTGAAAGGATATCAAGCAGTATTTATATTATCTGGAAAAGGTCAACTGTAGTATTTTCTGTTTCAGGGCTGATTGGTTTCTTGAAGTAAATTGAAAGCTCACCTAAAATATACAAATAAGCAATGTTTATGGTCATAGCTTCTTTTGTAAAGGAAAATATCTGCCTTCTTCACATAAGAACTGTCTTACGGACAATTAATTCAGAGTCTAATCCAAAATGTGTTAAAGTCAATCAGGGCACCCATGCAAAGTCTACAAGGACAATAGCAGAATATGCAGACTCCAGCTACCAGGGGTAGAATTATACACTAAAATCTAAAGGTTTCAAATAGAAGAAATATTGTCAACTTCTGGCACCTTTGAAGCTAGCTGTCCTTAACCCATCCTTATCCACCATACAGATAACTGCACAATCAAGATGAGTGGTTTTGCAGTGTTTCTTTTTGGGTTGCACTGACATGGTCATATTTGCTTGTAGTGAGTCTTTCTGAAAGAGCTAGCATCTACTTCTCCTGTTGTTACTTGTGTTCAGTCATGATAATCTCGGGTACAGATAATTTTTTCATAATTTTTTTCAGCTGCTCATCTTTTTTTTTAAATGCTCTTTTTAGGCTGAAATTTTCCAGCTGCTTTCAAGTCCAGAGGGTAAATATTGGAACATTTGAGTAAAATCCCTTTAACCACTTTTACATCATTGACAAAATCTGCTGAAGCCAATGGAAAGATGCCCGCTGACTTCAATATTCTTTGGATCACACACTTACTGTGTGAAAGAGCGGTTCTTTTCCTTTTGCTGTTTAAACTCAGATATTCTTCACCATCATGGGCTATAAATTATCCAGGAGGATTTTTTGCCGCACAGAATTTATAAACCCCCACAGGCAGGAGCTTTTCCCAATAGCTATACTTATGGACCTATGTTACTTTCTTCAACACCAATGCCATTTAAACATCTATATATGTCTCATATATCTTGTACATTTAAGAACCAAGATAGAGAATCTAAAAGACTCTGTCAGACAGGCACCACCTTCACTGTGAAACAAAGAAGGTGATCTTGCAATCGGTGGTTCCTATATAATATGACTATAAAAATTTTGGTTAACTGACCGGTCATACAGAATGACCTTGTATCACTGGGCATCCCAACTGCTGCAATAGCTGCAGGAATGGGAGAAGTTAGAACTACAAAGAGAAGAGGACTTGGGTGGTTGTGTGTGATTCTTCAGCCATGAGCACAGTAAAGACCTTGGAGGAAAAATGTGTGTTGGTAGCTACTAAAATATACAGATGAAGACAGGACATGAGGGAATTCAGAGAACTAACCTGAGATACCACGCACCACAGGTAAAGGTAGGTTGGTGAAAGCATTTCAGCAAGTTTTTCATTCATTGCAAAAATGGTGCATTGGACCAGTAAATAGTCTTGAATTTGAATTGAATTTTCCAAGTGGTTCTGATACTTAAAAAATACATATATATATATTTGGAAGACTACATAAAATCAAAGAGGAGGAGAAGGAAGAAGCAGGGGATTTACTTTCTGATCCACAGTTTGCCTCAGCAGGATGGATACAAACTTTATCATCAGAGGGTAGATTTTTCTTCCATAGATTGCCCTTCTTGGGACAATTCAATAATCTGGCAGGATACTGGTAAAGAGCAAATGAGAACAATTGTATAGCCTAGGGCTTAACACACTCCAAGGAGAGCTCTAGCCCATAATCCAGAAAAATATCTTATAATTTAATGCTAAATGGAAGTCTGTCACTAGAGAACACTTTCTATCACCATCAGAGAGATTATTCCAAGCTGCAAAGTCCATCAGACAATAGGTTGATCCCCTGGCTTTAGGACTGGGGAAGTACCCACCCAGGCTATTTGAGGACCACGTTGCTTCTGTTTCTTAACTGTGCTCAAGAGGCAGCTGAAACTTTTTCTTTCAGACTGACACACACATAATAAGAAACAAAAACCCCACAAACAAACAAACAAACAAAACCCTCTCATTTGATTCTTACACATCTTTTAAAATTATTTTGGTCAGACTAATTACTATTTGTCCTTGTTCTAAAGAACAAGGTTATGGTAGGGGCTTTCCCACAGACATGAAGATTTAACAGTTCACCTGTTAAAATGCTAAACAGATGCCTGTTAAGAATGCAGTGCAGCATTTACAAAAGAAGTCAGGCACGTTGTCTGAAATACAAGGATGAGACTCAGAGAGTCATAAAGAACAGCGTAGGTCACCTTCTCCGACCTCCTTGCTCACAGCAGGCTGAGTTGTTGGGGTCTGTCTCAGGCTTTTGCCTTGCAACACAGAAGTTTCTTTAAGCCCAGTCATGTCCAGAACTGCATTGGACTAAT
Organism: Aramus guarauna; assembly: GCA_013400195.1. Classification (NCBI taxonomy): domain Eukaryota; kingdom Metazoa; phylum Chordata; class Aves; order Gruiformes; family Aramidae; genus Aramus; species Aramus guarauna. The sequence goes on along the minus strand of VXBL01002501.1, from coordinate 128,238 downwards.
CAGAAGGAAAGCTGTAATTAAAAGGCAGTTGTTTAGATCAGGATGAAGAATTACTGAATACAAAGGTAAGTGGAAAACTGACAGGATCTTCATTCTGTAATTTGGGGCATTTCTTTCATTCAGACTATGCGAGATAACGCATATGGCTGTTGTGGAAGAAGAAAAGGGAAGTATTTCCCATATTGACTGATTCATGCTCAGAGTACTCAGATGCTTTCAGCTATCTGCCAACCTAGTCGTGAGAGTGTTTGTGGCATACCAGCTGGAGTTATCTTAGGCATTGTAGTAAGGGTTCCTAAAGACAAGCTACAAAATGTTTGTATCTCCTGAGCCAACCCACATCTAATTTGCTGGGAAATTTCTTCATTCACCTGCTGAGTAGAACAAAAGAAGAAGAAAAACCATTACAAAAATGTGAACAAGCCATTTGATAGGAAGCATTTTGCGTTCTCTTTATGCTGCTTTTCAAACCAAAAAGAAAGAAGAGATAACTTCTTTCAGAAACACTTTCTCACAATCAGATTTCATTTCAAGAGTGAAGATCCCAGTAGGAAAATATTTGTAACAAAAAGACAAGATAAAGATGTGAAAGAAAAGGAATAAAAAGTGGTAGTGTATATTCTCTTAAGCAGGTGTTAGGCAGAGATAAGTGGAGAAGACAAGAATAAAATTGAAATAAAAGAGTTCCTACATCTGTGATTGCAAGTGGTCAAGAGATTAGACAACATGTAAATAATTTTCAATCTGTCATATCTGAAATGTCACATGTTGAGAGAATTTCAGGGCAGAGGGGAGACCAAAATATTAGCCTTGCAGGATGTGGAGGCCTTGTTTTATTTCAGACATTGGGAGAGCTTCTGCCAGATGCTGAGCCTGCCTGAGGTCTCCGTAGGACAGAAGGGTGAAGCTGTCCCTTCAGCTGGTGTATCCGCACTGCAGCCAACATAGCCGCAGTGGAGACAGGCTGAGGATCTGACCTGTTGTTGTGAATGATTTGTCCCGATTGAAAACTTTTCCCAAAATATAAGACTAAGACTGGAAAAGAGTGAGCGGAAAGAAGTATCCCAATTTGTAAGCAAGGGAAACCCACGGTCCCTAGACTGCATGTTTACCAGAAAAAGGTGTTAGGTGTGTTTTGCACAGCTTGGGAGCTTAAGCGTTCATTATCTCTGTCAATTGTCCATGGGTTAAGTCCAGCACCAAGGGCTCACTGTGCTCCTGTCAGCTAGAATGCATTACAACAGTTAAAAGATGGAGAAACATCTGAGCTTGCACCTGCATTCGATTAGCTGCTCTGGAAACAGGGGTGTGAACGAGAGCTGCTCCAGAGCATGTAGGGAGAAGTGTCTGAAACCTGGGTAGGTGTCCAATGCTTGCTCTTATTTTTAAACTTTTTTTTTCCCATGCCTGATTAAAATAAAATAGCTCATGCAGAATATTCAAACATTTAAGTGCTTCTTTACTATGGAACACTGAAAGCAGCTCTATACCAGGTAAGTCCTATTAGTTTTCTTCCTTCAGATTAGCTTTAATTGACACTGATGATGTTGAACAATTATTTATCTGAGAAAAAAAACCCAACTTACTTTAGTTGTTATCTCTTCTATAACACTGTTATCTCTTATTTTCAGTCTTGCAGAAGTTACACAATTGGAAGAAGAATATAGCTTATTTAGAGCTATAAGCACATAGGTTACTGCTAAAATGCAATAGATTTAAAATACCATGGCTTACCCCCATCTGATCCAAAACCCACTTCCAATAGGACCCTTCTCATGAACTCCATTAGAAACTGGAGAATTCCCTCAAATTTAATATTCCTTCAACATTTAGAAACAATTGCCTTGTAGGAGACTGCTGGGTAACTGAGCTGTTTTCTGCTTTTCTGGAGAAGCTGAACTATAAAATTCCTTTCTATCTTTTTCAAACTCAATGTTAAAAGCAAGATGTTTGTTTCCTAATGTGTCCAGGTTATTTACCCTGCTCTGGTTCAAAATCTTCTTTTCACTTGCACCCTAGCTTATTTGTGGCCAGTTTACTCATCAGCCCTCCAAATTGTTTGAACATGTCAAAACAGAACAAAACAAAAAACCCACCTCCCCAAACAAAAAACCTCCAGCTCTATACTTGAGGCTTGAGCACATTTGACGCAGTGGCAGCTTTCCCACTGATTTCACCGGATGCAGGATCAAATACTGGACACTTAGCTAGGGCTGAGGATCTGGCCAGCAGAGTCAACAAATCACTTCTTCAGGCTCATCAATGACACATAACTCCAAATTTACACCACACACCCCTAAGGGCTGGCTCTTCTTCCTCAGCCTAGGTAGCATTACTGTTGGGTTTAATGAGTAGGAAGCATGTTGTTTTGGAGGAAAACCATTCAGTGCTGAAACTAATGTCTTTGCTGCTCACTAAAAGCCCAGGTTTATTGCTTATGAGGCTTCAGACCTGTCTTAATCAAATGGTAATGCAAGTAACGTGATATTCCCCTTTTTTTTTTTTTTTTCTTTGCTCAGCTGAAACTGTGTAGGTTGGGTAACAAATGGGGAATTAAACTCTGCATTAAATAACTTATTTTTACATCTGCAGGTAGCCAAATAGAAAATCTTTATTATTCTCTCTCAGAAATTGTTTAAACAGTTTAAAACAGTTTTCACAAAGCCCTTACAATGGAACTTTTGTTTGATCGCATTCAACCTTGCTGCACTTGTAGGTTTAAGCATACATGACAGAAAAGTTTTTAAGTAATTTTTGTCTCCCTCCCTACTCAGTGTGTGTTAATCAGGTTGCCACCTACTTTTTACGGTAAATGATTTACAGCCCTAGTGCATATAATTGCCTGCCAAATGTGAGTCACGGACAACATTTTTGAACCCTAACCCTCTGCTGCAGGCATACAAAGGAATTGGACACCTCCTCCTGGTGAGGTCTCAGCAGCCTCATAGTTGTGCACAGATTTGTGCTCTAATTACATCTCACATCAGGTGTTTTCTAAATCATTCTTCTCAGGTGAGACAAACTATTGCTACAGGAAAAAATTAACCAGAAGGCATGCTCAAATTTTCAGGGAACAGGCAGTCCTTCCCGCATTGAATGTGTCCCTCGGTAGCTTTAGGAAAGCACAGACTTTATCAACCTCATCCTTTACACACACACACACACAAAAAGTAAATAATGATCCTGATGTTAAATTCTCTTGGACCAACCTAACTGCAAATTGCAGATCTGGGATTGTATTTTATACTTTAGCTTACAGGTCTACTTTGCCATAATATTATCAGAAGCAGTGACTTGTCCCTCCCACCTGCGCTCCCCAGCTCCCAGCGCTCTCAGCTGTCAGACATGAAGATCTTTGATTTTGGAGTTTCCTAGTGCTGGGAGCACTTCTTGCTGGGGCATGTTAAGAGAACAACAAAACCAGAGCATTTTCTGAAAAGGTCAACCCAGCAGCATCCTTGCAGGATTCTACAGGTTTTCCCTTCTGCACCCACCTCTGCAAGAAAGGGGTTTGGGGTATTTCTTAAATGTTTTCTATTTGTTGGAGCAAATGGCTTCACACAGACAGAAATGCTAATGCGACCCTCCCAAACACTAAAGAATTGAGCATCACGGGAGGTTTTCATTATGGAGTGATGGCAGCCTGTTCAGTATGATGTCATAGTCACCATTGTGAGTCCTTTAAAAATTTTTGTCCTTGCTACTTCAACATGAAGTAGTATGGACAATTTCAACTACAAGATATCCTTCCCTCTTATACCTTTAGCAAGAGAACAGTCTGTCTGACATTCTTTTTAAATTATATTAAAGATCTTAATAGTCATTTTTATGAGGGGAAAAAAAATGTTAGCTGAGATATGCTAGAGGGTTTGTGGCTGTTAAGGTCTGAAGCAGATTATTTACAGAAAATACAAATAAAATACACAAAAGGCGAGAGAAAGATTGAAAATCCATCTTCCTCAGGTTTCAACTTGTTGCATCCCTGCTTAAGAGCGATTTTTCACAGCAAGTGGTCTTATAGTTGACAGTAGCATACAGCAAATGTGTGCCATTGTGGGGTGGTTTTAAAAATAGTCTGAGCAGTCGAGTACTTATGGACATGAGGCAGCAAAAGATGCAGTCTGGAGCAGCTAAGCTGAAGTCTGTTAGTTTAGTGAGTTACTTTTAAATAATTATGTTGAAGGAGATAAATTGGAAGGACAAGGAATGAGGTGGTGAACAGGTGATGGTGCATGGGAACAAGGGCAGTAATGTGAATTGTGCCTTCCAGGCAGATCAGGATTTAGATGAAATCAGCAACAATGTCAGGATCATTTTAGCCCTCTTTGGCTTCTCATCCCTGAGAAGCCCTCAAAATCAGACAGCAAAGATCCATGTTGTCCCAGTGCCTTCCTGAATTCCACACCCCTCTCCTTTGTCCTTTGGAGCTTGTTGTGAAAATCTCCATAGAGGTTGAAAGTGTAAGCTATTTTTCAATTGTTTTGTTGCATCTCTATGGTTTATTCCTACCACCCACTATATCAATCTACACCTCTGCTAGTTATGGGATGCACTCCTAAGTCAGCTTTTTCTTTGGTTTTGCCAAAGGTTTTTGCCTATTTCCATTTGACTAGCTGTGATTTTGCGCAGTTGTGTAACTTTTGTACACTTCCACACAGTGGTAAAGAACTATTCACAACAACACTGAGGTCAGTTCATGTTATGGTGCAGAGAGTGTAAAGTCAGAATACAAACACCTTTGTGCTCTTCCAGTTTTAAAACAGCTCCAAACTGCTCATTTCCAAGCACTCAGGGCTGATGGAAACTGGAGCATTCTGGTTACGCACCAGGCACTGAGCTGGGATGGCACCAAGCAATGTCCTGACATGATTGATTTTTAATGTGACATGATTCCTTTGAGACATGGGAGATTTCCAAATGGCCTCTTAAACAACTTTTAAATTGCTTCTATGCTTTTGGGCAATATGGCCCAGGCACTGCCTCCCAACAGCACAAAGATGGCATTCAGCGGTGGCCGTGGCAAGTGTTAAGCATTTTCTGCTAGATTAGACTTCCACAAGCCTCAGAGCTGAAAAGCTAATTCTGAGATCAGATGTGGCAAAAAAAAAACAAGAAGAGAATTTTTCAGTAAGTGAATTACATTTTTAATATGCTGTTCTCTGCCGATGGCTCTGTGGATAAAATAATTTTCTACCATATAGAGCTGCTGCCTACCATCACACTCAGAAACACGGGTAGAGTTCATTAAAAAAGATGTTAAAAGACTGCTGTTAAGGATGCCAAATCAAGCAGTTAAAGAGTAAGAAATGCCAGCAATAAGATTGGCTCACCAACAGCTTTCCTGAGCATAATGATGTAGTCTTTAATTATATGATGATAACCCCCCTTCTTTTTTTTTTTTTCTTTTTTATTTGATCAATGCCTCATTCAGCTTTGCTCATCCTGATCCAACTCTTGTTGAGATATTTGAAACACTCCCACTTTAAATGTTGCAGGAGTCCTTACATGGTGTATTTCTTTGATTTTTAATTTTTGCTTCACTGTAAAAAGTGAAGCAGACAAAAAAAAAGTTAAAGCCCTTTCCCACAATTCTCAAGCATTGCTAAGTGAATATTCATTTAATACTGATTTCCTGATCATCATTTTGATAGCTTTTGTCATGATATCTGAATGCTCAGCCCGCATTAGTCAGCTGAAACACATCTGACTAGCTCTTCCAATCACATTAAAGACTGAGTATAATTCATATGCTCAAGCAGGAAGAATTAAAATTTCTTTCATTTTCCTTTCCTAACTTCTAAGTACTTAGCTTGGCAACCTTAACTTATTTTTAACATAATGGAGTGTTCTTGGCTTTAAAAAAAACAACCAACCCCCCCCCCAAAAAAAAACCCCAATCAAACAAAAAACAAACAAAAACCCAACCAAACAAAAAAACACAAACAAACAAACAAATTATATTATGGACCATTTTCATGACATATCTTTTGTGGAGGATGATCGCCTCACCAAATTGTTAGTTCTTTTTCTTCAGACAGCAGCATTGCTAACCTTGGAAGGAAGAAGAAAATAGCTAAGCCATCTGCATTTAGGAACAGTTCCCACTTCCTCCTTGCACACTTATTTCCATATTCTGAATTTACAGGGCTGCCTGCCCCGCTACCACCTATTGGTTCCCAACTAATGAAACAGTCATTCTTTAAAAGGAGACAGATTCCAGACAAATAAGATACTTTGTACAAATCTGACTACAACAAAATAAGAAATCAGAGGAAATAAAGACTGGTAGCCACGAGTCTGACGTTTACCATTTTATCCCTTGTTGTAACTGTTGCTGCGGCATGGCAGCTACTATATAAACTCTAAAATGCAATGCTATAATGTGTTACCAGTTACCTGGTAAATACACAAATTGTTTATGTTTATTTTAATGGTTTATTACATTACTTGTGCCACTTATTTCCTACGGCATATATTTTACATGTAACTTCCAAGTACGCTATCTGAATCTGAAAATATATGTTCAATTTAAGGCACTTCCTAATTTCAAAGAAGAAATTTTTTCACAAATCCCTCTTTGCAATCAATCTCACTAAAAAAAAAAAAAAGCCTCCACATTTTCATAGGTATTGTATGAAGATGGATGTATGGATGTGTAGTAAATTTATTAGCTGGTTGTCTTACATCATATTCTTCTATACGATGTTATAAATTGAAAAATATGATAATGAGGAAAATGCAATAAGGATTAATAACCGTACTGATGGATACATAATTCTCAAGGAAACAGCTTTCACCTACTTTCATAGAAAACGTCCTCATGGTGTCGTCACCTGCTTTCCAGCACAGAGCAAATAGACTGTGCCGTAAACTTGAAACATCTAAATGCAAATGCCTGAAGCATAACTAGGGGTTCAGTGATTTCCAAACTATTTATCACTGTTGAATTCTGTAGAAGTGGAATTTATTGCCTCCAGGCCTTCAACTGACCAAACAATGAATAGAATAAAAAAGAAAGTCTGCTGAATACGCATCTTTGCAGAAGTTACTTCTTGTGCGTCAATTCTGTGAGTAAAGTGTTCTCTTTAAAAGCCTTGCAGTGAGCCAACCATTTGTTGTATCTCCTATTTTTCTTCATTTTTTTTAACATGTCTTAGCTGACATTTTCCTCCACCCTTTTATCAGCCAAACTAGTTTATACAGTAAACAGTGTCCACTCACTTTCCCTCTTTTTTTAATATTCTAAGTGGGAATTTTTTTACATAATGATAAGTGAGGTTTTTTTATAGTCGGGCCCCTAACCTTTCTTATTTCTTATTAAACTACTGTCCTGTAAATGTCCTGTTTTTCTTCCCCTTACCTTTGTTAGTACTTCTGTCACAACGATGTTTGTATTTCCTAGACAAAACTGGGAATCCATCGTATTATTTTCTCTCTAAATACCTGATAAGAGGCAGGATCTTTTCAAAGTGTTATAATCTGTGGACAAGATAGGCAGAAGATGGTAAAAACATTATTATCATCATCTTTGTTTTACAGATGAAGAATGGAAGACACAAAAGAGGTCTGGGTATTTAGGTGCTAAATTACGTGTTTAAACACCTTTAAATATAAGCCTGTGGAGGAGGTGCAAAATGAAAGGACAGCTGGTGAGAAGCACTCCATAGCTTTAGCCACAAAATATTTAAAACCTGAGAACAAGGTCCACCATCCCTTTTTCATGCATAATACGGCAGGAGGATCCTTCCTCTTTTCTCCCGCTGTCCCTAGTTGATGTCGGAGGCGGGCAGGTCCCCCCTCCTTCCGGGCCGGGTGGTGGGCAGACAGGTTACACCACCCCCTCCCCAGACCCTGGCTGCCTGCTGCCCAGCAAGGGGTGTCTCAGCATCCTCCTCCTGGAGGGGCACGAGGCAGTAATATTTTTTACCACAGCTTTTGTCACAATTGCACAGCTGAAATTCTAAGTATTGTTTTGTTGACACCCACTGTACGGCATATATAGCTCCTTATGCTGCCAGCTTTCTTCTTGTGCTCACCCATGTATTTAATTTCTTTCCTCATAGGTTTCAAAGTATCCTGGTTTTGGCCGGGATAGAGTTAATTTTCTTCCTAGCAGCTAGCACAGTTCCGTGTTTTGGATTCAGGATGACAATAATGTTGATAACACACTAATATTTTAGTTGTTGCCAAGCAGCCAAGAACATTTCGGCTTCTCATTCTGCCCTGCCAACCAGAAGGCGGGGGGCACCCAAGAAGCTGGGAGGGGACACAGCCAGGACAGCTGACCCAAACTGGCCAAAGGGATATTCCATACCATATGGCATCATGCTCAGCACATAACTGGGGGGCTGGCTGGGAGGCAGTGTGGCTCAGGAACTAGCTGAGTATCAGCTCCAGGTGGTGAGCAATTGTGCTGTGCATCACTTTTGTGTATTATTATTATTATTATTATCACCATCATCATCCTTTTCTGTCATATTAAACTGGTTTTTATCTCAACCCATGAGTTTCACCTTTTTCTTTTCGATTCTTTCCCTCATTCCACTGGGGTGGGGCAGGGAGTGAGGGAACAGCTGTATGGCTGTTTTAGCTGCCTTCCAGGTTGAACCACAACACAAGGACATCTAGTTCCTTGGGAAAGACCTTTGGAAATAGACTATAGTTAGCTGCACGGTCTACAGAACAGTTGCATTGTCAGACCCAGTCAGTGTTAGTTGGAAACACTCATAAGCGTCAGTGTCTATCGTATTCTGGTGTCCCAGCTACTATTGTTTGTGTGTTGTTTTTCTTGGCTCTTTTTTCAGTACCGCACTAGCTTTCAGTTACTAGTATGTATTCTTCTTTGTGTGTGTAGTAATACAAATATTTACTGTGAAGTATTATTGATATGACTCAGTGTGCTTTGTGAAGGCTCAGAGGGAAGGTTTTCAATATTTTAACATATTCCACATAGGTTTTAAATTCATCAATGATAAGAGAGTAACCCAGTGTGTTTTATACATATATTAAGGCTGAGTGAAGCTGATCTATTCTTTACCAAGTGCATTTTGAATACAGACTCAAAACATCCTTGAGTTTTGCAGTTGAAGAATATGTCTACAAGTTAATCGGTCTCCATTTACATCCATATTGTCATGGTTGTAGCTCCATATATGACTGCAGGATCCCCAGTCAGTCGTATGTTTTCAGATGACTCATGTTCTGACTAGTTTAGAGTGAACCAGCTGATTTTCCAAGGAGAAAAACACAGAAGCAGCGTGGTAGCTTACAGTCCAACTTGATTCCTACAAGCAATATGGACACAGCTGGCTGTGGGTAATTTGGATTTCAATCTAAAGGGGAATGAAGCTACCAAAAGCTTTGTAGCTATACCCTCTGTGGCTACAGTCATGTATAAAATGGATAAAACAATTCTTTTTTCCTCACAATGTTTCCCATCTTGCTTTTTTGAAAACTCTTCATTTCACACTGTACCTGTAAATTAATTAGTGTAATGAGACCCTTATCTTGAGGGCATGTGAATAATTATGTTCACTGGACTCATCTTGCAATGATGCTAAAACTGGGGTGTGGGAGCAAGAAATAATAAATATATTTGGCTATAGGTAAGCAGCATAGATAAACTGTTATTATAAATGACAAGCATAGCCTATCAAAGTAGCTAACTTGCAAACGCACAGAGAAAAGTACATTATGTATTAAAAAAATGCTTGTACAACAGAAGGGTGAATTCCCGAGTGTTCAGCTGACATGACTTTGCTGTACAGAAGAGAAAGCAGAGGGTTTGTATGTAAAATAAGAGAGGCTGAGAGTCTGAGTCAAGGAGAAAAATACTCAGATAGCTGTTCTCCGCAGGAAACAAGTGAGCCTAACTGTTCATCCCTGTGGCCATGCAGGAATGTGGGGTGCATGTACCCCACCTGGGAATTAATAGCTTTTGCTGCAGAGAAGTGTTGCTCCTGCCACTGTTTTCTCCTCCAAGAGCAACTGCGCTGCTGGCCCCAAACTCCAATTTCTGCCTGGCTTGATACACTGAGGCAAAAACCATGGGCAGGTGGTGACACATGTTTGTCTCAGAGGTCTCTCCAGCAAAGTTAAGAGGGTTTTTTTGTAGTAGGTGGGAATATTTTTGTGTAGCTAGTAACTCACCAGCCTTCTCTAGCATTGCTTGAATTTCTGGCCCTTGGTGCAGTTTGGTTGGTCTTTGGTCTCTGCTGGTTGCTTTAAGCTATGCAGACAGATGGTTGTCTTTAGGGTCTCCAAACCTAACATGTAGAGGATAACCTGTGGACAATACCTTTTCCTTTTTTATGTAATAATTGTGGGTCATGGTTCTGACTCCATGTATTACTAATATTGAACCTAAGACCTCAATGTAAAAAGTTTTCCATCCTTCTTTCCTTAGTATTTCTTTAATTCTCTTGCATGAATTCCCCTTTTTTACTCTGAGCCAATCCAGCTTCCAATGAAGATAATGGTATAATCAGTCACTTCAAACATACCAGGTTTCTGAACCCCAGAATAATTTACAATACGAAGCCAATACTCATTTCGATGGTGCAGAGACTCCCTGACTACTGAGTTAGTATAATCCCTTTTGCAACAGAAGGGGAATTAGGATGGGTAGGCTGCCACACTCAGCTGTTCCCTCAGCTAGGTGGGAATTGAACAGGAATGGTCTCCACAGCGCAGCTGAGGCAGGGACAGGTTGCAGGTGTTTAGTCTGCTGGGGCACTTGGTTTTCAGCAGGGCTCTGATATTGTCCCCACGAGGGACGAGCACATCCCCTGGGGCAGACCCCTGTTATGCAACCCTGCCATGGTTGCATCATTCCTAATGAAAGATCCATCTAACATGGCCCATTCTTGCAAAGGGCTTCAATGAATCTGCATTTTTTGCAATGAAAAAAGGTTTGTCAGGAAATTCCTGTCTACTTCTAATGAGGCTGAATATCAAAAAGTGATTCCAGAGCAATGATTGCATGCTCAGTGGACACAAACACATCTAGTGATGTTTTTCAGTGTGGGAAAAAGTACGGTCTTGCAAAAATTGTAATGCCATTGGTCTCTCTCACTCTCACAACTGCCTTTCAAAATGGTATAATTTGAGAGTTCCCTGCTATGCATGTACGTACAGCATGGTTGAAAGGGCAGGGCACTGAATGGCACTTTGCTGTTTTAAAATGCAAAGTTCAATCTATGGCAAATCCATATTTCTTTGGTGAATTGTGTAGAGTAAGCAGACTGTTCATGACAGCTCTATGAATAATAATGGTGATTTTATCATGATGCTTTTGCTCCTGCTGGATATTATTATGCAAGACTGTTCCACAGTAACTATTATTCAGTTGCAACTTACAGAGAAGCTGAAAGGTTGCAAGTTCAATAGAGCAAAACAGTTTTCTCACTTTTCTTATTTATTTCTGTATTTACAACTCTCAGTTTACCATGTCATACAGACATAATCCTTTACCCTCTTTCTGTGTGGAAGGTGAAAATTCGGGAGGAAGATAGGCAGAGTTGTAACAAGTCATCCCTCAGATAGGTTTTCCTTTCCTCTTCCCTCTCTCCTTCACCAGTCTCCACTCCTTCCAGCCACTTGCTGTTAACCCAGCGATCTCCCAACCTGAGCAACTATATATATGTTCCCATTTAGCACTTTCTCTGGGGAACCTAGCCTCCTTGTCTCCTCATCCTTGTCAGAAGCTGCTGGTAGCCCAAAAGCGCTAATAAAATGCACAGGAGGAGGACAGAGAGATGAAGAAACCATAACCAGGGAGAGTTAGAGTTTGAGATTGTGAGTTACGAATCTTCATCTTTGCAGACTCTCACCCAGGAACTGCTGCTGTGTTGCATTACCACTTCCCAGAGTGACAACAGGCAAAATAAGAGATATTCAGTTCATACCCATCTCCTTTATTAGTTGGTAACTTCCAGAGGCTATCACAGCCACAGGTCAACATCATTAAGAATCAGCCCATCCTTTGGGTGCCCTGGAAGTGCCTCTGGCCACCCGGCGCGCTTGAGGGCTCTGAAGGGAAGTGTGAGAGCTTTCCACGTATGAACGTGTTCAAAGGCAGCCAGTGGAGACAGCAGAGATGAGGCCATCCATGCTGTGAATCAGACAGATGTTGGTGTCCTTAGCCAGGCAGACCTTTTCCACGCAGTGCTTTTCTGCATGACTGTATAATTTAAAAGTAATCAGTCTTGAAAGTTATGGTGCTGTCTTGAACAATTTTTGTTCATAGGTAGTGAAAGAGCTGTGGTGTTTGTGTAAGCAAACTCTAGAGAAGTCCAGGAGAAGACATCGGGTATAGATTGGGTTACTGAATCAAAAAGAAATGTGTTCAATAGACCATACCATAAAGGATAGTAACTCTAGCATTATTTTTTTTCTTTTCACTGGTGTTAGTGCCTTTTGAAGCAATGGCAACCTACTGCTATTTTATCTGCTCTTACCTGGGAAGCCATTCTGCCTTTGTCCAGCGTGCAAAAGACAGCAGACAGGATGCCAGCTAATTGCCACTGCTGTTTTCAGCTGATGCTCTTTGTTACTCTTTCCTGCTCGTTCCCTCTGTGAACCAATTGTAGCTACTAAGCTGGAGGACAGGAAAATGCCCATCACAAGCCTCAGCTTGCAGGCTGACAAGAGGGAAGCAACATCCTAGTGACCTCAGCAAATTCTGTTACATGCTGCAGCTCTGACAGCACTCCCACGCTGCACTTACCTCCTGGAAGGGTGTGTTTGAGAGTAATGATGTCACTGCTATACCATTCCCAATTTCCTAGGAGGGTGTATCTAATTTTCTAGGTATATGCTAGAAAAGATGAAGGCAAGAAGTAAAATTTAGAATAATGACAAAGGAAGATTAAAACCTACTTCTTCCTTCTTCCTATTGTCATCTAGATATCTGTATGTCTTTGCAGATTCATTTTTGTTTTGTTTTTTAATACTAGAGTTTATTTCTAAGAAACTGGGGCTCTAGTCCTACAAATATTAATGTGTATGTCCAACCTTAAATACATGCAATATCCTTACTTAGGAAATTTTTGAACATGTCTCTTTCTTTTTCATTTTTTCATATAGGTATAAGAAATTGTTATTGATTTTCCTCTTATGAACTGAATTCTTTCTCTTCTGCTTCTTAATTGCTGATTTTTGTAAACTCAAGCACAAAATGATAAATCATTTCTGGTTTGAACAAAGCATTGCTTAGGATATATTGGGTCTTTCAGTGGATGTCACTGAAATCTTTAATACAAATATGTCTCCTTCTTGGGAAAATCTATGAAAACGCATCACAGGATCTGTGAGCAATTTCATCCATTGATTTCTTTTTCTTTTGGCTCTTGCATATCCATACATGTTTCTGGAAACTGTCAAGCTTTACCAAACTTTAGAGCAAATTATGACAACAACAACGACAACAAAAGAAAGAAAAGGCTGACATGATTCATATAAAGAGGAGTTTCCCTTAGAACAGGGCTGTATAGTATCAGGTAACCTAGGTGGTGTATTTCAATACTCGTGACACTGCTGGCTTTTGGTAAATTATGCTATGGTTGTCACATCTTTCCTGGCAGCATCTCCCAGCTGCTGTACTTTGGGGAATTAGGTTGCAGCAATGAAAACACAATGTGCCTGGTGCTGTGGCATGCCAAGGGAAATGAGATCACAGCTCAGCTGATTAATTTCTTCATGGGAATTCAATAGGCACCTTTTGGAAACAAAAATTGCTAAGGTGTGGATAACCACAGGCAAAAAAGTGGATGCATGTCTACAATAGGGAAAGTCACCATGGAGTGAATTCTGTTACAGAAAGGTACTAATTATATCGATCCTAAGGGCAGATCTTTTAAATATCTAGTGATTTATTTGCACCCATATTGTTCGAAGGAAGACTTTTTACTTTGCCTTCCAGTTCTGTAAGTGCAAGCCAAAAGTCCCTGAGGAGCATTTGTCATGGAAGTCTTTTTCAGGTACTTCAAAGTAAAATTAGTGTAGAGTCTTTAATTTTCTCAAAAATTGGACACAAAAAATCCCAACAGGCACATTTTTGAAAGACATACTTTTTAGCCTTGGGATGTGCTAAAATTTTCACATACAGTATGTATTTTATTCAAAAGCATTGACTTGTGTATAGAAAGGATAACAAATATTTAGAACTCTTTGGGACAGGAATCACTGTCTTAAATACATGACCACTCACTTCAGGGAGGTCCAGCCCACTATCACCACCTCTGAATGCAAGGACTGTTGAGGCCTGCAGCCAGATTAAAACCTGAACTGCAGAGCTCAGAGCCATCCCTATTTTGCATGATTATCTGCTATATGAAGTTGTCTGGCCCAAAAGGCATATAGTGAAGCCCTCAGAGGAAGACTCTTTTGGAGACTTGCTTCCTCTGTGATAACTGTTCATCTGATGAGAGAAGAGGAGGGTTAGGGAGTTTCCGTGTAAAAAGGAGTACAGCAACTGGCATGCTGTCACGCCAGGCCACGCTGTGAAAGACACTGATGGGATGTCCAGCCCACCACTTCTGACAGGGCAAAGGGTACAGAAAACTGCAATCTCAGGTTTCAAAGGATGACAAGGACCAGAAATTTACTTTAACTGATTTGAACTGTTACGTCCATGGCACTAGGGTGATTCAACAACTGTTCCATCAGTTTGTAGGGCATAACCCTGAGCAATCCTGAAGGAGAGGACTGGTAAGGGAATGTCAGAGAGATGCTCTTGAGAAGTATTAGATACCTGAAGAGCATCATCCAGAGAGGAAAAAATTGTCATGTAGGTGGCCAAGGTATGGTTCTTGGAGAGGAACTGTGGGGTAGTGTTTTTAAAAGGTGGGCATGGGGATAGGGAGAGAGATGCTATTTAGAGCTGTGCCTAAACTTTTGTAACTGTACCAGAAAGATTGCCCTAATTCCCCCAGGCCTTGAAGCAAGCCTACCATGATTATCTAAGCACATAGGAACGTGCAAGGGAATGTCAAAACTGACCCTGAGTTTGAGAGCTGAAGGGGAACGGTGAAGCTGTCAACAGCAATGGGCAGAAGAGGAGGAGTGGCAAGTTCAAATTAAAGTATTACCTGTGATCTTTTTAGCTTTGGGTGACAAGGAATCATCCCGATGCACCAAACCGTCAATTCAACTCAGGGAATGCAGCAGAAATAGACAGGACAGGGGGGTAAAAATATTCAGCCAGGAATAATAGCAGAAAACAAGAGGGGGAAAAAAGCATACAATGAGAAAACAGGAGTCTGTAGTGACTTTGAGAGAGTCCCGTGGAGAAGGCAGCAGGAGTGGCTCTAAGAGGCTGAAAGAGCAATAAAGAAGGCAGAGAGAGCCACAAGGGGGTACTGCCACAAAAGCCAAGCCAGAAAAGGGTGATCAAGGGTATCAGATTAGACAGGAAGGTCAAAGAGGACACAGAGATCCCCGTGTTAGCCAGAAAGAGGTCATTTGAGACCTTGGTGAATTAGTTTGAATGGGGATGACTGGAGCCAGATTGCAATGAGTCAGAGGAAAGGAAATCAATGCAGTGGTCGTAAACAGGCCTTTCAAGTCACTTAGAAGTGAAAGGGAGAAGGGAGGGCTGCGAGAGAAAGAAAAGCTGACCTATTTGCACTGGAAATTCACAAACAATGTACTGCTTATCCCTTTCCCTTCCTCGATGTATGAATTACCTTATTTTTTTGTTTTCTGATGGATTTTTGTTGTTTTCATTTTGAAGATCAGAGAAGTTTCCAGACTCCCTGATTTTAACAATCACCCATTAATATATCTCAGGCACCTACCCAAAGAAACGCATATGTATAGCAGCCTGTACAAATTTCTGTCTCTCATATTTATTACTCAATCTCCATTTAACCATAGAGCTTCATTTGTTTTCATGATCACTGCTCGTATGAATGTCTGGTACTGGAGTTCATTGGTGCCAAACTAAAATTAAATTTGGTTTTAAATCCCTGGAAATCCTACAGAAACATAAAGTGAGTGATTGTGCTATAGAACACACTGTAGAGAAGCCTGGCTTACCATGCTGTTTTTCCAAAAACATGTTTATTCCTTTCAAGGCATACGTTTGTCCCACCAATCACAGATTTTGCCAACCTGGCAACATTTAAAAGATACGAAAAATATTTTGATAGAAATGCAACTGCTTAGGATTTAGTCATATAATTCTCACTGAAATGAAAAGGTAGCTCACAATGGGAAACATTTGAGAATTACATGGGAATACAGATTTGTGATTTCTGGCACTGCCTTTGGGGTCAGTAAGTACCTGTGCCTGGAAGAAGAACAGAGTAATGGGGTTGGGAATTTCCACAACAGGCTTGAAGCAATGCTTGCTGTCTGATTTTAAGACCACAGTTTTCATGTGCCACCTCTTGCTCATGATGTCTTGATCCTGACGGAGTGAACGCCCAAAGAAAGAAAAGCCCCTCTGAATCACAGTTCGCCTCTAAAATTATGACCGAAGTAATAAACATGCTGTGTGCCAGACAGACCGGCAGTCAGGTCACTGGTGGCCCACAGCGCCTTTCTGGGTGGCCTGTAAAAGTTTTAAATCATGGGCTTACAGAAATTGCTGGCTGATAAGGAGGCAGTGGCTGCAGAGCCACTCCTAGCCACGTGCCCCCTCCGTGGGCATCAGCCTGGGACCCCCAAAGCTCCCCGTGCCAGGGCAGGCTACTCCTCAGCTTGCTTTGCAGCCTACGGTCTGTGCTCCCACCTGTGAAGTGGTTCTCCACAAACAAAACTTAGAGAGCATCTAGTGCAGGCTATTATGCATCTTTAAAAAGAAAATAACTTTAACGATATTCAGCTTCACCTTCCTCTGCTCCAGAGCAATAAAGCAGTTTATCTGACTTGACTTTTTTCCTTGATATTTAAATCAATAATTTCATCCATGTTAAATGAATACCATCTACAGCAGATTTAATTTCAAGTTACGAATAAATAATCTTAGAGATTTAGCACGTTTTTCAAGTGGTGAATTATTCTCACTTCAGATTTTGCAAATGTGTTTTTGATTTGCAGATGTGGGTGGAATATTCTGCACAAATACATCTCCAGCTATGCTGTGCTCTGAAGCTGCCCCCAGAGACTATTAATGTGGTTGGTCACCTAGTTCTCATAGAATCCACACCCAGGATTTAATGAAGTTTACAATTTAAAAAGCAAGAAGTTATTATCTTAAATAAGCTGTGAACATTCTTGATTGCACACACATACATTTAGCTCATATATATTTGAATACACGGTTTTGGACTGAAGTTATCTGCTAAACTTCTTGCGGGGAAAAGCCCACTAATAGAGCCAGAGCTTAAACCTCTGAAATGGAACAATAATTCTGGGCTATGTTCCCACACGGTTTACACTGCTGTAACGTTACTGTGGGCAAGGTAAAGAGTGGGCATTTCAGCCCAAGAACGCAGCTCACCATCTCTGCAAGCGCCCAGCTGGGTGCCATTTCCCCCCTCCACAGCACTGGCACACAAGAACCAGCCTACTTGGAAGTGTTTCCATCCTCCCCCCCAGGAAAACAAATGTGTCGGAAAAGTCATTATTATCTCTCCCAAGTTGTCTTTGGTCATACACAGGGCTGCACAGGGAGGGATTGGGTGCTATACACATGTAGTAGGATTGGTCCTCAAGAACCGCTTGATGTCTCCAGAGTCAGAGCTGTATGCCATCACACAGCTTTCTCAAGGTCCTGTACCATGTTTACACTCAGACATAGCCATTTTAATTGCATGGGATTTTTTTTTTTAAGCACAGATCTGCCATATAGAATATTCTCCCTTCTTTCTTTGTCTTTATTACATCCTCAGGAACCAAACTTACTACTACTAAGTACATTACAAGCAAACACATGAGATACCAAGGATTATTTATGAAGTACTGACAGTGATTTTATGCTCAGTTTTTCTCCCCAATATATGTTATGTATAAAATGTAAATTATCTACCTCAGATTGATTCAGTTTAGATGTTTTTGACCAAACTATGCAGGTCACAGTTAGGAATTTGCAAATTCACAAATACTGAAGTTATTGTCAGGAAGCCTAGTTGATGCTATGGCATCTGAGCAAAATATTAATAGTCTTTCTAAGCATTAAAACATATTCACATTTATTTAGATCCTACCTGATTGGCACTCCTGTCCAAATATTCCCCAGGGAGTCAGCCCACAATTGGGTGATATTTTCACATGACTACATACATCAGAAAGCCACTAGAAATGTTGCAAACTATGGCTGTCCGTATTTTTGCCATGTTCCTTGGCTTTCTTACAGCACCATCTGATGCAACATCAACTTCTGAATTACGTCAGGCAAAAATAAGGGATCCCAAATTTTGTCTTGCCTCATCTGAGTACTAAAAAGCTACAAAGTGTTGACTTTAAATGATATTACCTCTTCTGGCAAAGAGAAGAAAAATATAGAAGAGAAAAGGGACAAAGTTAAAATGGCATGGTACTTTGAAAGGATGAGGGGGAGCCTTTGCAATTCCAATTATTTAGATTCTACTTGTAATCACTAAGCTACAAAATTCCTGTCCTTACCCTCCCATTAAAAAAAATGAATAATTTTGGCCCATTTTGCTTGACAATTTGTTGTCATACTTTTAAAAGTCTAATGGCATGTGTTCTGTCAGCAATTAGAGTACTCTGTTAATAGCGTTTCGGGATGCTGCAGCTCTGTGGCATGACCTCAAACTCTTTGTATAAACAGAAAGCACCAGTTGGAATCAGTGGGCATTTTGATGAGCAAGTATTGAAGAACCCTTTTAATCAGCTTGAGGGGCAAGGAAAATCAGAGCAACACGGCTGAGCGGGAGGCTGCTCTGGCGGTGTGGTCAGCAGTTGGAGCAGGGTGGACAGGAGAGCGCGTTTGGATCAGCCCTCAGCACCGCACACAGAATAGCACTCTAACAGCACTGTTGCGCTGCAGGGGAACGGAAATTTGGTTTAACTGAAGGCAGGGAGAGAAAAGGAATCTTTATCCACAAATGCAGAATTTTATGTCTTATTGTAAGATGAACCCATT
The DNA here is from genome assembly GCA_013400195.1 of Aramus guarauna. Lineage (NCBI taxonomy): Eukaryota > Metazoa > Chordata > Aves > Gruiformes > Aramidae > Aramus > Aramus guarauna. Next base: position 109,184 of record VXBL01002501.1, on the reverse strand, counting down.
CAATCACCCGTGCTGTTTATTTTATTACTGATAAACACTTAGCAGTTATGCAGTCAAAACAACCTTTTGCCCAAGAGGAACAAATGCAAAACAGTTTTAAGGAATGAAAATAAAGCATTGCCAAATTGTATGCAAACTATTTCAGATTGGTCTCTGTTTTTGCATGAAGAATTACACATTGCATTATGTATGTTAATACAATGCATTTTCATTAAATACAAAGCAATAATGTGATGGAGTAAGGACCAAATGAAGTTGGACACTTAGCCTGAGGCACTGGGCTCAAAAATTTTCTATATCAACTTTATTCATACATTTCCCACCCTGTTCAATCTTAGACTAGTAAGAGCTTTCCCTGCCTCTTTCTGCTCTTTCTGTAGGCAGTGCTAATGACGTACGGTTTTTGGGGACAAAAGTGGTTGAAATTGGGTCAAAATTGCCTCACCTGAAAAGGCAGAGTTGTCATGTCTCCTCCAAAGTCATGTCTTTTGACCATGTACATATTTTTTTAAATGGAGAGCTTGATCTCTGCTAAGTATCTCAACAACCCTCATTTGTATCCTTCAAGAATGTCTCAGTTAGTCTAGTATTAATTAATGTTCTTGCATGTTTAGAGTTTATATGACTTTCATAAGTCCTATATCCCTAATTACTCTGCAAATACAAGGAGACTCCCCTGCTTGTCTTAGTTGCATGTGCCTCTGGAATTTCTGTAGAGAGCAAATTTAAAAAGCATTTTGTTCTGTCAATGTATGGTCTGGATACTAAGCTTTAACCAACACAATATCATATGCTTTCTTCACAATAGTTATGTTTATTCTGCAACAAATTCAACGGTTTTCTCTGGATACACCAGTAGAAAGTCGAAGCACAGATAATGAACTTAAGGAGCCTGCCTAGATTTTTACAAGAAATATATTTATTAAACTCAAGCTTTTAATGCATCTGGCTTTTGGTATTCCTTCTAAATTCACAGCAATGAGATTATCTGAGAGTTGTGTGTAGTTTCAAACACAGTCTGAACTGTCGTTTCAGGAATGATCTGAAAGCCTGTGTCCAGCAGCACCACTCTCTTCTTCCCCCACGTCCTGGTCCCTAAGGCGAGGGGTTGAGGAGGGGGAAGCCCAGGCAGGCGGGTGGGACAGAGCTGCTACCTCCCTGCTCAGGCAAGCCAAGGCACCAGGACTGCAGAGTACATCATCTGATGCACCCACCCTCTGCTTAAACATAACCAAGGACTGCAGCTCACAAAGGAGAAAAAAAAAAAAAAAATCATGTAAAAGGAGAAAAGGTCCAGAAAAAATCCACCTCCTGAAGGGACATATGACTTAGGTTCAGGCTGCATGACATAGCAGACTAGGTCCTCAGATATTTAATATCTGGTATGAATAAAGCCCTGATTACATATGTAGTCCTTAGAGATTCTTCTCAGTGACAGAGGAGCAAAGGTAGTTACTCTAACCAACAACCTGGCGCTGCACCTTATTTATGCCTTTGCAGCTTCTTCCTCTGACTTCTGGGTCCCAGATACTTTTGCCATTTTATAAGAAAAGAATAACAGCATCATGGGACAGAAGAAAACCAGATTTAAAATGCCTTTTCCTTGCTAAAATTGTGCAGCAACCGCAAGTCATCTGAACAAGGAGATAGAGTTGAGATACATACTTTCTTCAACAAATAGGCTGTGTTTACAACCTAGAAGAATTCTCTTTCCATCAAAGTAACATTGAAAGAAACAGCATTTGTCTTTCCCAAAGGCTTCATGGTATTGATGAAGGGCTGAAAGCAGCAAGGTTTCCCTTTGAATCTAACACACAATCTTCTGATACTGCCTTCCAGCTGAACCTTAGGCAACACATCCCAGGCGCAGCTCCAACGGGGCCTGAGTTTTGAAGGGAAACTCTTCTGCTGTCCCCTGCCATGTCGGGTGCGCCCATAAAAAGAAATAGGTATTTTAGACTTGAAATGAGCCAGACCCTCAGTGAATCTAGGAAGCGTCCATAGTACATTTCCCATGCCCTGTTAGGCTTCCAGTTTTCATAATTTCTGAAATATACCTTAAAATTTCTTGCCTTTCTTTCAATAGCATAAAGCAGGTCAGAAATTAAGTAAATGATCATCAAGTAATTGAACATCTCAGTTGTCAATGTTGTAAGACTCAAATAAAAGAAGCAGATAGAAGTTTTCTCATTGGTGGTGAAGAACTCTTCACAAAGGCTATACTTGGTCTTCTTCTTAGACCTCATTCAAAAAGCATAGCTGAAGAATAACTACAAAGCTTGGGTAGAAGATATTTTCTGATGCAGATATACCAGCACTGTGCAATCAGGTAGATTATGAAGACAGATAGGGGATAAATTCTTATCCACAAAAGAATAGTTTCTGACCTTTGGAATACACTGTTTATTTAATATTAAAGAGGGAAAACACATTTCAAGATTTTAGGATATCAGAAGGTTGTTGATGGTTAGTGAAGGGAAAAACAAACAAACAAAAAAAACAAAAAAACAAACCACACCAAGAACAACCCTCCCAAAAAAAGGAATATTAAAAAAACAAAGGATCATTTTAGCCTGGATCAGTGCAAATGAGTGCTTCTTCTCCTTTTAAGGCCAAAGTTTCTGCACTATTAGTTGGCTGAATATTTGCTTATTTTGCATTTTTTAACACTACACTCTATATAGAGTCACTTACTATGAGGAACCGAAATTTGAAATTTATTACAGTTTGCAGGAGTTTTATGACTTGGAACAGCAAAGTGATTTAAAAGGAGTGAACATTTTAGTAGAGATTTTTTTTCAACTGGGCTATCCAATTGTTAAATGGAAAAAAACCATAGGTAAGAAGATTAGACTAAATCAGGAATAACTGCCAATTTCCTTCTCTTTCTAGAGTAACACAATGTATCAAAGGTTTAAACCATTTCAGACAAGTTTAAACCTCCTAGTAGTACAGCATAAAAGCAGGCATTATTCAGCACATAGTGTTTGCAGATTTGTTAGCTTTTAAAAGAACATAGTAACGCCTGCAGAAATCATAAATGTCCACAGAGTCACATTAATGTGAAGAATGTGAAGAGAAATAGGTCAAACTTTGAGGAAGCTTGGATTTGAAGATGAAAAATGCCCAAAATTGAGGCATGAGGTACTCTGCAAGGACCAGACTGTGATTATAAAGCTATAATAGAGACTTAAGGCTCATGAAAGTCATCATGATCACGCGAGACACTGTGGTATCAACCCAGAATTGCACCCGGATGCGAGTAATGTACTCTGATTTACAAAGACTTTTCCATGGATGCAGAGCATCTGTACGTAAGGAGCCCAGCCAGACCATTGAAACCAACATCCCAAGTCCAGACTACAGCGCTAACTGGAGCTGTGCTCCAGCTTTCCTGAGCACCCAGGCTGCAGGGCATCACCGCTCTGCTCTGCTGAAAGGTAGCCGACCATGAGGGCAATGTGAGGGCCAACAGAGTGGCCTCTGTCCCTGTTCCAAGCTGAGAGGAGAGACAGGAACAAGGTGCTGAGGGTGAGACGGAGAGTTCTGTTGAGGAGCCAAATGTCTTCATGATGACCATGACCCAGCTCCAGTTGGGCTAGGGATGCCACCAGCCATATCTGCATGCTGCAATTCGGCTTGGAGAATGAGCAAAGATAGCTCACATCCACTTGAAAAGTACCACTTAGACATAACCCTCTGTGAGAAAGGAATGAATAAACAACTCTGGCTGGCTGATCAAAAGTGATGGGACGCCTGCAGCACCCAAGCCTTGCAGACAAAGACTTGCAGATTCAGATTTTTCCCGACACCTGCACACAGACAAGCTTGTGAAACTCTGCCTTGGACTGAGGAATGCTGTGAGGCAGGTGTGCAAGCCAGGGCTTGTGCAGACACCTTGGTCACAGGCCCTTCCCATGCTATGGGGTGGGAGAGGAATATAGCATCTCCTGGGGCATGCACAAATCTCTGAGTGTTTTTTGCCCAGAGCAGTGAAATAATGTGAAACACCTATGGGGAGGGTGAGTGCTGGAACAACCTCCCAGCAGTGCAGCTGCAGCCAGCGAGCAAGTGTGTGAGCATGGCAAAGAAACATGGGATGTCTAAGGAATCAAAGTCCTGCTTTCCTGGTCTCAGAGAAACCGTATGAAGGGAATCTCCCTCCCTGCCAAATGAGAGACATGTTTCGTTGCACAAAAAGAGGGGTGAGATTCATGTTTAGCCGAATGAAGTGAGTCACAAGCAATCTCACTGCTGAGGCACCTTCACCCAATTTCCATTGCCTTCCCCCAGCAAGACTCAGGTAATTTTGGCAAGACCTGGCAGAGGTGCCAAAGCTTGGGCAGGTCACACCACTAGCGTCCAAAGCGAGGGGAACACGGGGTAGTTAGGTTGGCAGCTGTAGCAGAGAGATTAATACTTTCCTATCTTTTGTACCTTCAGAAAAAGCACTGAAGCATCCTGAATAATAGAAATGGGCTAGTATGGGGGGAAGGAATTTAAAAAAAGAAGAGCAAATTACTCATTACTTGCCTTTGGGTTTTTACCCTAAAGATCTCCTCCTTTCAAAATAACCTGGAATTTCTGTTTTAATTTCTTAATGTGAGGTTCAGTGTTAACATACTCTTCTTGGGCTCCGAGTTGCAAACTGAGATAGGTAGCTAGAGAGATGATTATGAATAGCTACATAGATCTATATGGTTTCATCTACTATTCTTCCATTACAGTCCAAGAACCTAATATTTGATAAAGTCGTGTCACACCTAATTAAGAACAAAATATGGTAATTACAGCTGAGTGGAAAAAATGGTTTCCCACTAGGAAAAAAAAAAGAAGTAAAGAAAGAGCAAGAGAGATTTAGAAAGCTCTCTGCATCCAAAAATAAAGCTAAGCCCAAGCCTCAGAAAAATCAGAGGCAAAAATCTTTGTGGATTGGGTTTTGATTTTTATTGTTAGCTTAAACTTTTTAAAAAATAACATGTGAATTCAAGGTGGAAATTTTCATGTAGACAATATTAGATTAATCAATTTCTTTTATATGTTCATTTTTAATAGGCAAAAATGAAGTGAAATAATCTTTTGACATCAACTAATTTGATATCAGTGAATCAACATTTTCAGACAAAGTCATAGCCAGAAAATTCCTACCTCGTCTGCTAGATGTCCCAAATCACATCTTTCTCAGACTAAGACTACTGTTTTTCTGAAACAGACAGTTGAACTGTGCTTTTCTGTGACTCACATTCATCCCAGCATGAATTTACACATTTGTAATGTCAAAAAGAGCAAACTTCAGTATGATTTAAAAACTCGGCTCAGGCTTTCCTGTAGAAGATATCTAAATAGCATGACAAATTGCAAGATCCCCTTTTAGCCTGCAGGTAAAAATGATGTAGAGATCAGCAGATGGACTGATAAGCATGAAGAATACAACTGTACCTGGCAAGTATTATAACCTTCAAGAACACTTGGCACATCTTATAATATCCATTGCTGTGAACTGATGCAGCTTAAAAGGTTAACAAATTTATACATGCCTCACATTCTCATTTCTAGCGTGGATCTTTCCAAAACGTGTCACATGTGCTCATCCTCACTGAAGATTAACTGCACAACAACTCTGAAGTGTTAAAACAAGCTGTGTTTGAGTTCCAGGAAAGCAAACCCAGGCCACAATGCTTTCAACACAGCAAGAATAGCTTGGTGCTTCACAGCTCAAGTAGACTGCCTGATTTGCTAGAAACTTTCCCAGAAACATTCACCTTTGGTCTGTGACCTGGCATTAAAAGTGTTACATCAATGGAACTTTAATGGAAAAGGTTTATGGGGTAAAAAACCTAAACTTAATTCTGCAGAAGCTGTTTCATTTTAATTATGTATTCAAGCCTGCAACAACATAATTATTAGCCCCGTCTGTTGTTCCTCTTTATTTCCGTGTTTTACTTTGCATTGCATTCATGTTTTCAGCAGAGAATAAAGATGATGCCTTCTAAAAGCTGTTTACCACTTTCAGTAATTGCATAGTTCTATGAATACACCTTCAAATTCAGATGTTATGTCCATAAAGCCATCGCAAGCTGAAGAGTCCAGTTACTTTGCTAATAACTGTCATTAAATTCACTTCCACAGAGGTATTTTTAATAGTTACCTGGATAGAATATGAAATATTTTTGTAGGTAACTGAATATTTGTTTTTCTCTGATGGCTTCCTAACTATTTCCCTGCGATGTATTCCTGTTGTCTGTGTGCTCCTTAACAAGAGATGCTGTATTCCTCAAACAATAAAGGCAATCCTTCAGGTGCTGCTGATTCTGTTACTGCCTTTACAGGTGGGTAAGTAGTTGCTGGGATTTGATTTGTTCCACTAACTTGCTTTTATGTCTTCTAACTGCAGCACACTTAAAGGTGCTTTTGCTTTCCTTCTGGTGTTTAGTGGAAGTTGCACTTTTTATTAGACTTGATTGCTAAACCTGTGCTTTGCCTTACTTTCCTCACCTTTGCTTTCCCTTTAAAACTTTTCTTTTCCTATTCTCTCTGCCTCTCTCAGTGAGGTCTAGCTTGTGACTTGGAAAGCGGGACTGAAACCAAGGAGAAGGGCAGGGGCAGAACCTCCGCCAAGCACCGAACGTGCTCCTGTGCTGCCGGTGCAGCGGGCAGCATCCAGTGCTGAGCTGCAGGCAGGCAGGCAGGCATCGGCAGGGCTGCTCACCCACGCTGCTCCCCGGGGAACCAGGGTCCAAAGCCCTGCACCTCTGGCACCCAGGGGTGGCGGGTGCTGAGGTAACGCATGGGGAGGGGGGTATCCCGGCTGACTTCGGGCATGGTCAGCAGTGAGTTACTATCGCTTTGGGGAGCGGAAAGAAGCAGAGAGGGATTCTGAATCACGGGTTTGTCCTTTCAGGGCAGATTTCATATAAAGCCTGCCTCAGTAGTCTGCTGAGAATTAAAATCTAGTTCTAAAGCTGTAGGTTTTCCCTCCCTAAACAAATCAAACTTTCCTTAAGGAAATATAAAGGAGAAGATGAAAGATATTTTCTTTTCTGGGAGATATTTCCAAAGGGGGGAAAAATGTAGTAATTTTGAAGCTGGCTTTAAAGTCTGATTTTGAAACTTTGATTGGTCCATTCATAAATCCTCCCACAAGCCAACTAAAAGTCATATAACTTTGCCTAAATATAATTTACTTCTTATTTTACTTATTTTTTTGCCTGTCTTCATCTTCTACCTCATTTCCAAGGAAATGACTAACCTTCCTCCCATCTATCCTTTCAGCCTCCAGGCTGAATGTAATTTAGTTCAGTTTAGTACTACACATGTTTTAAAACATGGGGGAAACATGCATTTCCAAGGAAAAAGCATACAGCAAGGTGTCACCAGGAAGATTTGAAAAGAAAATGAGACAAGTATGATAAGGAACATCTCAAAAAAACCTTCCAGAAAATAAGACACATAATGCAAATCCATACTAGAACAAAAGTAAATAAAGTCATTTCAGTAGTAGCAGTACCTTAAATCTCTTTCTCTTTTTAACCATTTTCTTCACTTCTTTCCCCCCTCTTCTTCTTCTGCTTGAGAAGCAATGAAGGACCAGCATCACTCACTCTGAGTAACACCTTACTACAAAAACAGCCTCATAAAACCCCATTTCTCTGCTTAGGGAGAGCTGGTGATTGATAGTGCATGGCCAATTACACTAATTGGTGCATCCTATTTCTGCACCTGTCTTAGCCATTCAGCTGAATTTTGGTACATTGCAAGAAAGACTTTGGTGGTTTTGTCCTGGAGAAGAAAGGAGACCCAGTTCATTCCTAGTTAATGCCATTCCCTTTTGAAGAAGCCTCATCCATTTCTTTCCTCACCTCTAGAAATCTGCTTGATTTTTCAAGGTTAATCTAGCTCTCTTGCTAAGGTCATAAAGATGTATTCTGCCCTTAACCTTATGCCTGGGTCCCCCGCACAGAAAGGATCCTGCAATTATAATTAAAATAGATCAGCAACGTGCCTGTACTCAGTCCCATCTGTTAAGGGAGCAGTAGTACCCACTAACGAGGTGATAGGCCAGTTTCAACAGGGTATAAAAGCCAACTGAAGATTATCTTAGAGAGGAATCCTACCAAACACAGCAAGGGCTATATTTTCTGCCAGTAGGACCTTCTGTTTGCAAGCACCACCAGCTCACAGCCAAAAGTTTCATTACACAGGACTGTGGCACCTGTGGGCATAACCCAGTGAACCAGTGCCTCTCCTCTGCCTTTAGTTTCCTTGTCAAGACAACTGGGTGGAGTTTTACTTTCAGTGGCATAATACCATTATTTATCCACTTTTATTGGTTAAGTTTGCAGCAGTCTCCAAACTGCTGAGCCCTCTTTAGTTTCAGTTAGCACCACCGCTTTCCTGAGGGTCTCCCCTGAAGAATCTTTGTGCGTAGACCATAGAAAGTTCAGTTTTGAATCACTGCTCTTGAGAAATCCTATTTTTTCCTGTGCATGTTATATATCTGGAGGGAGAGATTGAGAAAAAGAAAAAAGAGCATAAACCAAATGAGGCTTAGTTTTATATAGCACTTTTCAGGCTAAGTGTACCCACCAGCACTTGACAGCAGTGTGAACTGGATGCTCCTAGCTCTCCTTACTCAATATTTTAAAGGCACAGGGCTCAGATTCAGGAGAAGGTTTGGTGCTCCAGATCCTGAATGGTCAGAGGCACTTCCCTCTGACTTTGAGAAACAAAACTTCAACCTAAAATGGAGCTGAGCTTCAGAGGTATCTGCCCTGTTCTCCAGCATTTCTTGGTGCCCCCTTGAGTAAAACCTTTTCTGAAATGCTCACCCATACCTCAATCAGACGGAGCAAGGGTGCTGCTCTTGCTTTTGGGGCTCCTTAAAAAGTTATGATGGAACATCAAAGCATGTTTTTGCTGCAATACGTCCAAATGCCACAATTAGTGATCTTGGCCTTACAGCAGTAGGTGTTGTGCTCTCACATAAGAAGTGAATGCAAGCATGCTATAAAATAACTTTCAAAAATTAATTGGTGCTATATAATAGCACTATACTATGCTTTCTAGCCTTCTCCAACTAGAGTTGGCAAAAGGCCTTCTGCCATAAAAACCTGGTTGTATATTTGAGGCGCTCTAATAAATAATTAAAGGAAATGTCTACCTTAATGAATTTTTTAGAACTTTAAATTTAATATTTTATTATGAGAATTTCCTGTTCCGTTTTCCAAACAGATTGGCTGAGATAAAGGCTTATTTTCAGACAATTGATGGCTGGGTTTGCCCCAGTTTCTGCCCTCTATAGCTTTTATAGTAGTCAAAACCCTAGAAGAAATGGAGGGATGGAATCAACCACTACCTGAAATGATACGAGGGAAAAGAAGAGAGGGATGTTCAGCATCTGCCCAGCTCTTACTCCACCGTGTGACCCATGGCACACATGGTACACAGGGCAGTGGTAATGGAAAGGCTAAATCCCCTGTTACCCTTCCCTCTGCCTCTCCCCTGAGGCAAATCTGCTCCTACGACACATTTCATTGCTCTAATGACCATTTTTTAATGTGTATAAAGAATTCTCTATTTATACCACTCCAGTCAGTATTTGTGGTACAAGAAAGCTTAATTGGGACCTCCAATGCAATTAATTCATAGATATAATTCCAGTGAGAAAGGACTATAACACAGGCCTGACAGGGAGTCCTGTGCGGCTGTGAATGATGAAAGAAGAATGCTACTCGTAATATGCTGACACTGTACAGAATTAGGCTTTGTGTTCCCCAGTCATAAAATGTCTTTTGGGATGAAAGGCAGACATTTTGGGTTAGTTAGCTCCTATTTAATTATGTGGCTTCCAATGTAAAAGGGTTTATTGAAAGGATTCAAAAAGGGAGAAGAATAGAGAGGACTCTCACACATATTTTCAGTTTTCCTGAAGTTTTTCATTATGCACGTACTCAGGGATCTCACCACAGTAAATTCTGATGAAAAACTAGAAGTGCTTTCACATTTTGAATAGTATTAGACAATGCTAGGGAGTCTACAACTTCCCTGGGAAATCTCCATCCCATGATTTTTTCTTGCAGTAACTGGATGAAATCCAAAGAAACCATTGCATATTATTCAGGATTTAGTGGATATTTTGCTCCTTATTTTTTTAACCTAAAGTTTTCCATGTTACATTTATTCTCATTATTTTTGTTTTGGTTGTTATTTCCTATGTAAGCCACTTTGTCAGTGTCCTTAATGAACCCACTTTAAGTTATTTCAGACCATTTCTCCAATGTATGGTGATTAAACTGTATTTTATTCTCATTCTCCTATGAATTTGCAATCCCTCCCTCCTTTGTGTCATCTGAAAATATGATTGGCATTCTCTGTATTTCATCCTTCAGTTCATTCATGGCATCATTCAACACGTACGGCACGTGGGATATTCTACAGTGAAGAAAAATGGACGATGAGAGGCAGACGCTCTGAGACAGATTTTTTCAGCAAGATATAAAATGGGGAAGCCAGAAAATTAGTTTGATTTCTGAAGCATTTTCCTGAACACCTAGGCAAGATTAATTAGGGGTATAACAAGAGAGAACTTCTTCTTGGGAGAAGTTCACATCAGAAACTGGATCCAAACTTCATATTGGGTTGATATCAGATGTTCACATATATTATGTTAATTGGGTATAATAAAGTAGGATAGATGAAAACAGTGTTAACAATAGAGTAAACAAAATAATGTACACAAAGCTCCAGCTACCTGGGCATAATTGAAGAACTTTCTGAGCCTTAACATATCAATACATCTACCAATTTAAAAAAATAAAATCCATAGAAGTTGAAATAAATAGGTAAATATGTTGATCCTTTTCCTCTGTATAGCTATGGTTTCCAGATAAACTATTACATGCAGATAAATGTTAATATTTTTTAAATACCATCAAATTGTCCAGTGATTGCTATGGTGACAGAAACTCAATCTGTCATAAATACTGAACAGTTAAAAAAAGAATTTATTCCTTTTTTTGAGCTCATAACTAACATGGTGGAATAAAACCCAAGTACCTCAGCCGTTTTTTTTTCCATTAAATTCCTCTCTATCGAGTCACAAGCTCTTAGGGATTCGTACTGTGGTATTTGGTAGCTGTTGGCTACAAGACTTAAGTTTCACTTAACACAGTGCAGTCTGGATCTGCACAGTCACCACAAATTTGTTAACCACAAGTTTAGATACATACACAGCAAGGGAACATAGTTAATCCGAAGCCAAGGAAACATATATTTACTTGTTTTGTGCTAGACTTATATTCAGCAAAGTATTAAATTGTATGGATTATGCTGTAACTATTGGGCAAGGAAAAGCAGACAATAGGGTGTTGTTAGTTCCCAAGGACTGCTGAAGAAGAGCTCCTCCTTTAGGAGCATGCTACTATTTTCTCCCACCCCAAAGTTATTCAGCTATTCTTTTTCTAGTTATAAACAGAAGATTGAAACTACATCTAGAAAATGCTTTATTTCAATGAATTTCTCTAACGCCTGGTAATATTGTAGTTGACAGTCACTAGTAAGATGTGAAAAAGCCAGTTACAGGATGTCTGCATGATCTTTAGAACAGCGCGTTCATCCCTCCAGACTGCGTTAATGGCGCAGCACAAGATTCACCAGGTCCAGCTGAAGAGCCTTATCTTAAGAATATAAGGACATGACTGCTTAACAGTCTGCATTTGCCTTGCTTTTGACACATTTCAAATACTCATGCACAATTTCTGAAAGTTTAAACAGAAAGGCAGCAAAGTTTCAACATAAAATCGCTGCATTCATCATTTACCATAAAGATGAATGAAGACTCACTCGAAGTGTTTTAAGGCACAGGGAGAGAAAGCACTGGAGTCTGCCATGAAATCTATCACGATGGGCACTGTTGCAAGAATAATTTATCTTGTACTGACAATAGCTCTGAATGACAACAAATATAACAAACAGGGCCAATCAGGCCGTGTTGTCAGGCCTGCAGTCCCAGTGGCCCCTCAGATACGGACTAATGATAGTCTGATGTTTATGGCTCACGCTTCAGCCCTGTATATATAACCCAGCTGCTTTCTGCATAAGAGCTCTGTAGCAACAACAGTTTGAGGCTCCAAGTGCTCCTGCCTGGATTGTGGATTTACTTGAGGAGCACTAGAAACGAGAACATAAGTTGAGCCTGGTCAGACCAAAGGTTCCCTCAAGGCCACAAGTTCAAGTCCAACAGCGACCAGCAGTGGTGGCCTGGAGAAGAGTATAAGAGCAGAGCAAGCACATAGTGGTACGTGCCTGTGGCGGCTGTATAGCTCGTTGGCATACCATCACTGCAAGAGACCATTGCAGTTTCCCCTATATTCTGTCTGGGAAGGAAAATTACCTCCAGTCTTTTCAGGACCCGTAAAAATGACAGTGTGTTACTTCTGGATTCATTCCTATGAGAACTTCTCTTGTTTGCTTCAGCTTTGAATAGCCTGTGGCACCTGATAGAAACTTTTGTGGACCCAGATATTTACATGAGAGCAATCTTTCTCAGTGAAATTTTCCAAATCATAGAATCATAGAGTCTTTAAGGTTGGAAAAGACCTCTAAGGTCATCAAGTCCAACCATCAAAATGTGGAGGATGATTTCATTCAAACATATCTAACTTTTCAAGAAGGCAAGAGGTTTAACTATCATGCCTTGTTTCATGGCAAGTCATACTGTATTTTTGAGACTGGTATGGACACACATTTCTGAAGCAGCCATCCAATGCTTGGCTGCCAAACTGAATTCTTCCATATTTTATGTACTGAGCCAATGTAAGTTACATAGGGCAATACACTGTCTCCATAGGTATTCATATCTGGATAATATCCTCTTAGAAATACAAAGTCCAACCTCCAGAGGACTGGTTCCCTCAGCAGGATTTGAATACTGACTACACAGTAAAGTGCTAACTATTCCAGAACGTACAGTCACAGATGAGCTTGTGTAGAACTGAGACCAAATCATTCTAGTTTTGTGAATCTTGTTCAGATTGACCTATTTTTTAAAGCTGACTAGAGTACTGTAAGTTTCTGAGCTTACCTGTGCATTTAAACTGAGCAGAGTGACTAACATGGTCTCAAATTTAACCAATTTAAAAAAGAAAATTTTTGATTCCTTTCTTTTCTTCTCTCAGACAATCCCCACAGAGATACTGTGTGATATTTTTCAGTGATTCAATGAGTCAGTCTCACATGTTTTTATTCTTTCTTTATTGCAAGTATAGATTATGAATTTAAATGTTTTGAAAAGTGTCTTTTAAGGTACAACTCTTAGATAAATAAGTCATGACTCTGCTTTTGTTATGTACAAATGCCTAAGGATCCTATACAGCTTTGTAGAGAAGTCATTAGTTTGTTAAATGTCTTTTTATGTTGGAAATACAGATAATTATTAGTGCAGTATTCAAAATACAATTGATTTTATGCATCATTTCAAATTTTCTGCTGTGGGCTATATAAATATTACTTCTAAAACAAGAAGGAAAAGAAGATCAGGTGAGTGTTGTTTAGCGGCAAGGAAGAAAGTAGTAAATAAAGAAGTAGCAAGTAAAGAAGCAAGAAGGGGGTAATAGGTTGCATACCCAAACAGTCTGCATACCCAAATCATCTCATACGATCTTCATCTTGTGAAGCAGAAGGGATACAGAATGAACACTATAGGACTGACAAGCAATTTAGGAGTCATACCTGAATAATTCATCAGGCAAGAGCAACAAAAACATTAAGAACACAAAAATTTTGAAATTCTATTGTGTTTGTCACTATAGATACTCTGTATGCATATATGTATATTATATATAAGAAAAAAAAATATTCTAAAAGTCACAGAAAGGATAACTGAGGACATACTGAAATTTCCTTTTTACAAATTATTTTTCCATCTAATATTTTAAAAGGGCAACATGTTCCTCTAACTCTAAGAGATACATTCAACATGTCTAAGTTTAATTTTACAGAAAAAAATCTTGATAATATTTAATATTTCATTAATTTGTACTTCAGGATCTTTCCTGGAATGACCCTTTTTCAAATCCCATTTGAAATGTGAGATTCACATACAGAAGAATGCTAATACAAAAGAATGCTAAAGACAACCATTAGCCAGTTCCAAAACATATGTAAAGCATTTTGAGTCCCAGAAGAAAGACTTATGTGATCAATTTTACTTTATTTCTTTTTAAATTGTTCGGCCAGCTGAACTGTAAAATATTATGCTTAACTCTGTGTAAACAGATGATGAGTTAATACAGAACACTGGGATTCACAACCTCGTTGAAAGAGGTTTTCTAATTAAATACCAATGTGTGTTATAATTTTCAAATTTGCATTTTTTGCTTATATATATATATTTAGTTTGTATATAGATATATTCTATAATGTCAAAATAGCAATCACACACAACATCTAATTTTGCCCCAGATCCTTTGTTAAAAGTGCTGTGAATTTAAATTCTTATTGAAATAAAAGACCTCCCAAGAAACCAAACTGTATTCCATGCAAATTACTGCAAAACCCAAAATCCCATTTTGGAGGCATCTGAAATTATCACAAATGGTTATATACATGATACTTATACTTTACATATCATCATGCAAAACAAGGACTTGTGTTTTCTATTACAGGCACATGTGTAAGTAGCTTGCAGCCTAAGCTTTTGCAACCGAAAGGACAGAATTTTTTAAGAAGTAACAGCCAGCAGAAGGAACGACATCACAAAAAAGGTGAGAAGGGTCATGAATGTCATTATGGACAAATAAGGGCCAAATTACTGAAAAGAATGCAGCAATATAGATAGTGATAGCTGTCTCTCAGGAAAGACACCAAAAAGGCAGATTCCTTTCAAGGTAGCTAATAGCTGTAATATTTCATTAAAAGAATAGTAAAACAACTTCTCATGGAAACTGATTGGAAAAGGTCAATTTCTGCCACCTCATTGTTAATAAGAAACGGATGTTGATTTACCTCTATAGAGCAGTGAATCATTTCCTCCATCTCTCTAGAGTATGTGCTTCTGGAAAGAAAAACACGGATGGCATCATATGAAAACTCATGTGGGACTTCTCTATGGTAGCTTTGTTCCATTTCTCCTTCTTAAAAAACAGTAAGAACATATGATAAGTAACTGAGAAAAAATAAAAGAGAAGGAGAAATCCAGAACATGTCCAACTGGGGTTCAAGGAAGAGCATCTATTTCTTATTTTTAAAATCTGCTTCTATGTGCATCTACACTTGTCTTACCATCCACAAAAGTGTGGAGTAACCAGAAACTTTCAAGCAGGAGAAAAATAAAAAAAAAAATAAGGAAGTACACAAAGGAATTTACATTTATATCAGATTTATATTCTCTTTGTGGTGTCACATTCAGGCAACACATGTGGCTTCATCCCTTTAATTTAGCAGTGTAGTTTTTCCATTGTAGTTTCCCCTAGACTTACTAAGTTAAAACAAAATGCAATTACATTTTTAGTGGGGGCGCAAATCACTCTTGATTCAAACTCTCTTGAAACGAGTGTGAAGAAAATATGACTGGTGGAGCTGTTTCAAAACTTAGGACCATACTGTTCTACCTTGCACAACACTCAATTATTTTACCAGTTAATGTTGGGACTTTGGCCACTAGCATGATGCCGTCCTCAGTTAACCTGTCTTGTTCATACAAAGCCAGGTGGTCAATGGACAGCACAGCGGTGCATGGTGATAACCACTCTGCTGTTTCTTTCCTCTAGTGAATGAAAATTCTTTGAACATTAACAGGCTTATAGGAAGCAAGGTGAGGAAGGCAAGGCATATTAAAAACTGTGTGAAGACAGTTCCATTTTACTAAAATTTAATTTTTATAAGTCTCCACCTTTACCTTCAAATGACCATATTCTCACTTCTATATGTTTCAGTTCTCATTTGAGGGGCACATATTTATAAAAACAAACCAAAATGAAACTCATAGTCCTATAATTGCCTGGCAGCAGAACATGAAGAACCTCATCCAAGACTAATGTGGGCTTGAAATGTGAATTTTCATGGAGGTGCTGGAACAGCTCGTTTCGGCGATTGCAGGACTACGTGAACTTGCACATGTCTCACAGGGAACATTGCCTGTAATACCACTCTTTTCTTCTCTTCTCCTGTTTTTCAGGATCACACATTTCAGCATTGCCATATGTTACTTAACCACAATAAATCCTCCTCACTCAGGGGTTTATGTGTTCTGGGTACTTTGGACTCCTCAGTCACTGCGAAAGCCAAGGCGCCCACACCAAAGATCGAAGAGAAGGGAGCTTTAAATTGCACTGTACAGCCCAAATCTATCATAAAGCTTTCACAGTCTCCAGGCCATTAATTTGGTGTGGACAAGTGGGATATTAATATACTACACTTGCTCTGTTTAACTATAAAGCCATTAGCTGAGTCCCCGTGTCCTAACCAGCTAATAAAAATAAAATGTTTGCAGTCTATCAGTAAGAGACAAGGTCAGTTGCATGTCTCCTTTCCTTTCCAGCACTTTCCAGAAGATCATGGTATCAAGTAAACTCATAATCCTTCACACATATTCACGTAAGCATCTTCTGAGGAGTTCAGGTGTCCAATGTCAAAGCCAGGCTGCATCTGTACTATATACTTTGCCTGCCATGTTAGGGTAATTGTAAAGGAGAAAACGGTTATATGACTGCTGCTGAATATTTGTACATTATTTCTCCCCAGTAGTGAAAACTTGCGACATTTGTGGAGACATTAACGGTAACTAAGATTATAAAAACTTCAATGATGAAGAACATTCTCAGGATATGAAATATTACTGAAAAAGAAAAGGAAAAACTGTCATAATGTAAGAACAGGAGATAACTGCTGCTTGATAATATTTAAAAGCAATGACTTGAGGCAGAGTTCAAATGAAGGCAGGAAACCTCCCCATGCCTTGATTCCCAGACCTTTGCAGAACTGACAAAGGTTCAGAGATAGAAGAACATCAACACTTGCAAAAGTTAAGCTAAACAGGAAGATTATGAACTCCCAAGCTCACAGCATTAGTCATCACGAATTCTGAGTTAGTTTCCCCATAGGCAGGCTGTCCTTTCATCCTGGAGACCATGTTAACTTGATCTTGTGGGGACATTTGATGCTGGCCAGTTTCAGAGATGAGGCAGAAGAGCCTGAGCTCCGCTGGCATGACCCTGTGTCCCAGTACCAGCGGAGGGTCGCTGATGAACGTACTGTTATTGCTCAACCACTGTCATGGCCCCGAAATCACTTGGTGCAAACTGGATCCTGCACCGAGATCTTTCAACCATGAGCAAAGCAGTAATCCAGCTCCTCAGTACCTCTGCTGTGGTGTGAAAAGCTTCATATTGCACATAAGGAAGGGGGGGAAAAAAGAGGAAGAAAAAGAGGGAAAAGGGAGGAAAACAGAACAAGACATCAAACTGCAGAAAAGGGGATTGTTAATAAATAAATCATTCTTGAATTATTTCCTTTATCCTTCTTTCCCTCCAGGTCATCAGACTTCTTCACATAAATAACTACTGTTTTCCATCTTATTCATTTATTATTATAGTGAAGTGGTGCCCAAGAATATTAGTTCTTTCCAAGTGTTCCAAAGCTTTTACCTGTGCTTAACTTTATGGTGAACGAAAAGTCATAGTCCCTTCAGTGGTAGAGGCCCATGGAAAGTCCACCACAGACCAGGGTGAACTGCAGTTCATATTTTTCACTGTGAAAAAACTTTTGACATGATTTGAGCATCTTTTCTGCTTAGCAATCTTGCATACTTGGTTTGGTTTATATTCATTATTTCTTAATTTTTTACAAGTATGCTGTAAAGACAAATTTTAGGCTGTGATTTGTTCTTAAAGCAGTCACAGTGGCTATTTGTTATTCATAATTAAAGATTGATAATTAGTTACCTAAATGGCATGGCATTATTTCTGCTTCCAGCTTAGAGGACTAAATCATAATAACTGGAGGAAAATCCATTTTTGGGTCCAAGTAATTTCCATACAAGCATGCTTACCGGTACAATGACTATTTTGTGCTAATAATAAAATTAGTGTTTTCTAGCTTAACCACCAGCACACCTCATGACGTTATTCATGTCAGCATGCGGCGCCTGTTTGTTCACAGTAAGCTTTCACGTGACCACAGCAAAAAGAAGCTGTAAACACCAGAGAAGCGACTTTGTGGCTTACTGGCAAAATATTTGTTCTCGCTGGACAAACAGTGCTACATCATTCACACAAGAGGAGCTGGGAGCGAGGAGCAGATTTCCTTTCAGGAGAGCAGGCAGAGGCCCCTGACACCCCTTCCCCAGTCCCCGGAGCGGGGTCTGCACGGGGACGGGGAGCAGTGCTGCATCCTGCCACCATGATAGGGTCTTGGGAACAACCCCAGACAACATTCCCCCATCCTCCCTGGCCAGGTACAGCTTGTGGCTTTATCGAACCCACCCACAGGACTCCTGGTGGAATTTCTAGCACTGGGGCCATTTTGATGGAGCTGTAGGACCATAAACACGGTTATAACCAAGTCAGTCTGTACGAGACCTTTATGTGTTACTGCTGAATTTTTTCAATGGTGTTAGAGCACTTATAGGCCTCCCTGGCAGCCTCCCCCCACCTGCCCACGGCCCAGGACCCCATCTCAGCCCCCCAGGGCCATCAGTCCTGGCTCCAGTGATGCTGCAGCATGGCTGGTCTCCAGCTCCCCACACCTCTGCCTTGTCTGGTCACGGGCCCCGCTGAGCCCATGTCCCAGCATGGTCCTCAGGGAGGTGCCCGGTGCCCAGTGCCCAGGGCTGGTGCTGCCCCAGTGACCCCCAACTGCCCAGCTCCTGGCTGAGCGGTCTGACAGGCCTGGGCTCCATCACTGTGTTCCCATGGCACCATGACTGGTGGGGACATTAAAGTGGCTTGTTGTAAGGCCACAGAAAAGGAGTTGGCTTGGAACAGAGCTCAGCTTTTGTTAGCATTCAGTTGCATATTTAAACAAGCTTAAATTGTAATGTTGACAGAAAAAAAAAAAA